>OY804587.1:92427785-92756785 GCA_963680875.1 Bathymodiolus brooksi
ATCACTCTGTATAACAGCACAGCAAACATAACAACCAAGGTGTCACTCTCCATAAAATCCAGCAAGCATATCAAATGAGAAAGCACTCTGTATAAATAGCCAAGGCAATACAACCAATGGTCACCGAAGTGAGACTTTGCATAAAAGTCCAGCAAACATAACAGCGGAGATGGTACTTTGCATTAAGGTCCAGCACACATAACAGCCAAGGTAGTACTAGGTATAAAAGTCCAGCACACATAACAACCATGGTTATACTAGGAATAAAAGTCCAGCACATATAACAACCAAGGTTGTACTCTATGTAAAAGTCCAGCACACATAACAACCATGGTTATGCTAGGTATAAAAGTCCAGCACACATAACAACCATGGTTATACTAGGTATAAAAGTCCAGCACATATAACAACCAAGGTTATACTCTGTATAAAAGTCCAGCACATATAACAACCAAGGTTGCATTCTCTATAAAAGTCCAGCACACATGACAACCATGGTTATACTAGGTATAAAAGTCCAGCACATATAACAACCAAGGTTGCTCTCTCTATAAAGGTCCAGCACACATAACAGCAAAGGCAGTAATCTGTATAAATGTTCAGCACACATAACAGCCAAGGTAGTACTCTGTGTAAAAGTCTAGCACATATAACAGTCAAGTTAGTACTCTGTGTAGAAGTCTAGCTCATATAGCAACCAAGGAGGCACTCTGTATAAAAGTGGAGAACACATAACAACCAAGGTGGTACTCTGTATAAAAGTCCATCACATATAGCAACCAATGTAGCACTCTGTTTAAAAGTCTAGCACATATAACAACCAAGACGTCACTCTCCATAAAAATCCAGCACACATAACAACCGATATGGTACTCTGTATAAATAGTCAAATCAATACAACCAAGGTTGGATTTTGCATAAAAGTCCAGCATACATAACAACCAAGGCGGTAAACTGTACAAAAGTCTACCACACGTAACAGCCAAGGTGTTACTAGGTATACAAGTTATAACACATAACAACCAAGGCGGTAAACTGTATAAAAGTCTACCACACATAACAGCCAAGGTGTTACTAGGTATACAAGTTATAACACATAACAACCAAGGCGGTAAACTGTATAAAATTCTACCACACATAACAGCCAAGGTGTTACTAGGTATACAAGTTATAACACATAACAACCAAGGCGGTAAACTGTATAAAAGTCTACCACACATAACAGCCAAGGTGTTACTAGGTATACAAGTTATAACACATAACAACCAAGGCGATAAACTGTATAAAAGTCTACCACACATAACAGCCAAGGTGTTACTAGGTATACAAGTTATAACACATAACAACCAAGGCGGTAAACTGTATAAAAGTCTACCCCACATAACAGCCAAGGTGTTACTAGGTATACAAGTTATAACACATAACAACCAAGGCGGTAAACTGTATAAAAGTCTACCACACATAACAGCCAAGGTGTTACTAGGTATACAAGTTATAACACATAACAACCAAGGCGGTAAACTGTATAAAAGTCCACCACACATAACAGCCAAGGTGTTACTAGGTATACAAGTTATAACACATAACAACCAAGGCGGTAAACTGTATAAAATGTTACCATACATAACAGCCAAGGTGTTACTAGGTATACAATTTATAACACATAACAACCAAGGCGGTAAACTGTATAAAAGTCTACCACACATAACAGCCAAGGTGTTACTAGGTATACAAGTTATAACACATAACAACCAAGGCGGTAAACTGTATAAAAGTCTACCACACATAACAGCCAAGGTGTTACTAGGTATACAAGTTATAACACATAACAACCAAGGCGGTAAACTGTATAAAAGTCTACCACACATAACAGCCAAGGTGTTACTAGGTATACAAGTTATAACGCATAACAACCAAGGCGGTAAACTGTATAAAAGTCTACCACACATAATAGCCAAGGTGTTACTAGGTATACAATTTATAACACATAACAACCAAGGCGGTAATCTGTATAAAAGTCTACCACATATAACAGCCGAGGTGTTACTAGGTATACAAGTTATACCACATAACAACCAAGGCGGTAAACTGTATAAACGTATACCATGCATAACAGCCAAGGTGTTACTAGGTATACAAGTTATAACACATAACAACCAAGCCGGTAAACTGTATAAAAGTCTACCACACATAACAGCCAAGGTGTTACTAGGTATACAAGTTATAACACATAACAGCCAAGGCGGTCAACTGTATAAAAGTCTACCACACATAACAGCCAAGGTGTTACTAGGTATACAAGTTATAACACATAACAACCAAGGCGGTAAACTGTATAAAAGTCGACCACACATAACAGCCAATGTGTTACTAGGTATACCAGTTATAACACATAACAACCAAGGTGTTACTAGGTATACAAGTTATAACACATAACAACCAAGGCGGTAAACTGTATAAAAGTCTACCACACATAACAGCCAAGGTGTTACTAGGTATACAAGTTATAACACATAACAACCAAGGCGGTAAACTGTATAAAAGTCTACCACACATAACAGCCAAGGTGTTACTAGGTATACAAGTTATAACACATAACAACCAAGGCGGTAAACTGTATAAAAGTCTACCACACATAACAGCCAAGGTGTTACTAGGTATACAAGTTATAACACATAACAACCAAGGCGGTAAACTGTATAAAAGTCTACCACACATAACAGCCAAGGTGTTACTAGGTATACAAGTTATAACACATAACAACCAAGGCGGTAAACTGTATAAAAGTCTACCACACATAACAACCAAGGTGTTACTAGGTATACAAGTTATAACACATAACAGCCAAGGTGTTAATAGGTATACAAGCTATAACACATAACAGCCAAGATGTTACTAGGTATACAAGTTATAACACATAACAACCAAGGCGGTAAACTGTATAAAAGTCTACCACACATAACAGCCAAGATGTTACTAGGTATAAAAGTTATACCACATAAAAACCAAGGCGGTAAACTGTATAAAATTCTACCATACATAACAGCCAATGTGTTACTAGGTATACAAGTTATAACACATAACAACCAAGGCGGTAAACTGTATAAAAGTCTACCATACATAACATAACAGCCAAGGTGTTACTAGGTATACAAGTTATAACACATAACAACCAAGGCGGTAAACTGTATAAAAGTCTACCACACATAACAGCCAAGGTGTTTCTAGGTATACAGTTATAACACATAACAACCAAGGCGGTAAACTGTATAAAAGTCTACCACACATAACAGCCAAGGTGTTACTAGGTATACAAGTTATAACATATAACAACCAAGGCCGTAAACTGTATAAAAGTCTACCACACATAACAGCCAAGGTGTTACTAGGTATACAAGTTATAACACATAACAACCAAGGCGGTCAACTGTATAAAAGTCTACCATACATAACAGCCAATGTGTTACTAGGTATACAAGTTATAACACATAACAACCAAGGCGGTAAACTGTATAAAAGTCTACCACACATAACAGCCAAGGTGTTACTAGGTATACAAGCTATAACATATAACAACCAAGGCGGTAAACTGTATAAAAGTCTACCACACATAACAGCCAATGTGTTACTAGGTATACAAGTTATACCACATAACAACCAAGGCGGTAAACTGTATAAAAGTCTACCACACATAACAGCCAAGGTGTTACTAGGTATACAAGTTATAACACATAACAGCCAAGGTGTTACTAGGTATACAAGTTATAACATATAACAACCAAGGCGGTAAACTGTATAAAAGTCTACCATACATAACAGCCAAGGTGTTACTAGGTATACAAGTTATAACACATAACAACCAAGGCTGTAAACTGTATAAAAGTCTACCACACATAACAGCCAAGGTGTTACTAGGTATACAAGCTATAACATATAACAACCAAGGCGGTAAACTGTATAAAAGTCTACCATACATAACAGCCAAGGTGTTACTAGGTATACAAGTTATAGCACATAAAAACCAAGGCGGTAAACTGTATAAAAGTCTACCATACATAACAGCCAAGTCATTACTAGGTATACAAGTTATAACATATAACAACCAAGGCGGTAAACTGTATAAAAGTCTACCACACATAACAGCCAAGGTGTTACTAGGTATACAAGTTATAACACATAACAACCAAGGCGGTAAAATGTATAAAAGTCTACCATACATTACAGCCAAGGTGTTACTAGGCATACAAGTTATAACACATAACAACCAAGGCGGTAAACTGTATAAAAGTCTACCACACATAACAGCCAAGGTGTTACTAGGTATACAAGTTATAACACATAACAACCAAGGCGGTAAACTGTATAAAAGTCTACAACACATAACAGACAAGGTGTTACTAGGTATACAAGTTATAACACATAACAACCAAGGCAGTAAACTGTATAAAAGTCTACCACACATAACAGCCAAGGTGTTACTAGGTATACAAGTTATAACACATAACAACCAAGGCGGTAAACTGTATAAAAGTCTACCACACATAACAACCAAGGTGTTACTAGGTATACAAGTTATAACACATAACAACCAAGGCGGTAAGCTGTATAAAAGTCTACCATACATAACAGCCAAGGTGTTACTAGGTATACAAGTTATAACACATAACAACCAAGGCGGTAAACTGTATAAAAGTCTACCACACATAACAGCCAAGGTGTTACTAGGTATACAAGTTATAACACATAACAACCAAGGCGGTAAACTGTATAAAAGTCTGCCACACATAACAGCCAATGTGTTACTAGGTATACAAGTTATAACACATAACAACCAAGGCGGTAAATTGTATAAAAGTCTACCATACATAACAGCCAAGGTGTTACTAGGTATGCAAGTTATAACACATAACAACCAAGACGGTAAACTGTATAAAAGTCTACCACACATAACAGCCAATGTGTTATTAGGTATACAAGTTATACCACATAACAACCAAGGCGGTAAACTGTATAAAAGTCTACCACACATAACAGCCAAGGTGTTACTAGGTATACAAGTTATAACACATAACAGCCAAGGTGTTACTAGGTATACAAGTTATAACATATAACAACCAATGTTGTACTCTGTGTAAAAGTCTACCATACATAACAGCCAAGGTGTTACTAGGTATACAAGTTATAACACATAACAACAAAGGCGGTAAACTGTATAAAAGTCTACCACACATAACAGTCAAGGTGTTACTAGGTATACAAGTTATAACACATAACAACCAAGGCGGTAAACTGTATAAAAGTCTACCACACATAACAGCCAAGGTGTTACTAGGTATACAAGTTATAACACATAACAACCAAGGCGGTAAACTGTATAAAAGTCTACCACACATAACAACCAAGGTGTTACTAGGTATACAAGTTATAACACATAACAACCAAGGCGGTAAACTGTATAAAGGTCTACCATACATAACAGCCAAGGTGTTACTAGGTATTCAAGTTATAACACATAACAGCCAAGGTGTTAATAGGTATACAAGCTATAACACATAACAGCCAAGGTGTTACTAGGTATGCAAGTTATAACACATAACAACCAAGGCGGTAAACTGTATAAAAGTCTACCACACATAACAGCCAAGATGTTACTAGGTATACAAGTTATACCACATAACAACCAAGGCGGTAAACTGTATAAAAGTCTACCATACATAACAGCCAAGGTATTACTAGGTATACAAGTTATAACATATAACAACCAAGGCGGTAAACTGTATAAAAGTCTACCACACATAACAGCCAAGGTGTTACTAGGTATACAAGTTATAACACATAACAACCAAGGCTGTAAACTGTATAAAAGTCTACCATACATTACAGCCAAGGTGTTACTAGGTATACAAGTTATAACACATAACAACCAAGGCGGTAAACTGTATAAAAGTCTACCACACATAACAGCCAAGGTGTTACTAGGTATACAAGTTATAACACATAACAACCAAGGCGGTAAACTGTATAAAAGTCTACCACACATAACAGCCAAGGTGTTACTAGGTATACAAGTTATAACACATAACAACCAAGGCGGTAATCTGTATAAAAGTCTACCACACATAACAGCCGAGGTGTTACTAGGTATACAAGTTATACCACATAACAACCAAGGCGGTAAACTGTATAAACGTATACCATGCATAACAGCCAAGGTGTTACTAGGTATACAAGTTATAACACATAACAACCAAGGCGGTAAACTGTATAAAAGTCTACCACACATAACAGCCAAGGTGTTACTAAGTATACAAGTTATAACACATAACAGCCAAGGCGGTCAACTGTATAAAAGTCTACCACACATAACAGCCAAGGTGTTACTAGGTATACAAGTTATAACATATAACAACCAAGGCGGTAAACTGTATAAAAGTCTACCATACATAACATCCAAGGTGTTACTGGGTATACAAGTTATAACACATAACAACCAAGGCGGTAAACTGTATAAAAGTCTACCACACATAACGGCCAAGGTGTTACTAGGTATACAAGCTATATCATATAACAACCAAGGCGGTAAACTGTATAAAAGTCTACCATACATAACAGACAAGGTGTTACTAGGTATACAAGTTATAGCACATAAAAACCAAGGCGGTAAACTGTATAAAAGTCTACCATACATAACAGCCAAGGTATTACTAGGTATACAAGTTATAACATATAACAACCAAGGCGGTAAACTGTATAAAAGTCTACCACACATAACAGCCAAGGTGTTACTAGGTATACAAGTTATAACACATAACAACCAAGGCGGTAAAATGTATAAAAGTCTACCATACATTACAGCCAAGGTGTTACTAGGCATACAAGTTATAACACATAACAACCAAGGCGGTAAACTGTATAAAAGTCTACCACACATAACAACCAAGGTGTTACTAGGTATACAAGTTATAACACATAACAAACAAGGCGGTAAACTGTATAAAACTCTACCACACATAACAGCCAAGGTGTTACTAGGTATTCAAGTTATAACACATAACAGCCAAGGTGTTAATAGGTATACAAGCTATAACACATAACAGCCAAGGTGTTACTAGGTATACAAGTTATAACATATAACAACCAATGTTGTACTCTGTGTAAAAGTCTACCATACATAACAGCCAAGGTGTTACTAGGTATACAAGTTATAACACATAACAACCAAGGCGGTAAACTGTATAAAAGTCTACCACACATAACAGCCAAGGTGTTACTAGGTATAAAAGTTATATCACATAAGAACCAAGGCGGTAAACTGTATAAAAGTCTACCACACATAACAACCAAGGTGTTACTAGGTATACAAGTTATAACACATAACAACCAAGGCGGTAAACTGTATAAAGGTCTACCATACATAACAGCCAAGGTGTTACTAGGTATTCAAGTTATAACACATAACAGCCAAGGTGTTAATAGGTATACAAGCTATAACACATAACAGCCAAGGTGTTACTAGGTATACAAGTTATAACACATAACAACCAAGGCGGTAAACTGTATAAAAGTCTACCACACATAACAGCCAAGATGTTACTAGGTATACAAGTTATACCACATAACAACCAAGGCGGTAAACTGTATAAAAGTCTACCATACATAACAGCCAATGTGTTACTAGGTATACAAGTTTTAACATATAACAACCAAGGCGGTAAACTGTATAAAAGTCTACCATACATAACATAACAGCCAAGGTGTCACTAGGTATGCAAGTTATAACACATAACAACCAAGGCGGTAAACTGTATAAAAGTCTACCACACATAACAGCCAAGGTGTTACTAAGTATACAAGTTATAACACATAACAGCCAAGGCGGTCAACTGTATAAAAGTCTACCACACATAACAGCCAAGGTGTTACTAGGTATACAAGTTATAACATATAACAACCAAGGCGGTAAACTGTATAAAAGTCTACCATACATAACATCCAAGGTGTTACTGGGTATACAAGTTATAACACATAACAACCAAGGCGGTAAACTGTATAAAAGTCTACCACACATAACAGCCAAGGTGTTACTAGGTATACAAGCTATATCATATAACAACCAAGGCGGTAAACTGTATAAAAGTCTACCATACATAACAGACAAGGTGTTACTAGGTATACAAGTTATAGCACATAAAAACCAAGGCGGTAAACTGTATAAAAGTCTACCATACATAACAGCCAAGGTATTACTAGGTATACAAGTTATAACATATAACAACCAAGGCGGTAAACTGTATAAAAGTCTACCACACATAACAGCCAAGGTGTTACTAGGTATACAAGTTATAACACATAACAACCAAGGCGGTAAAATGTATAAAAGTCTACCATACATTACAGCCAAGGTGTTACTAGGCATACAAGTTATAACACATAACAACCAAGGCGGTAAACTGTATAAAAGTCTACCACACATAACAACCAAGGTGTTACTAGGTATACAAGTTATAACACATAACAAACAAGGCGGTAAACTGTATAAAACTCTACCATACATTACAGCCAAGGTGTTACTAGGCATACAAGTTATAACACATAACAACCAAGGCGGTAAACTGTATAAAAGTCTACCACACATAACAACCAAGGTGTTACTAGGTATACAAGTTATAACACATAACAAACAAGGCGGTAAACTGTATAAAACTCTACCACACATAACAGCCAAGGTGTTACTAGGTATTCAAGTTATAACACATAACAGCCAAGGTGTTAATAGGTATACAAGCTATAACACATAACAGCCAAGGTGTTACTAGGTATACAAGTTATAACATATAACAACCAATGTTGTACTCTGTGTAAAAGTCTACCATACATAACAGCCAAGGTGTTACTAGGTATACAAGTTATAACACATAACAACCAAGGCGGTAAACTGTATAAAAGTCTACCACACATAACAGCCAAGGTGTTACTAGGTATAAAAGTTATATCACATAAGAACCAAGGCGGTAAACTGTATAAAAGTCTACCACACATAACAACCAAGGTGTTACTAGGTATACAAGTTATAACACATAACAACCAAGGCGGTAAACTGTATAAAGGTCTACCATACATAACAGCCAAGGTGTTACTAGGTATTCAAGTTATAACACATAACAGCCAAGGTGTTAATAGGTATACAAGCTATAACACATAACAGCCAAGGTGTTACTAGGTATACAAGTTATAACACATAACAACCAAGGCGGTAAACTGTATAAAAGTCTACCACACATAACAGCCAAGATGTTACTAGGTATACAAGTTATACCACATAACAACCAAGGCGGTAAACTGTATAAAAGTCTACCATACATAACAGCCAATGTGTTACTAGGTATACAAGTTTTAACGTATAACAACCAAGGCGGTAAACTGTATAAAAGTCTACCATACATAACATAACAGCCAAGGTGTCACTAGGTATGCAAGTTATAACACATAACAACCAAGGCGGTAAACTGTATAAAAGTCTACCACACATAACAGCCAAGGTGTTACTAAGTATACAAGTTATAACACATAACAGCCAAGGCGGTCAACTGTATAAAAGTCTACCACACATAACAGCCAAGGTGTTACTAGGTATACAAGTTATAACATATAACAACCAAGGCGGTAAACTGTATAAAAGTCTACCATACATAACATCCAAGGTGTTACTGGGTATACAAGTTATAACACATAACAACCAAGGCGGTAAACTGTATAAAAGTCTACCACACATAACAGCCAAGGTGTTACTTGGTATACAAGCTATATCATATAACAACCAAGGCGGTAAACTGTATAAAAGTCTACCATACATAACAGACAAGGTGTTACTAGGTATACAAGTTATAGCACATAAAAACCAAGGCGGTAAACTGTATAAAAGTCTACCATACATAACAGCCAAGGTATTACTAGGTATACAAGTTATAACATATAACAACCAAGGCGGTAAACTGTATAAAAGTCTACCACACATAACAGCCAAGGTGTTACTAGGTATACAAGTTATAACACATAACAACCAAGGCGGTAAAATGTATAAAAGTCTACCATACATTACAGCCAAGGTGTTACTAGGCATACAAGTTATAACACATAACAACCAAGGCGGTAAACTGTATAAAAGTCTACCACACATAACAACCAAGGTGTTACTAGGTATACAAGTTATAACACATAACAAACAAGGCGGTAAACTGTATAAAACTCTACCACACATAACAGCCAAGGTGTTACTAGGTATTCAAGTTATAACACATAACAGCCAAGGTGTTAATAGGTATACAAGCTATAACACATAACAGCCAAGGTGTTACTAGGTATACAAGTTATAACATATAACAACCAATGTTGTACTCTGTGTAAAAGTCTACCATACATAACAGCCAAGGTGTTACTAGGTATACAAGTTATAACACATAACAACCAAGGCGGTAAACTGTATAAAAGTCTACCACACATAACAGCCAAGGTGTTACTAGGTATAAAAGTTATATCACATAAGAACCAAGGCGGTAAACTGTATAAAAGTCTACCACACATAACAACCAAGGTGTTACTAGGTATACAAGTTATAACACATAACAACCAAGGCGGTAAACTGTATAAAGGTCTACCATACATAACAGCCAAGGTGTTACTAGGTATTCAAGTTATAACACATAACAGCCAAGGTGTTAATAGGTATACAAGCTATAACACATAACAGCCAAGGTGTTACTAGGTATACAAGTTATAACACATAACAACCAAGGCGGTAAACTGTATAAAAGTCTACCACACATAACAGTCAAGATGTTACTAGGTATACAAGTTATACCACATAACAACCAAGGCGGTAAACTGTATAAAAGTCTACCATACATAACAGCCAATGTGTTACTAGGTATACAAGTTTTAACATATAACAACCAAGGCGGTAAACTGTATAAAAGTCTACCATACATAACATAACAGCCAAGGTGTCACTAGGTATACAAGTTATAACACATAACAAACAAGGCGGTAAACTGTATAAAACTCTACCACACATAACAGCCAAGGTGTTACTAGGTATTCAAGTTATAACACATAACAGCCAAGGTGTTAATAGGTATACAAGCTATAACACATAACAGCCAAGGTGTTACTAGGTATACAAGTTATAACATATAACAACCAATGTTGTACTCTGTGTAAAAGTCTACCATACATAACAGCCAAGGTGTTACTAGGTATACAAGTTATAACACATAACAACCAAGGCGGTAAACTGTATAAAAGTCTACCACACATAACAGCCAAGGTGTTACTAGGTATAAAAGTTATATCACATAAGAACCAAGGCGGTAAACTGTATAAAAGTCTACCACACATAACAACCAAGGTGTTACTAGGTATACAAGTTATAACACATAACAACCAAGGCGGTAAACTGTATAAAGGTCTACCATACATAACAGCCAAGGTGTTACTAGGTATTCAAGTTATAACACATAACAGCCAAGGTGTTAATAGGTATACAAGCTATAACACATAACAGCCAAGGTGTTACTAGGTATACAAGTTATAACACATAACAACCAAGGCGGTAAACTGTATAAAAGTCTACCACACATAACAGCCAAGATGTTACTAGGTATACAAGTTATACCACATAACAACCAAGGCGGTAAACTGTATAAAAGTCTACCATACATAACAGCCAATGTGTTACTAGGTATACAAGTTTTAACATATAACAACCAAGGCGGTAAACTGTATAAAAGTCTACCATACATAACATAACAGCCAAGGTGTCACTAGGTATGCAAGTTATAACACATAACAACCAAGGCGGTAAACTGTATAAAAGTCTACCACACATAACAGCCAAGGTGTTACTAAGTATACAAGATATAACACATAACAGCCAAGGCGGTCAACTGTATAAAAGTCTACCACACATAACAGCCAAGGTGTTACTAGGTATACAAGTTATAACATATAACAACCAAGGCGGTAAACTGTATAAAAGTCTACCATACATAACATCCAAGGTGTTACTGGGTATACAAGTTATAACACATAACAACCAAGGCGGTAAACTGTATAAAAGTCTACCATACATAACAGCCAAGGTGTTACTAGGTATACAAGCTATATCATATAACAACCAAGGCGGTAAACTGTATAAAAGTCTACCATACATAACAGACAAGGTGTTACTAGGTATACAAGTTATAGCACATAAAAACCAAGGCGGTAAACTGTATAAAAGTCTACCATACATAACAGCCAAGGTATTACTAGGTATACAAGTTATAACATATAACAACCAAGGCGGTAAACTGTATAAAAGTCTACCACACATAACAGCCAAGGTGTTACTAGGTATACAAGTTATAACACATAACAACCAAGGCGGTAAAATGTATAAAAGTCTACCATACATTACAGCCAAGGTGTTACTAGGCATACAAGTTATAACACATAACAACCAAGGCGGTAAACTGTATAAAAGTCTACCACACATAACAACCAAGGTGTTACTAGGTATACAAGTTATAACACATAACAAACAAGGCGGTAAACTGTATAAAACTCTACCACACATAACAGCCAAGGTGTTACTAGGTATTCAAGTTATAACACATAACAGCCAAGGTGTTAATAGGTATACAAGCTATAACACATAACAGCCAAGGTGTTACTAGGTATACAAGTTATAACATATAACAACCAATGTTGTACTCTGTGTAAAAGTCTACCATACATAACAGCCAAGGTGTTACTAGGTATACAAGTTATAACACATAACAACCAAGGCGGTAAACTGTATAAAATTCTACCACACATAACAGCCAAGGTGTTACTAGGTATAAAAGTTATATCACATAAGAACCAAGGCGGTAAACTGTATAAAAGTCTACCACACATAACAACCAAGGTGTTACTAGGTATACAAGTTATAACACATAACAACCAAGGCGGTAAACTGTATAAAGGTCTACCATACATAAGAGCCAAGGTGTTACTAGGTATTCAAGTTATAACACATAACAGCCAAGGTGTTAATAGGTATACAAGCTATAACACATAACAGCCAAGGTGTTACTAGGTATACAAGTTATAACACATAACAACCAAGGCGGTAAACTGTATAAAAGTCTACCACACATAACAGTCAAGATGTTACTAGGTATACAAGTTATACCACATAACAACCAAGGCGGTAAACTGTATAAAAGTCTACCATACATAACAGCCAATGTGTTACTAGGTATACAAGTTTTAACATATAACAACCAAGGCGGTAAACTGTATAAAAGTCTACCATACATAACATAACAGCCAAGGTGTCACTAGGTATACAAGTTATAACACATAACAACCAAGGCGGTAAACTGTATAAAAGTCTACCACACATAACAGCCAAGGTGTTACTAGGTATACAAGTTATAACACATAACAACCAAGGCGGTAAACTGTATAAAAGTCTACCACACATAACAGCCAAGGTGTTACTAGGTATACAAGTTATAACATATAACAACCAAGGCCGTAAACTGTATAAAAGTCTACCACACATAACAGCCAATGTGTTACTAGGTATACAAGTTATAACACATAACAACCAAGGCGGTAAACTGTATAAAAATCTACCACACATAACAGCCAAGGTGTTACTAGGTATACAAGCTATAACATATAACAACCAAGGCGGTAAACTGTATTAAAGTCTACCATACATAACAGACAAGGTGTTACTAGGTATACAAGTTATAGCACATAAAAACGAAGGGGGTAAACTGTATAAAAGTCTACCACACATAACAACCAAGGTGTTACTAGGTATACAAGTTATAACACATAACAACCAAGGCGGTAAACTGTATAAAACTCTGCCACACATAACAGTCAAGGTGTTACTAGGTATACAAGTTATAACACATAACAACCAAGGCGGTAAACTGTATAAAAGTCTACCACACATAACAGACAAGGTGTTACTAGGTATACAAGTTATAACACATAACAACCAAGGCGGTAAACTGTATAAAAGTCTACCACACATAACAACCAAGGTGTTACTAGGTATACAAGTTATAACACATAACAACCAAGGCGGTAAGCTGTATAAAAGTCTACCATACATAATAGCCAAGGTGTTACTAGGTATACAAGTTATAACACATAACAACCAAGGCGGTAAACTGTATAAAAGTCTACCACACATACCAGCCAAGGTGTTACTAGGTATACAAGTTATAACACATAACAACCAAGGCGGTAAACTGTATAAAAGTCTACCACACATAACAGCCAAGGTGTTACTAGGTATACAAGTTATAACACATAACAACCAAGGCGGTAAATTGTATAAAAGTCTACCATACATAACAGCCAAGGTGTTACTAGGTATGCAAGTTATAACACATAACAACCAAGACGGTAAACTGTATAAAAGTCTACCACACATAACAGCCAATGTGTTATTAGGTATACAAGTTATACCACATAACAACCAAGGCGGTAAACTGTATAAAAGTCTACCACACATAACAGCCAAGGTGTTACTAGGTATACAAGTTATAACACATAACAGCCAAGGTGTTACTAGGTATACAAGTTATAACATATAACAACCAATGTTGTACTCTGTGTAAAAGTCTACCATACATAACAGCCAAGGTGTTACTAGGTATACAAGTTATAACACATAACAACAAAGGCGGTAAACTGTATAAAAGTCTACCACACATAACAGTCAAGGTGTTACTAGGTATACAAGTTATAACACATAACAACCAAGGTGGTAAACTGTATAAAAGTCTACCACACATAACAGCCAAGGTGTTACTAGGTATACAAGTTATAACACATAACAACCAAGGCGGTAAACTGTATAAAAGTCTACCACACATAACAACCAAGGTGTTACTAGGTATACAAGTTATAACACATAACAACCAAGGCGGTAAACTGTATAAAGGTCTACCATACATAACAGCCAAGGTGTTACTAGGTATTCAAGTTATAACACATAACAGCCAAGGTGTTAATAGGTATACAAGCTATAACACATAACAGCCAAGGTGTTACTAGGTATGCAAGTTATAACACATAACAACCAAGGCGGTAAACTGTATAAAAGTCTACCACACATAACAGCCAAGATGTTACTAGGTATACAAGTTATACCACATAACAACCAAGGCGGTAAACTGAATAAAAGTCTACCATACATAACAGCCAAGGTATTACTAGGTATACAAGTTATAACATATAACAACCAAGGCGGTAAACTGTATAAAAGTCTACCACACATAACAGCCAAGGTGTTACTAGGTATACAAGTTATAACACATAACAACCAAGGCGGTAAACTGTATAAAAGTCTACCACACATAACAGCCAAGGTGTTACTAGGTATACAAGTTATAACACATAACAACCAAGGCGGTAAACTGTATAAAAGTCTACCACACATAACAGCCAAGGTGTTACTAGGTATACAAGTTATAACACATAACAACCAAGGCGGTAATCTGTATAAAAGTCTACCACACATAACAGCCGAGGTGTTACTAGGTATACAAGTTATACCACATAACAACCAAGGCGGTAAACTGTATAAACGTATACCATGCATAACAGCCAAGGTGTTACTAGGTATACAAGTTATAACACATAACAACCAAGGCGGTAAACTGTATAAAAGTCTACCACACATAACAGCCAAGGTGTTACTAAGTATACAAGTTATAACACATAACAGCCAAGGCGGTCAACTGTATAAAAGTCTACCACACATAACAGCCAATGTGTTACTAGGTATACAAGTTATAACATATAACAACCAAGGCGGTAAACTGTATAAAAGTCTACCATACATAACATCCAAGGTGTTACTGGGTATACAAGTTATAACACATAACAACCAAGGCGGTAAACTGTATAAAAGTCTACCACACATAACAGCCAAGGTGTTACTTGGTATACAAGCTATATCATATAACAACCAAGGCGGTAAACTGTATAAAAGTCTACCATACATTACAGACAAGGTGTTACTAGGTATACAAGTTATAGCACATAAAAACCAAGGCGGTAAACTGTATAAAAGTCTACCATACATAACAGCCAAGGTATTACTAGGTATACAAGTTATAACATATAACAACCAAGGCGGTAAACTGTATAAAAGTCTACCACACATAACAGCCAAGGTGTTACTAGGTATACAAGTTATAACACATAACAACCAAGGCGGTAATATGTATAAAAGTCTACCATACATTACAGCCAAGGTGTTACTAGGCATACAAGTTATAACACATAACAACCAAGGCGGTAAACTGTATAAAAGTCTACCACACATAACAACCAAGGTGTTACTAGGTATACAAGTTATAACACATAACAAACAAGGCGGTAAACTGTATAAAACTCTACCACACATAACAGCCAAGGTGTTACTAGGTATACAAGTTATAACACATAACAACCAAGGCGGTAAACTGTATAAAAGTCTACCACACATAACAGCCAAGGTGTTACTAGGTATACAAGTTATAACACATAACAACCAAGGCGGTAAACTGTATAAAAGTCTACCACACATAACAGCCAAGGTGTTACTAGGTATACAAGTTATAACACATAACAACCAAGGCGGTAAAACTGTATAAAAGTCTACCACACATAACAACCAAGGTGTTACTAGGTATAGAAGTTATAACACATAACAACCAAGGCGGTAAGCTGTATAAAAGTCTACCATACATAACAGGCCAAGGTGTTACTAGGCATACAAGTTATAACACATAACAACCAAGGCGGTAAACTGTATAAAAGTCTACCACACATAACAGCCAAGGTGTTACTAGGTATACAAGTTATAACACATAACAACCAAGGCGGTAAACTGTATAAAAGTCTACCACACATAACAGCCAAGGTGTTACTAGGTATACAAGTTATAACACATAACAACCAAGGCGGTAAATTGTATAAAAGTCTACCATACATATCAGCCAAGGTGTTACTAGGTATGCAAGTTATAACACATAACAACCAAGACGGTAAACTGTATAAAAGTCTACCACACATAACAACCAAGGTGTTACTAGGTATACAAGTTATAACACATAACAACCAAGGCGGTAAACTGTATAAAAGTCTACCACACATAACAGACAAGGTTTTACTAGGTATACAAGTTATAACACATAACAACCAAGGCGGTAAACTGTATAAAAGTCTACCACACATAACAGCCAAGGTGTTACTAGGTATACAAGTTATAACACATAACAACCAAGGCGGTAAAACTGTATAAAAGTCTACCACACATAACAACCAAGGTGTTATTAGGTATACAAGTTATAACACATAACAACCAAGGCGGTAAGCTGTATAAAAGTCTACCATACATAACAGGCCAAGGTGTTACTAGGCATACAAGTTATAACACATAACAACCAAGGCGGTAAACTGTATAAAACTCTACCACACATAACAGCCAAGGTGTTACTAGGTATACAAGTTATAACACATAACAACCAAGGCGGTAAACTGTATAAAAGTCTACCACACATAACAGACAAGGTGTTACTAGGTATACAAGTTATAACACATAACAACCAAGGCGGTAAACTGTATAAAAGTCTACCACACAAAACAGCCAAGGTGTTATTAGGTATACAAGTTATAACACATAACAACCAAGGCGGTAAAACTGTATAAAAGTCTACCACACATAACAACCAAGGTGTTACTAGGTATACAAGTTATAACACATAACAACCAAGGCGGTAAGCTGTATAAAAGTCTACCATACATAACAGGCCAAGGTGTTACTAGGCATACAAGTTATAACACATAACAACCAAGGCGGTAAACTGTATAAAAGTCTACCACACATAACAGCCAAGGTGTTACTAGGTATACAAGTTATAACACATAACAACCAAGGCGGTAAACTGTATAAAAGTCTACCACACATAACAGCCAATGTGTTACTAGGTATACAAGTTATACCACATAACAACCAAGGCGGTAAACTGTATAAAAGTCTACCAAACATAACAACCAAGGTGTTACTAGGTATACAAGTTATAACACATAACAACCAAGGCGGTAAACTGTATAAAACTCTACCACACATAACAGCCAAGGTGTTACTAGGTATACAAGTTATAACACATAACAACCAAGGCGGTAAACTGTATAAAAGTCTACCACACATAACAGACAAGGTGTTACTAGGTATACAAGTTATAACACATAACAACCAAGGCAGTAAACTGTATAAAAGTCTACCACACATAACAGCCAAGGTGTTACTAGGTATACAAGTTATAACACATAACAACCAAGGCGGTAAACTGTATAAAAGTCTACCACACATAACAGCCAAGGTGTTACTAGGTATACAAGTTATAACACATAACAACCAAGGCGGTAAACTGTATAAAATTCTACCACACATAACAGCCAAGGTGTTACTAGGTATACAAGTTATAACACATAACAACCAAGGCGGTAAATTGTATAAAAGTCTACCATACATAACAGCCAAGGTGTTACTAGGTATGCAAGTTATAACACATAACAACCAAGACGGTAAACTGTATAAAAGTCTACCACACATAACAGCCAATGTGTTACTAGGTATACAAGTTATACCACATAACAACCAAGGCGGTAAACTGTATAAAAGTCTACCACACATAACAGCCAAGGTGTTACTAGGTATACAAGTTATAACACATAACAGCCAAGGTGTTACTAGGTATACAAGTTATAACATATAACAACCAATGTTGTACTCTGTGTAAAAGTCTACCATACATAACAGCCAAGGTGTTACTAGGTATACAAGTTATAACACATAACAACCAAGGCGGTAAACTGTATAAAAGTCTACCACACATAACAGCCAAGGTGTTACTAGGTATACAAGTTATAACACATAACAACCAAGGCAGTAAACTGTATAAAAGTCTACCACACATAACAGCCAAGGTGTTACTAGGTATACAAGTTATAACACATAACAACCAAGGCGGTAAACTGTATAAAAGTCTACCACACATAACAGCCAAGGTGTTACTAGGTATACAAGTTATAACACATAACAACCAAGGCGGTAAACTGTATAAAACTCTACCACACATAACAGCCAAGGTGTTATTAGGTATACAAGTTATAACACATAACAACCAAGGCGGTAAACTGTATAAAAGTCTACCACACATAACAGCCAAGGTGTTATTAGGTATACAAGTTATAACACATAACAACCAAGGCGGTAAATTGTATAAAAGTCTACCATACATAACAGCCAAGGTGTTACTAGGTATGCAAGTTATAACACATAACAACCAAGACGGTAAACTGTATAAAAGTCTACCACACATAACAGCCAATGTGTTATTAGGTATACAAGTTATACCACATAACAACCAAGGCGGTAAACTGTATAAAAGTCTACCACACATAACAGCCAAGGTGTTACTAGGTATACAAGTTATAACACATAACAGCCAAGGTGTTACTAGGTATGCAAGTTATAACATATAACAACCAATGTTGTACTCTGTGTAAAAGTCTACCATACATAACAGCCAAGGTGTTACTAGGTATACAAGTTATAACACATAACAACCAAGGCGGTAAACTGTATAAAAGTCTACCACACATAACAGCCAAGGTGTTACTGGGCATACAAGTTATAACACATAACAACCAAGGCGGTAAACTGTATAAAAGTCTACCACACATAACAGCCAAGGTGTTACTAGGTATACAAGTTATAACACATAACAACCAAGGCGGTAAACTGTATAAAAGTCTACCACACATAACAACCAAGGTGTTACTAGGTATACAAGTTATAACACATAACAACCAAGGGGGTAAACTGTATAAAGGTCTACCATACATAACAGCCAAGGTGTTACTAGGTATTCAAGTTATAACACATAACAGCCAAGGTGTTAATAGGTATACAAGCTATAACACATAACAGCCAAGGTGTTACTAGGTATACAAGTTATAACACATAACAACCAAGGCGGTAAACTGTATAAAAGTATACCACACATAACAGCCAAGATGTTACTAGGTATACAAATTATACCACATAACAACAAAGGCGGTAAACTGTATAAAAGTCTACCATACATAACAGCCAATGTGTTACTAGGTATACAAGTTATAACACATAACAACCAAGGCGGTAAACTGTATAAAAGTATACCACACATAACAGCCAAGATGTTACTAGGTATACAAATTATACCACATAACAACAAAGGCGGTAAACTGTATAAAAGTCTACCATACATAACAGCCAATGTGTTACTAGGTATAAAAGTTTTAACATATAACAACCAAGGCGGTAAACTGTATAAAAGTCTACCATACATAACATAACAGCCAAGGTGTTACTAGGTATGCAAGTTATAACACATAAAAACCAAGGCGGTAAACTGTATAAAAGTCTACCACACATAACAACCAAGGTGTTACTAGGTATACAAGTTATAACACATAACAACCAAGGCGGTAAACTGTATAAAACTCTACCACACATAACAGCCAAGGTGTTACTAGGTATACAAGTTATAACACATAACAACCAAGGCGGTAAACTGTATAAAAGTCTACCACACATAATAGACAAGGTGTTACTAGGTATACAAGTTATAACACATAACAACCAAGGCAGTAAACTGTATAAAAGTCTACCACACATAACAGCCAAGGTGTTACTAGGTATACAAGTTATAACACATAACAACCAAGGCGGTAAACTGTATAAAAGTATACCACACATAACAACCAAGGTGTTACTAGGTATACAAGTTATAACACATAACAACCAAGGCGGTAAGCTGTATAAAAGTCTACCATACATAACAGCCAAGGTGTTACTAGGTATACAAGTTATAACACATAACAACCAAGGCGGTAAACTGTATAAAAGTCTACCACACATAACAGCCAAGGTGTTACTAGGTATACAAGTTATAACACATAACAACCAAGGCGGTAAACTGTATAAAAGTCTACCACACATAACAGCCAAGGTGTTACTAGGTATACAAGTTATAACACATAACAACCAAGGCGGTAAATTGTATAAAAGTCTACCATACATAACAGCCAAGGTGTTACTAGGTATGCAAGTTATAACACATAACAACCAAGACGGTAAACTGTATAAAAGTCTACCACACATAACAGCCAATGTGTTATTAGGTATACAAGTTATACCACATAACAACCAAGGCGGTAAACTGTATAAAAGTCTACCACACATAACAGCCAAGGTGTTACTAGGTATACAAGTTATAACACATAACAGCCAAGGTGTTACTAGGTATACAAGTTATAACATATAACAACCAATGTTGTACTCTGTCTAAAAGTCTACCATACATAACAGCCAAGGTGTTACTAGGTATACAAGTTATAACACATTACAACAAAGGCGGTAAACTGTATAAAAGTCTACCACACATAACAGCCAAGGTGTTACTAGGTATACAAGTTATAACACATAACAACCAAGGCGGTAAACTGTATAAAAGTCTACCACACATAACAGCCAAGGTGTTATTAGGTATACAAGTTATAACACATAACAACCAAGGCGGTAAACTGTATAAAAGTCTACCACACATAACAGCCAAGGTGTTATTAGGTATACAAGTTATAACACATAACAACCAAGGCGGTAAATTGTATAAAAGTCTACCATACATAACAGCCAAGGTGTTACTAGGTATGCAAGTTATAACACATAACAACCAAGACGGTAAACTGTATAAAAGTCTACCACACATAACAGCCAATGTGTTACTAGGTATACAAGTTATACCACATAACAACCAAGGCGGTAAACTGTATAAAAGTCTACCACACATAACAGCCAAGGTGTTACTAGGTATACAAGTTATAACACATAACAGCCAAGGTGTTACTAGGTATACAAGTTAAAACATATAACAACCAATGTTGTACTCTGTGTAAAAGTCTACCATACATAACAGCCAAGGTGTTACTAGGTATACAAGTTATAACACATAACAACCAAGGCGGTAAACTGTATAAAAGTCTACCACACATAACAGCCAAGGTGTTACTAGGTATACAAGTTATAACACATAACAACCAAGGCGGTAAACTGTATAAAAGTCTACCACACATAACAACCAAGGTGTTACTAGGTATACAAGTTATAACACATAACAACCAAGGCGGTAAACTGTATAAAGGTCTACCATACATAACAGCCAAGGTGTTACTAGGTATTCAAGTTATAACACATAACAGCCAAGGTGTTAATAGGTATACAAGCTATAACACATAACAGCCAAGGTGTTACTAGGTATACAAGTTATAACACATAACAACCAAGGCGGTAAACTGTATAAAAGTATACCACACATAACAGCCAAGATGTTACTAGGTATACAAATTATACCACATAACAACAAAGGCGGTAAGCTGTATAAAAGTCTACCATACATAACAGCCAATGTGTTACTAGGTATACAAGTTATAACACATAACAACCAAGGCGGTAAACTGTATAAAAGTATACCACACATAACAGCCAAGATGTTACTAGGTATACAAATTATACCACATAACAACAAAGGCGGTAAACTGTATAAAAGTCTACCATACATAACAGCCAATGTGTTACTAGGTATACAAGTTTTAACATATAACAACCAAGGCGGTAAACTGTATAAAAGTCTACCATACATAACATAACAGCCAAGATGTTACTAGGTATGCAAGTTATAACACATAACAACCAAGGCGGTAAACTGTATAAAAGTCTACCACACATAACAGCCAAGGTGTTACTAGGTATACAAGTTATAACACATAACAACCAAGGAGGTAAACTGTATAAAAGTCTACCACACATAACAGCCAAGGTGTTACTAGGTATACAAGTTATAACATATAACAACCAAGGCGGTAAACTGTATAAAAGTCTACCACACATAACAGCCAAGGTGTTACTAGGTATACAAGTTATAACACATAACAACCAAGGCGGTCAACTGTATAAAAGTCTACCATACATAACAGCCAATGTGTTACTAGGTATACAAGTTATAACACATAACAACCAAGGCGGTAAACTGTATAAAAGTCTACCACACATAACAGCCAAGGTGTTACTAGGTATACAAGTTATAACACATAACAACCAAGGCAGTAAACTGTATAAAAGTCTACCACACATAACAGCCAAGGTGTTACTAGGTATACAAGTTATAACACATAACAACCAAGGCGGTAAACTGTATAAAAGTCTACCACACATAACAGCCAAGGTGTTACTAGGTATACAAGTTATAACACATAACAACCAAGGCGGTAAACTGTATAAAACTCTACCACACATAACAGCCAAGGTGTTATTAGGTATACAAGTTATAACACATAACAACCAAGGCGGTAAACTGTATAAAAGTCTACCACACATAACAGCCAAGGTGTTATTAGGTATACAAGTTATAACACATAACAACCAAGGCGGTAAATTGTATAAAAGTCTACCATACATAACAGCCAAGGTGTTACTAGGTATGCAAGTTATAACACATAACAACCAAGACGGTAAACTGTATAAAAGTCTACCACACATAACAGCCAATGTGTTACTAGGTATACAAGTTATACCACATAACAACCAAGGCGGTAAACTGTATAAAAGTCTACCACACATAACAGCCAAGGTGTTACTAGGTATACAAGTTATAACACATAACAGCCAAGGTGTTACTAGGTATACAAGTTATAACATATAACAACCAATGTTGTACTCTGTGTAAAAGTCTACCATACATAACAGCCAAGGTGTTACTAGGTATACAAGTTATAACACATAACAACCAAGGCGATAAACTGTATAAAGGTCTACCATACATAACAGCCAAGGTGTTACTAGGTATTCAAGTTATAACACATAACAGCCAAGGTGTTAATAGGTATACAAGCTATAACACATAACAGCCAAGGTGTTACTAGGTATACAAGTTATAACACATAACAACCAAGGCGGTAAACTGTATAAAAGTATACCACACATAACAGCCAAGATGTTACTAGGTATACAAATTATACCACATAACAACAAAGGCGGTAAACTGTATAAAAGTCTACCATACATAACAGCCAATGTGTTACTAGGTATACAAGTTATAACACATAACAACCAAGGTGGTAAACTGTATAAAAGTATACCACACATAACAGCCAAGATGTTACTAGGTATACAAATTATACCACATAACAACAAAGGCGGTAAACTGTATAAAAGTCTACCATACATAACAGCCAATGTGTTACTAGGTATACAAGTTTTAACATATAACAACCAAGGCGGTAAACTGTATAAAAGTCTACCATACATAACATAACAGCCAAGGTGTTACTAGGTATGCAAGTTATAACACATAAAAACCAAGGCGGTAAACTGTATAAAAGTCTACCACACATAACAACCAAGGTGTTACTAGGTATACAAGTTATAACACATAACAACCAAGGCGGTAAACTGTATAAAACTCTACCACACATAACAGCCAAGGTGTTACTAGGTATACAAGTTATAACACATAACAACCAAGGCGGTAAACTGTATAAAAGTCTACCACACATAATAGACAAGGTGTTACTAGGTATACAAGTTATAACACATAACAACCAAGGCAGTAAACTGTATAAAAGTCTACCACACATAACAGCCAAGGTGTTACTAGGTATACAAGTTATAACACATAACAACCAAGGCGGTAAACTGTATAAAAGTCTACCACACATAACAACCAAGGTGTTACTAGGTATACAAGTTATAACACATAACAACCAAGGCGGTAAGCTGTATAAAAGTCTACCATACATAACAGCCAAGGTGTTACTAGGTATACAAGTTATAACACATAACAACCAAGGCGGTAAACTGTATAAAAGTCTACCACACATAACAGCCAAGGTGTTACTAGGTATACAAGTTATAACACATAACAACCAAGGCGGTAAACTGTATAAAAGTCTACCACACATAACAGCCAAGGTGTTACTAGGTATACAAGTTATAACACATAACAACCAAGGCGGTAAATTGTATAAAAGTCTACCATACATAACAGCCAAGGTGTTACTAGGTATGCAAGTTATAACACATAACAACCAAGACGGTAAACTGTATAAAAGTCTACCACACATAACAGCCAATGTGTTATTAGGTATACAAGTTATACCACATAACAACCAAGGCGGTAAACTGTATAAAAGTCTACCACACATAACAGCCAAGGTGTTACTAGGTATACAAGTTATAACACATAACAGCCAAGGTGTTACTAGGTATACAAGTTATAACATATAACAACCAATGTTGTACTCTGTGTAAAAGTCTACCATACATAACAGCCAAGGTGTTACTAGGTATACAAGTTATAACACATTACAACAAAGGCGGTAAACTGTATAAAAGTCTACCACACATAACAGCCAAGGTGTTACTAGGTATAAAAGTTATAACACATAACAACCAAGGCGGTAAACTGTATAAAAGTCTACCACACATAACAGCCAAGGTGTTATTAGGTATACAAGTTATAACACATAACAACCAAGGCGGTAAACTGTATAAAAGTCTACCACACATAACAGCCAAGGTGTTATTAGGTATACAAGTTATAACACATAACAACCAAGGCGGTAAATTGTATAAAAGTCTACCATACATAACAGCCAAGGTGTTACTAGGTATGCAAGTTATAACACATAACAACCAAGACGGTAAACTGTATAATAGTCTACCACACATAACAGCCAATGTGTTACTAGGTATACAAGTTATACCACATAACAACCAAGGCGGTAAACTGTATAAAAGTCTACCACACATAACAGCCAAGGTGTTACTAGGTATACAAGTTATAACACATAACAGCCAAGGTGTTACTAGGTATACAAGTTATAACATATAACAACCAATGTTGTACTCTGTGCAAAAGTCTACCATACATAACAGCCAAGGTGTTACTAGGTATACAAGTTATAACACATAACAACCAAGGCGGTAAACTGTATAAAAGTCTACCACACATAACAGCCAAGGTGTTACTAGGTATACAAGTTATAACACATAACAACCAAGGCGGTAATCTGTATAAAATTCTACCACACATAACAACCAAGGTGTTACTAGGTATACAAGTTATAACACATAACAACCAAGGCGGTAAACTGTATAAAGGTCTACCATACATAACAGCCAAGGTGTTACTAGGTATTCAAGTTATAACACATAACAGCCAAGGTGTTAATAGGTATACAAGCTATAACACATAACAGCCAAGGTGTTACTAGGTATACAAGTTATAACACATAACAACCAAGGCGGTAAACTGTATAAAAGTATACCACACATAACAGCCAAGATGTTACTAGGTATACAAATTATACCACATAACAACAAAGGCGGTAAACTGTATAAAAGTCTACCATACATAACAGCCAATGTGTTACTAGGTATACAAGTTATAACACATAACAACCAAGGCGGTAAACTGTATAAAAGTATACCACACATAACAGCCAAGATGTTACTAGGTATACAAATTATACCACATAACAACAAAGGCGGTAAACTGTATAAAAGTCTACCATACATAACAGCCAATGTGTTACTAGGTATACAAGTTTTAACATATAACAACCAAGGCGATAAACTGTATAAAAGTCTACCATACATAACATAACAGCCAAGGTGTTACTAGGTATGCAAGTTATAACACATAACAACCAAGGCGGTAAACTGTATAAAAGTCTACCACACATAACAGCCAAGGTGTTACTAGGTATACAAGTTATAACACATAACAACCAAGGAGGTAAACTGTATAAAAGTCTACCACACATAACAGCCAAGGTGTTACTAGGTATACAAGTTATAACATATAACAACCAAGGCCGTAAACTGTATAAAAGTCTACCACACATAACAGCCAAGGCGGTCAACTGTATAAAAGTCTACCATACATAACAGCCAATGTGTTACTAGGTATACAAGTTATAACACATAACAACCAAGGCGGTAAACTGTATAAAAGTCTACCACACATAACAGCCAAGGTGTTACTAGATATACAAGCTATAACATATAACAACCAAGGCGGTAAACTGTATAAAAGTCTACCATACATAACAGACAAGGTGTTACTAGGTATGCAAGTTATAGCACATAAAAACCAAGGCGGTAAACTGTATAAAAGTCTACCACACATAACAACCAAGGTGTTACTAGGTATACAAGTTATAACACATAACAACCAAGGCGGTAAACTGTATAAAACTCTACCACACATAATAGACAAGGTGTTACTAGGTATACAAGTTATAACACATAACAACCAAGGCAGTAAACTGTATAAAAGTCTACCACACATAACAGCCAAGGTGTTACTAGGTATACAAGTTATAACACATAACAACCAAGGCGGTAAACTGTATAAAAGTCTACCACACATAACAACCAAGGTGTTACTAGGTATACAAGTTATAACACATAACAACCAAGGCGGTAAGCTGTATAAAAGTCTACCATACATAACAGCCAAGGTGTTACTAGGTATACAAGTTATAACATATAACAACCAAGGCGGTAAACTGTATAAAAGTCTACCACACATAACAGCCAAGGTGTTACTAGGTATACAAGTTATAACACATAACAACCAAGGCGGTAAACTGTATAAAAGTCTACCACACATAACAGCCAAGGTGTTACTAGGTATACAAGTTATAACACATAACAACCAAGGCGGTAAATTGTATAAAAGTCTACCATACATAACAGCCAAGGTGTTGCTAGGTATGCAAGTTATAACACATAACAACCAAGACGGTAAACTGTATAAAAGTCTACCACACATAACAGCCAATGTGTTATTAGGTATACAAGTTATACCACATAACAACCAAGGCGGTAAACTGTATAAAAGTCTACCACACATAACAGCCAAGGTGTTACTAGGTATACAAGTTATAACACATAACAGCCAAGGTGTTACTAGGTATACAAGTTATAACATATAACAACCAATGTTGTACTCTGTGTAAAAGTATACCATACATAACAGCCAAGGTGTTACTAGGTATACAAGTTATAACACATTACAACAAAGGCGGTAAACTGTATAAAAGTCTACCACACATAACAGCCAAGGTGTTACTAGGTATACAAGTTATAACACATAACAACCAAGGCGGTAAACTGTATAAAAGTCTACCACACATAACAGCCAAGGTGTTATTAGGTATACAAGTTATAACACATAACAACCAAGGCGGTAAATTGTATAAAAGTCTACCATACATAACAGCCAAGGTGTTACTAGGTATGCAAGTTATAACACATAACAACCAAGACGGTAAACTGTATAAAAGTCTACCACACATAACAGCCAATGTGTTACTAGGTATACAAGTTATACCACATAACAACCAAGGCGGTAAACTGTATAAAAGTCTACCACACATAACAGCCAAGGTGTTACTAGGTATACAAGTTATAACACATAACAGCCAAGGTGTTACTAGGTATACAAGTTATAACATATAACAACCAATGTTGTACTCTGTGTAAAAGTCTACAATACATAACAGCCAAGGTGTTACTAGGTATGCAAGTTATAACACATAACAACCAAGGCGGTAAACTGTATAAAAGTCTACCACACATAACAGCCAAGGTGTTACTAGGTATACAAGTTATAACACATAACAACCAAGGCGGTAAACTGTATAAAAGTCTACCATACATAACAGCCAAGGTGTTACTAGGTATTCAAGTTATAACACATAACAGCCAAGGTGTTAATAGGTATACAAGCTATAACACATAACAGCCAAGGTGTTACTAGGTATACAAGTTATAACACATAACAACCAAGGCGGTAAACTGTATAAAAGTATACCACACATAACAGCCAAGATGTTACTAGGTATACAAATTATACCACATAACAACAAAGGCGGTAAACTGTATAAAAGTCTACCATACATAACAGCCAATGTGTTACTAGGTATACAAGTTATAACACATAACAACCAAGGCGGTAAACTGTATAAAAGTATACCACACATAACAGCCAAGATGTTACTAGGTATACAAATTATACCACATAACAACAAAGGCGGTAAACTATATAAAAGTCTACCATACATAACAGCCAATGTGTTACTAGGTATACAAGTTTTAACATATAACAACCAAGGCGGTAAACTGTATAAAAGTCTACCATACATAACATAACAGCCAAGGTGTTACTAGGTATGCAAGTTATAGCACATAAAAACCAAGGCGGTAAACTGTATAAAAGTCTACCACACATAACAACCAAGGTGTTACTAGGTATACAAGTTATAACACATAACAACCAAGGCGGTAAACTGTATAAAACTCTACCACACATAATAGACAAGGTGTTACTAGGTATACAAGTTATAACACATAACAACCAAGGCGGTAAACTGTATAAAAGTCTACCACACATAACAGCCAAGGTGTTACTAGGTATACAAGTTATAACACATAACAACCAAGGCGGTAAACTGTATAAAAGTCTACCACACATAACAACCAAGGTGTTACTAGGTATGCAAGTTATAACACATAACAACCAAGGCGGTAAGCTGTATAAAAGTCTACCATACATAACAGCCAAGGTGTTACTAGGTATACAAGTTATAACACATAACAACCAAGGCGGTAAACTGTATAAAAGTCTACCACACATAACAGCCAAGGTGTTACTAGGTATACAAGTTATAACACATAACAACCAAGGCGGTAAACTGTATAAAAGTCTACCACACATAACAGCCAAGGTGTTACTAGGTATACAAGTTATAACACATAACAACCAAGGCGGTAAATTGTATAAAAGTCTACCATACATAAGAGCCAAGTTGTTACTAGGTATGCAAGTTATAACACATAACAACCAAGACGGTAAACTGTATAAAAGTCTACCACACATAACAGCCAATGTGTTATTAGGTATACAAGTTATACCACATAACAACCAAGGCGGTAAACTGTATAAAAGTCTACCACACATAACAGCCAAGGTGTTACTAGGTATACAAGTTATAACACATAACAGCCTAGGTGTTACTAGGTATACAAGTTATAACATATAACAACCAATGTTGTACTCTGTGTAAAAGTCTACCATACATAACAGCCAAGGTGTTACTAGGTATACAAGTTATAACACATTACAACAAAGGCGGTAAACTGTATAAAAGTCTACCACACATAACAGCCAAGGTGTTACTAGGTATACAAGTTATAACACATAACAACCAAGGCGGTAAACTGTATAAAAGTCTACCACACATAACAGCCAAGGTGTTACTAGGTATACAAGTTATAACACATAACAACCAAGGCGGTAAACTGTATAAAAGTCTACCACACATAACAACAAAGGTGTTACTAGGTATACAAGTTATAACACATAACAACCAAGGCGGTAAACTGTATAAAGGTCTACCATACATAACAGCCAAGGTGTTACTAGGTATTCAAGTTATAACACATAACAGCCAAGGTGTTAATAGGTATACAAGCTATAACACATAACAGCCAAGGTGTTACTAGGTATGCAAGTTATAACACATAACAACCAAGGCGGTAAACTGTATAAAAGTCTACCACACATAACAGCCAAGATGTTACTAGGTATACAAGTTATACCACATAACAACCAAGGCGGTAAACTGTATAAAAGTCTACCATACATAACAGCCAAGGTATTACTAGGTATACAAGTTATAGCATATAACAACCAAGGCGGTAAGCTGTATAAAAGTCTACCACACATAACAGCCAAGGTGTTACTAGGTATACAAGTTATAACACATAACAACCAAGGCGGTAAACTGTATAAAAGTCTACCATACATTACAGCCAAGGTGTTACTAGGTATACAAGTTATAACACATAACAACCAAGGCAGTAAACTGTATAAAAGTCTACCACACATAACAGCCAAGGTGTTACTAGGTATACAAGTTATAACACATAACAACCTAGGCGGTAAACTGTATAAAAGCCTACCACACATAACAGCCAAGGTGTTACTAGGTATACAAGTTATAACACATAACAACCAAGGCGGTAAACTGTATAAAAGTCTACCACACATAACAGCCAAGGTGTTACTAGGTATACAAGTTATAACACATAACAACCAAGGCGGTAAACTGTATAAAAGTCTACCACACATAACAGCCAAGGTGTTACTAGGTATACAAGTTATAACACATAACAACCAAGGCGGTAAACTGTATAAAAGTCTACCACACATAACAGCCAAGGTGTTACTAGGTATACAAGTTATAACACATAACAACCAAGGCGGTAATCTGTATAAACGTATACCATGCATAACAGCCAAGGTGTTACTAGGTATACAAGTTATAACACATAACAACCAAGGCGGTAAACTGTATAAAAGTCTACCATACATAACAGACAAGGTGTTACTAGGTATACAAGTTATAGCACATAAAAACCAAGGCGGTAAACTGTATAAAAGTCTACAATACATAACAGCCAAGGTATTACTAGGTATGCAAGTTATAACATATAACAACCAAGGCGGTAAACTGTATAAAAGTCTACCACACATAACAGCCAAGGTGTTACTAGGTATACAAGTTATAACACATAACAACCAAGGCGGTAAAATGTATAAAAGTCTACCATACATTACAGCCAAGGTGTTACTAGGCATACAAGTTATAACACATAACAACCAAGGCGGTAAACTGTATAAAAGTCTACCACACATAACAACCAATGTGTTACTAGGTATACAAGTTATAACACATAACAACCAAGGCGGTAAACTGTATAAAAGTCTACCACACATAACAGCCAAGGTGTTACTAGGTATACAAGTTATAACACATAACAACCAAGGCGGTAAACTGTATAAAAGTCTACCACACATAACAGCCAAGGTGTTACTAGGTATACAAGTTATAACACATAACAACCAAGGCGGTAAACTGTATAAAAGTCTACCACACATAACAGCCAAGGTGTTACTAGGTATACAAGTTATAACACATAACAACCAAGGCGGTAAACTGTATAAAAGTCTACCACACATAACAGCCAAGGTGTTACTAGGTATACAAGTTATAACACATAACAACCAAGGCGGTAAACTGTATAAAAGTCTACCACACATTACAGCCAAGGTGTTACTAGGTATACAAGTTATAACACATAACAACCAAGGCGGTAATCTGTATAAAAGTCTACCACACATAACAGCCGAGGTGTTACTAGGTATACAAGTTATAACACATAACAACCAAGGCGGTAAACTGTATAAACGTATACCATGCATAACAGCCAAGGTGTTACTAGGTATACAAGTTATAACACATAACAACCAAGGCGGTAAACTGTATAAAAGTCTACCATACATAACAGACAAGGTGTTACTAGGTATACAAGTTATAGCACATAAAAACCAAGGCGGTAAACTGTATAAAAGTCTACAATACATAACAGCCAAGGTATTACTAGGTATGCAAGTTATAACATATAACAACCAAGGCGGTAAACTGTATAAAAGTCTACCACACATAACAGCCAAGGTGTTACTAGGTATACAAGTTATAACACATAACAACCAAGGCGGTAAAATGTATAAAAGTCTACCATACATTACAGCCAAGGTGTTACTAGGCATACAAGTTATAACACATAACAACCAAGGCGGTAAACTGTATAAAAGTCTACCACACATAACAACCAATGTGTTACTAGGTATACAAGTTATAACACATAACAACCAAGGCGGTAAACTGTATAAAAGTCTACCACACATAACAGCCAAGGTGTTACTAGGTATACAAGTTATAACACATAACAACCAAGGCGGTAAACTGTATAAAAGTCTACCACACATAACAGACAAGGTGTTACTAGGTATACAAGTTATAACACATAACAACCAAGGCAGTAAACTGTATAAAAGTCTACCACACATAACAACCAAGGTGTTACTAGGTATGCAAGTTATAAAACATAACAACAAAGGCGGTAAGCTGTATAAAAGTCTACCATACATAACAGGCCAAGGTTTTACTAGGTATACAAGTTATAACACATAACAACCAAGGCGGTAAACTGTATAAAAGTCTACCACACATAACAGCCAAGGTGTTACTAGGTATACAAGTTATAACACATAACAACCAAGGCGGTAAAATGTATAAAAGTCTACCATACATTACAGCCAAGGTGTTACTAGGCATACAAGTTATAACACATAACAACCAAGGCGGTAAACTGTATAAAAGTCTACCACACATAACAACCAATGTGTTACTAGGTATACAAGTTATAACACATAACAACCAAGGCGGTAAACTGTATAAAAGTCTACCACACATAACAGCCAAGGTGTTACTAGGTATACAAGTTATAACACATAACAACCAAGGCGGTAAACTGTATAAAAGTCTACCACACATAACAGCCAAGGTGTTACTAGGTATACAAGTTATAACACATAACAACCAAGGCGGTAAACTCTATAAAAGTCTACCACACATAACAGCCAAGGTGTTACTAGGTATACAAGTTATAACACATAACAACCAAGGCGGTAAACTGTATAAAAGTCTACCACACATAACAGCCAAGGTGTTACTAGGTATACAAGTTATAACACATAACAACCAAGGCGGTAAACTGTATAAAAGTCTACCACACATTACAGCCAAGGTGTTACTAGGTATACAAGTTATAACACATAACAACCAAGGCGGTAATCTGTATAAAAGTCTACCACACATAACAGCCGAGGTGTTACTAGGTATACAAGTTATAACACATAACAACCAAGGCGGTAAACTGTATAAACGTATACCATGCATAACAGCCAAGGTGTTACTAGGTATACAAGTTATAACACATAACAACCAAGGCGGTAAACTGTATAAAAGTCTACCATACATAACAGACAAGGTGTTACTAGGTATACAAGTTATAGCACATAAAAACCAAGGCGGTAAACTGTATAAAAGTCTACAATACATAACAGCCAAGGTATTACTAGGTATGCAAGTTATAACATATAACAACCAAGGCGGTAAACTGTATAAAAGTCTACCACACATAACAGCCAAGGTGTTACTAGGTATACAAGTTATAACACATAACAACCAAGGCGGTAAAATGTATAAAAGTCTACCATACATTACAGCCAAGGTGTTACTAGGCATACAAGTTATAACACATAACAACCAAGGCGGTAAACTGTATAAAAGTCTACCACACATAACAACCAATGTGTTACTAGGTATACAAGTTATAACACATAACAACCAAGGCGGTAAACTGTATAAAAGTCTACCACACATAACAGCCAAGGTGTTACTAGGTATACAAGTTATAACACATAACAACCAAGGCGGTAAACTGTATAAAAGTCTACCACACATAACAGACAAGGTGTTACTAGGTATACAAGTTATAACACATAACAACCAAGGCAGTAAACTGTATAAAAGTCTACCACACATAACAACCAAGGTGTTACTAGGTATGCAAGTTATAAAACATAACAACAAAGGCGGTAAGCTGTATAAAAGTCTACCATACATAACAGGCCAAGGTTTTACTAGGTATACAAGTTATAACACATAACAACCAAGGCGGTAAACTGTATAAAAGTCTACCACACATAACAACCAAGGTGTTACTAGGTATACAAGTTATAAAACATAACAACCAAGGCGGTAAGCTGTATAAAAGCCTACCATACATAACAGGCCAAGGTGTTACTAGGTATACAAGTTATAACACATAACAACCAAGGCGGTAAACTGTATAAAAGTCTACCACACATAACAGCCAAGGTGTTACTAGGTATACAAGTTATAACACATAACAACCAAGGCGGTAAACTGTATAAAAGTCTACCACACATAACAGCCAAGGTGTTACTAGGTATGCAAGTTATAACACATAACAACCAAGACGGTAAACTGTATAAAAGTCTACCACACATAACAGCCAATGTGTTACTAGGTATACAAGTTATACCACATAACAACCAAGGCGGTAAACTGTATAAAAGTCTACCACACATAACAGCCAAGGTGTTACTAGGTATACAAGTTATAACACATAACAGCCAAGGTGTTACTAGGTATACAAGTTATAACATATAACAACCAAGGCGGTAAACTGTATAAAAGTCTACCACACATAACAGCCAAGGTGTTACTAGGTATACAAGTTATAACACATAACAACCAAGGCGGTAAACTGTATAAAAGTCTACCACACATAACAGCCAAGGTGTTACTAGGTATACAAGTTATAACACATAACAACCAAGGCGGTAATCTGTATAAAAGTCTACCACACATAACAGCCGAGGTGTTACTAGGTATACAAGTTATAACACATAACAACCAAGGCGGTAAACTGTATAAACGTATACCATGCATAAGAGCCAAGGTGTTACTAGGTATACAAGTTATAACACATAACAACCAAGGCGGTAAACTGTATAAAAGTCTACCACACATAGCAGCCAAGGTGTTACTAGGTATACAAGTTATAACACATAACAACCAAGGCGGTCAACTGTATAAAAGTCTACCACACATAACAGCCAAGGTGTTACTAGGTATACAAGTTATAACATATAACAACCAAGGCGGTAAACTGTATAAAAGTCTACCATACATAACATCCAAGGTGTTACTAGGTATACAAGTTATAACACATAACAACCAAGGCGGTAAACTGTATAAAAGTCTACCACACATAACAGCCAAGGTGTTACTAGGTATACAAGCTATATCATATAACAACCAAGGCGGTAAACTGTATAAAAGTCTACCATACATAACAGACAAGGTGTTACTAGGTATACAAGTTATAGCACATAAAAACCAAGGCGGTAAACTGTATAAAAGTCTACAATACATAACAGCCAAGGTATTACTAGGTATGCAAGTTATAACATATAACAACCAAGGCGGTAAACTGTATAAAAGTCTACCACACATAACAGCCAAGGTGTTACTAGGTATACAAGTTATAACACATAACAACCAAGGCGGTAAAATGTATAAAAGTCTACCATACATTACAGCCAAGGTGTTACTAGGCATACAAGTTATAACACATAACAACCAAGGCGGTAAACTGTATAAAAGTCTACCACACATAACAACCAATGTGTTACTAGGTATACAAGTTATAACACATAACAACCAAGGCGGTAAACTGTATAAAAGTCTACCACACATAACAGCCAAGGTGTTACTAGGTATACAAGTTATAACACATAACAACCAAGGCGGTAAACTGTATAAAAGTCTACCACACATAACAGACAAGGTGTTACTAGGTATACAAGTTATAACACATAACAACCAAGGCAGTAAACTGTATAAAAGTCTACCACACATAACAACCAAGGTGTTACTAGGTATGCAAGTTATAAAACATAACAACAAAGGCGGTAAGCTGTATAAAAGTCTACCATACATAACAGGCCAAGGTGTTACTAGGTATACAAGTTATAACACATAACAACCAAGGCGGTAAACTGTATAAAAGTCTACCACACATAACAACCAAGGTGTTACTAGGTATACAAGTTATAAAACATAACAACCAAGGCGGTAAGCTGTATAAAAGCCTACCATACATAACAGGCCAAGGTGTTACTAGGTATACAAGTTATAACACATAACAACCAAGGCGGTAAACTGTATAAAAGTCTACCACACATAACAGCCAAGGTGTTACTAGGTATACAAGTTATAACACATAACAACCAAGGCGGTAAACTGTATAAAAGTCTACCACACATAACAGCCAAGGTGTTACTAGGTATGCAAGTTATAACACATAACAACCAAGACGGTAAACTGTATAAAAGTCTACCACACATAACAGCCAATGTGTTACTAGGTATACAAGTTATACCACATAACAACCAAGGCGGTAAACTGTATAAAAGTCTACCACACATAACAGCCAAGGTGTTACTAGGTATACAAGTTATAACACATAACAGCCAAGGTGTTACTAGGTATACAAGTTATAACATATAACAACCAAGGCGGTAAACTGTATAAAAGTCTACCATACATAACAGCCAAGGTGTTACTAGGTATACAAGTTATAACAAATAACAACCAAGGCGGTAAACTGTATAAAAGTCTACCACACATAACAGCCAAGGTGTTACTAGGTATACAAGTTATAACACATAACAACCAAGGCGGTAAACTGTATAAAAGTCTACCACACATAACAGCCAAGGTGTTACTAGGTATACAAGCTATAACATATAACAACCAAGGCGGTAAACTGTATAAAAGTCTACCATACATAACAGACAAGGTGTTACTAGGTATACAAGTTATAGCACATAAAAACCAAGGCGGTAAACTGTATAAAAGTCTACCACACATAACAGCCAAGGTGTTACTAGGTATACAAGTTATAACACATAACAACCAAGGCGGTAAACTGTATAAAAGTCTACCACACATAACAACCAAGGTGTTACTAGGTATACAAGTTATAACACATAACAACCAAGCCGGTAAACTGTATAAAGGTCTACCATACATAACAGCCAAGGTGTTACTAGGTATTCAAGTTATAACACATAACAGCCAAGGTGTTAATAGGTATACAAGCTATAACACATAACAGCCAAGGTGTTACTAGGTATGCAAGTTATAACACATAACAACCAAGGCGGTAAACTGTATAAAAGTCTACCACACATAACAGCCAAGATGTTACTAGGTATACAAGTTATACCACATAACAACCAAGGCGGTAAACTGTATAAAAGTCTACCATACATTACAGCCAAGGTGTTACTAGGTATACAGGTTATAACACATAACAACCAAGGCAGTAAACTGTATAAAAGTCTACCACACATAACAGCCAAGGTGTTACTAGGTATACAAGTTATAACACATAACAACCAAGGCGGTAAACTGTATAAAAGCCTACCACACATAACAACCAAGGTGTTACTAGGTATGCAAGTTATAACACATAACAACCAAGGCGGTAAGCTGTATAAAAGTCTACCATACATAACAGCCAAGGTGTTACTAGGTATACAAGTTATAACACATAACAACCAAGGCGGTAAACTGTATAAAAGTCTACCACACATAACAGCCAAGGTGTTACTAGGTATACAAGTTATAACACATAACAACCAAGGCGGTAAACTGTATAAAAGTCTACCACACATAACAGCCAAGGTGTTACTAGGTATACAAGTTATAACACATAACAACCAAGGCGGTAAACTGTATAAAAGTCTACCATACATAGCAGCCAAGGTGTTACTAGGTATACAAGTTATAACAAATAACAACCAAGGCGGTAAACTGTATAAAAGTCTACCACACATAACAGCCAAGGTGTTACTAGGTATACAAGTTATAACACATAACAACCAAGGCGGTAAACTGTATAAAAGTCTACCACACATAACAGCCAAGGTGTTACTAGGTATACAAGCTATAACATATAACAACCAAGGCGGTAAACTGTATAAAAGTCTACCATACATAACAGACAAGGTGTTACTAGGTATACAAGTTATAGCACATAAAAACCAAGGCGGTAAACTGTATAAAAGTCTACCACACATAACAGCCAAGGTGTTACTAGGTATACAAGTTATAACACATAACAACCAAGGCGGTAAACTGTATAAAAGTCTACCACACATAACAACCAAGGTGTTACTAGGTATACAAGTTATAACACATAACAACCAAGCCGGTAAACTGTATAAAGGTCTACCATACATAACAGCCAAGGTGTTACTAGGTATTCAAGTTATAACACATAACAGCCAAGGTGTTAATAGGTATACAAGCTATAACACATAACAGCCAAGGTGTTACTAGGTATGCAAGTTATAACACATAACAACCAAGGCGGTAAACTGTATAAAAGTCTACCACACATAACAGCCAAGATGTTACTAGGTATACAAGTTATACCACATAACAACCAAGGCGGTAAACTGTATAAAAGTCTACCATACATTACAGCCAAGGTGTTACTAGGTATACAGGTTATAACACATAACAACCAAGGCAGTAAACTGTATAAAAGTCTACCACACATAACAGCCAAGGTGTTACTAGGTATACAAGTTATAACACATAACAACCAAGGCGGTAAACTGTATAAAAGCCTACCACACATAACAACCAAGGTGTTACTAGGTATGCAAGTTATAACACATAACAACCAAGGCGGTAAGCTGTATAAAAGTCTACCATACATAACAGCCAAGGTGTTACTAGTTATACAAGTTATAACATATAACAACCAAGGCGGTAAACTGTATAAAAGTCTACCACACATAACAGCCAAGGTGTTACTAGGTATACAAGTTATAACACATAACAACCAAGGCGGTAAACTGTATAAAAGTCTACCACACATAACAGCCAAGGTGTTACTAGGTATACAAGTTATAACACATAACAACCAAGGCGGTAAACTGTATAAAAGTCTACCACACATAACAGCCAAGGTGTTACTAGGTATACAAGTTATAACACATAACAACCAAGGCGGTAAACTGTATAAAAGTCTACCACACATAACAGACAAGGTGTTACTAGGTATACAAGTTATAACACATAACAACCAAGGCAGTAAACTGTATAAAAGTCTACCACACATAACAACCAAGGTGTTACTAGGTATACAAGTTATAAAACATAACAACAAAGGCGGTAAGCTGTATAAAAGTCTACCATACATAACAGGCCAAGGTGTTACTAGGTATACAAGTTATAGCACATAACAACCAAGGCGGTAAACTGTATAAAAGTCTACCACACATAACAACCAAGGTGTTACTAGGTATACAAGTTATAAAACATAACAACCAAGGCGGTAAGCTGTATAAAAGCCTACCATACATAACAGGCCAAGGTGTTACTAGGTATACAAGTTATAACACATAACAACCAAGGCGGTAAACTGTATAAAAGTCTACCACACATAACAGCCAAGGTGTTACTAGGTATACAAGTTATAACACATAACAACCAAGGCGGTAAACTGTATAAAAGTCTACCACACATAACAGCCAAGGTGTTACTAGGTATGCAAGTTATAACACATAACAACCAAGACGGTAAACTGTATAAAAGTCTACCACACATAACAGCCAATGTGTTACTAGGTATACAAGTTATACCACATAACAACCAAGGCGGTAAACTGTATAAAAGTCTACCACACATAACAGCCAAGGTGTTACTAGGTATACAAGTTATAACACATAACAGCCAAGGTGTTACTAGGTATACAAGTTATAACATATAACAACCAAGGCGGTAAACTGTATAAAAGTCTACCATACATAACAGCCAAGGTGTTACTAGGTATACAAGTTATAACAAATAACAACCAAGGCGGTAAACTGTATAAAAGTCTACCACACATAACAGCCAAGGTGTTACTAGGTATACAAGTTATAACACATAACAACCAAGGCGGTAAACTGTATAAAAGTCTACCACACATAACAGCCAAGGTGTTACTAGGTATATAAGCTATAACATATAACAACCAAGGCGGTAAACTGTATAAAAGTCTACCATACATAACAGACAAGGTGTTACTAGGTATACAAGTTATAGCACATAAAAACCAAGGCGGTAAACTGTATAAAAGTCTACCACACATAACAGCCAAGGTGTTACTAGGTATACAAGTTATAACACATAACAACCAAGGCGGTAAACTGTATAAAAGTCTACCACACATAACAACCAAGGTGTTACTAGGTATACAAGTTATAACACATAACAACCAAGCCGGTAAACTGTATAAAGGTCTACCATACATAACAGCCAAGGTGTTACTAGGTATTCAAGTTATAACACATAACAGCCAAGGTGTTAATAGGTATACAAGCTATAACACATAACAGCCAAGGTGTTACTAGGTATGCAAGTTATAACACATAACAACCAAGGCGGTAAACTGTATAAAAGTCTACCACACATAACAGCCAAGATGTTACTAGGTATACAAGTTATACCACATAACAACCAAGGCGGTAAACTGTATAAAAGTCTACCATACATTACAGCCAAGGTGTTACTAGGTATACAGGTTATAACACATAACAACCAAGGCAGTAAACTGTATAAAAGTCTACCACACATAACAGCCAAGGTGTTACTAGTTATACAAGTTATAACACATAACAACCAAGGCGGTAAACTGTATAAAAGCCTACCACACATAACAACCAAGGTGTTACTAGGTATGCAAGTTATAACACATAACAACCAAGGCGGTAAGCTGTATAAAAGTCTACCATACATAACAGCCAAGGTGTTACTAGGTATACAAGTTATAACACATAACAACCAAGGCGGTAAACTGTATAAAAGTCTACCACACATAACAGCCAAGGTGTTACTAGGTATACAAGTTATAACACATAACAACCAAGGCGGTAAACTGTATAAAAGTCTACCACACATAACAGCCAAGGTGTTACTAGGTATACAAGTTATAACACATAACAACCAAGGCGGTAAACTGTATAAAAGTCTACCACACATAACAGCCAAGGTGTTACTAGGTATACAAGTTATAACACATAACAACCAAGGCGGTAATCTGTATAAAAGTCTACCACACATAACAGCCGAGGTGTTACTAGGTATACAAGTTATAACACATAACAACCAAGGCGGTAAACTGTATAAACGTATACCATGCATAACAGCCAAGGTGTTACTAGGTATACAAGTTATAACACATAACAACCAAGGCGGTAAACTGTATAAAAGTCTACCACACATAGCAGCCAAGGTGTTACTAGGTATACAAGTTATAACACACATAACAGCCAAGGCGGTCAACTGTATAAAAGTCTACCACACATAACAGCCAAGGTGTTACTAGGTATACAAGTTATAACATATAACAACCAAGGCGGTAAACTGTATAAAAGTCTACCATACATAACATCCAAGGTGTTACTAGGTATACAAGTTATAACACATAACAACCAAGGCGGTAAACTGTATAAAAGTCTACCACACATAACAGCCAAGGTGTTACTAGGTATACAAGCTATATCATATAACAACCAAGGCGGTAAACTGTATAAAAGTCTACCATACATAACAGACAAGGTCTTACTAGGTATACAAGTTATAGCACATAAAAACCAAGGCGGTAAACTGTATAAAAGTCTATAATACATAACAGCCAAGGTATTACTAGGTATGCAAGTTATAACATATAACAACCAAGGCGGTAAACTGTATAAAAGTCTACCACACATAACAGCCAAGGTGTTACTAGGTATACAAGTTATAACACATAACAACCAAGGCGGTAAAATGTATTAAAGTCTACCATACATTACAGCCAAGGTGTTACTAGGCATACAAGTTATAACACATAACAACCAAGGCGGTAAACTGTATAAAAGTCTACCACACATAACAACCAATGTGTTACTAGGTATACAAGTTATAACACATAACAACCAAGGCGGTAAACTGTATAAAAGTCTACCACACATAACAGCCAAGGTGTTACTAGGTATACAAGTTATAACACATAACAACCAAGGCGGTAAACTGTATAAAAGTCTACCACACATAACAGACAAGGTGTTACTAGGTATACAAGTTATAACACATAACAACCAAGGCAGTAAACTGTATAAAAGTCTACCACACATAACAACCAAGGTGTTACTAGGTATACAAGTTATAAAACATAACAACAAAGGCGGTAAGCTGTATAAAAGTCTACCATACATAACAGGCCAAGGTGTTACTAGGTATACAAGTTATAACACATAACAACCAAGGCGGTAAACTGTATAAAAGTCTACCACACATAACAACCAAGGTGTTACTAGGTATACAAGTTATAAAACATAACAACCAAGGCGGTAAGCTGTATAAAAGCCTACCATACATAACAGGCCAAGGTGTTACTAGGTATACAAGTTATAACACATAACAACCAAGGCGGTAAACTGTATAAAGGTCTACCACACATAACAGCCAAGGTGTTACTAGGTATACAAGTTATAACACATAACAACCAAGGCGGTAAACTGTATAAAAGTCTACCACACATAACAGCCAATGTGTTACTAGGTATGCAAGTTATAACACATAACAACCAAGACGGTAAACTGTATAAAAGTCTACCACACATAACAGCCAATGTGTTACTAGGTATACAAGTTATACCACATAACAACCAAGGCGGTAAACTGTATAAAAGTCTACCACACATAACAGCCAAGGTGTTACTAGGTATACAAGTTATAACACATAACAGCCAAGGTGTTACTAGGTATACAAGTTATAACATATAACAACCAAGGCGGTAAACTGTATAAAAGTCTACCATACATAACAGCCAAGGTGTTACTAGGTATACAAGTTATAACAAATAACAACCAAGGCGGTAAACTGTAAAAAAGTCTACCACACATAACAGCCAAGGTGTTACTAGGTATACAAGTTATAACACATAACAACCAAGGCGGTAAACTGTATAAAAGTCTACCACACATAACAGCCAAGGTGTTACTAGGTATACAAGCTATAACATATAACAACCAAGGCGGTAAACTGTATAAAAGTCTACCATACATAACAGACAAGGTGTTACTAGGTATACAAGTTATAGCACATAAAAACCAAGGCGGTAAACTGTATAAAAGTCTACCATACATAACAGCCAAGATATTACTAGGTATACAAGTTATAACATATAACAACCAAGGCGGTAAACTGTATAAAAGTCTACAACACATAACAGCCAAGGTGTTACTAGGTATACAAGTTATAACACATAACAACCAAGGCGGTAAAATGTATAAAAGTCTACCATACATTACAGCCAAGGTGTTACTAGGCATACAAGTTATAACACATAACAACCAAGGCGGTAAACTGTATAAAAGTCTACCACACATAACAACCAAGGTGTTACTAGGTATACAAGTTATAACACATAACAACCAAGGCGGTAAACTGTATAAAACTCTACCACACATAACAGCCAAGGTGTTACTAGGTATACAAGTTATAACACATAACAACCAAGGCGGTAAACTGTATAAAACTCTACCACACATAACAGCCAAGGTGTTACTAGGTATACAAGTTATAACACATAACAACCAAGGCGGTAAACTGTATAAAAGTCTACCACACATAACAACCAAGGTGTTACTAGGTATACAAGTTATAACACATAACAACCAAGGCGGTAAACTGTATAAAACTCTACCACACATAACAGCCAAGGTGTTACTAGGTATACAAGTTATAACACATAACAACCAAGGCAGTAAACTGTATAAAAGTCTACCACACATAACAGCCAAGGTGTTACTAGGTATACAAGTTATAACACATAACAACCAAGGCGGTAAACTGTATAAAAGTCTACCACACATAACAACCAAGGTGTTACTAGGTATACAAGTTATAACACATAACAACCAAGGCGGTAAGCTGTATAAAAGTCTACCATACATAACAGCCAAGGTGTTACTAGGTATACAAGTTATAACACATAACAACCAAGGCGGTAAACTGTATAAAAGTCTACCACACATAACAGCCAAGGTGTTACTAGGTATACAAGTTATAACACATAACAACCAAGGCGGTAAACTGTATAAAAGTCTACCACACATAACAGCCAAGGTGTTACTAGGTATACAAGTTATAACACATAACAACCAAGGCGGTAAATTGTATAAAAGTCTACCATACATAACAGCCAAGGTGTTACTAGGTATGCAAGTTATAACACATAACAACCAAGACGGTAAACTGTATAAAAGTCTACCACACATAACAGCCAATGTGTTACTAGGTATACAAGTTATACCACATAACAACCAAGGCGGTAAACTGTATAAAAGTCTACCACACATAACAGCCAAGGTGTTACTAGGTATACAAGTTATAACACATAACAACCAAGGCGTAAACTGTATAAAAGTCTACCACACATTACAGCCAAGGTGTTACTAGGCATACAAGTTATAACACATAACAACCAAGGCGGTAAACTGTATAAAAGTCTACCATACATAACAGACAAGGTGTTACTAGGTATACAAGTTATAGCACATAAAAACCAAGGCGGTAAACTGTATAAAAGTCTACCATACATAACAGCCAAGATATTACTAGGTATACAAGTTATAACATATAACAACTAAGGCGGTAAACTGTATAAAAGTCTACAGCACATAACAGCCAAGGTGTTACTAGGTATACAAGTTATAACACATAACAACCAAGGCGGTAAAATGTATAAAAGTCTACCATACATTACAGCCAAGGTGTTACTAGGCATACAAGTTATAACACATAACAACCAAGGCGGTAAACTGTATAAAAGTCTACCACACATAACAACCAAGGTGTTACTAGGTATACAAGTTATAACACATAACAACCAAGGCGGTAAACTGTATAAAACTCTACCACACATAACAGACAAGGTGTTACTAGGTATACAAGTTATAACACATAACAACCAAGGCAGTAAACTGTATAAAAGTCTACCACACATAACAACCAAGGTGTTACTAGGTATACAAGTTATAAAACATAACAACAAAGGCGGTAAGCTGTATAAAAGTCTACCATACATAACAGGCCAAGGTGTTACTAGGTATACAAGTTATAACACATAACAACCAAGGCGGTAAACTGTATAAAAGTCTACCACACATAACAACCAAGGTGTTACTAGGTATACAAGTTATAAAACATAACAACCAAGGCGGTAAGCTGTATAAAAGCCTACCATACATAACAGGCCAAGGTGTTACTAGGTATACAAGTTATAACACATAACAACCAAGGCGGTAAACTGTATAAAAGTCTACCACACATAACAGCCAAGGTGTTACTAGGTATACAAGTTATAACACATAACAACCAAGGCGGTAAACTGTATAAAAGTCTACCACACATAACAGCCAAGGTGTTACTAGGTATGCAAGTTATAACACATAACAACCAAGACGGTAAACTGTATAAAAGTCTACCACACATAACAGCCAATGTGTTACTAGGTATACAAGTTATACCACATAACAACCAAGGCGATAAACTGTATAAAAGTCTACCACACATAACAGCCAAGGTGTTACTAGGTATACAAGTTATAACACATAACAGCCAAGGTGTTACTAGGTATACAAGTTATAACATATAACAACCAAGGCGGTAAACTGTATAAAAGTCTACCATACATAACAGCCAAGGTGTTACTAGGTATACAAGTTATAACAAATAACAACCAAGGCGGTAAACTGTATAAAAGTCTATCACACATAACAGCCAAGGTGTTACTAGGTATACAAGTTATAACACATAACAACCAAGGCGGTAAACTGTATAAAAGTCTACCACACATAACAGCCAAGGTGTTACTAGGTATACAAGCTATAACATATAACAACCAAGGCGGTAAACTGTATAAAAGTCTACCATACATAACAGACAAGGTGTTACTAGGTATACAAGTTATAGCACATAAAAACCAAGGCGGTAAACTGTATAAAAGTCTACCATACATAACAGCCAAGATATTACTAGGTATACAAGTTATAACATATAACAACCAAGGCGGTAAACTGTATAAAAGTCTACAACACATAACAGCCAAGGTGTTACTAGGTATACAAGTTATAACACATAACAACCAAGGCGGTAAAATGTATAAAAGTCTACCATACATTACAGCCAAGGTGTTACTAGGCATACAAGTTATAACACACAACAACCAAGGCGGTAAACTGTATAAAAGTCTACCACACATAACAACCAAGGTGTTACTAGGTATACAAGTTATAACACATAACAAACAAGGCGGTAAACTGTATAAAAGTCTACCACACATAACAGCCAAGGTGTTACTAGGTATACAAGTTATAACACATAACAACCAAGGCGGTAAACTGTATAAAACTCTACCACACATAACAGCCAAGGTGTTACTAGGTATACAAGTTATAACACATAACAACCAAGGCGGTAAACTGTATAAAAGTCTACCACACATAACAACCAAGGTGTTACTAGGTATACAAGTTATAACACATAACAACCAAGGCGGTAAACTGTATAAAACTCTACCACACATAACAGCCAAGGTGTTACTAGGTATACAAGTTATAACACATAACAACCAAGGCAGTAAACTGTATAAAAGTCTACCACACATAACAGCCAAGGTGTTACTAGGTATACAAGTTATAACACATAACAACCAAGGCGGTAAACTGTATAAAAGTCTACCACACATAACAACCAAGGTGTTACTAGGTATACAAGTTATAACACATAACAACCAAGGCGGTAAGCTGTATAAAAGTCTACCATACATAACAGCCAAGGTGTTACTAGGTATACAAGTTATAACACATAACAACCAAGGCGGTAAACTGTATAAAAGTCTACCACACATAACAGCCAAGGTGTTACTAGGTATACAAGTTATAACACATAACAACCAAGGCGGTAAACTGTATAAAAGTCTACCACACATAACAGCCAAGGTGTTACTAGGTATACAAGTTATAACACATAACAACCAAGGCGGTAAATTGTATAAAAGTCTACCATACATAACAGCCAAGGTGTTACTAGGTATGCAAGTTATAACACATAACAACCAAGACGGTAAACTGTATAAAAGTCTACCACACATAACAGCCAATGTGTTACTAGGTATACAAGTTATACCACATAACAACCAAGGCGGTAAACTGTATAAAAGTCTACCACACATAACAGCCAAGGTGTTACTAGGTATACAAGTTATAACACATAACAACCAAGGCGGTAAACTGTATAAAAGTCTACCACACATTACAGCCAAGGTGTTACTAGGCATACAAGTTATAACACATAACAACCAAGGCGGTAAACTGTATAAAAGTCTACCATACATAACAGACAAGGTGTTACTAGGTATACAAGTTATAGCACATAAAAACCAAGGCGGTAAACTGTATAAAAGTCTACCATACATAACAGCCAAGATATTACTAGGTATACAAGTTATAACATATAACAACTACGGCGGTAAACTGTATAAAAGTCTACAGCACATAACAGCCAAGGTGTTACTAGGTATACAAGTTATAACACATAACAACCAAGGCGGTAAAATGTATAAAAGTCTACCATACATTACAGCCAAGGTGTTACTAGGCATACAAGTTATAACACATAACAACCAAGGCGGTAAACTGTATAAAAGTCTACCACACATAACAACCAAGGTGTTACTAGGTATACAAGTTATAACACATAACAACCAAGGCGGTAAACTGTATAAAACTCTACCACACATAACAGCCAAGGTGTTACTAGGTATACAAGTTATAACACATAACAACCAAGGCGGTAAACTGTATAAAAGTCTACCACACATAACAGACAAGGTGTTACTAGGTATACAAGTTATAACACATAACAACCAAGGCGGTAATCTGTATAAAAGTCTACCACACATAACAACCAAGGTGTTACTAGGTATACAAGTTATAACACATAACAACCAAGGCGGTAAGCTGTATAAAAGTCTACCATACATAACAGCCAAGGTGTTACTAGGTATACAAGTTATAACACATAACAACCAAGGCGGTAAACTGTATAAAAGTCTACCACACATAACAGCCAAGGTGTTACTAGGTATACAAGTTATAACACATAACAACCAAGGCGGTAAATTGTATAAAAGTCTACCATACATAACAGCCAAGGTGTTACTAGGTATGCAAGTTATAACACATAACAACCAAGACGGTAAACTGTATAAAAGTCTACCACACATAACAGCCAATGTGTTACTAGGTATACAAGTTATACCACATAACAACCAAGGCGGTAAACTGTATAAAAGTCTACCACACATAACAGCCAAGGTGTTACTAGGTATACAAGTTATAACACATAACAACCAAGGCGGTAAAATGTATAAAAGTCTACCACACATTACAGCCAAGGTGTTACTAGGCATACAAGTTATAACACATAACAACCAAGGCGGTAAACTGTATAAAAGTCTACCACACATAACAACCAAGGTGTTACTAGGTATACAAGTTATAACACATAACAACCAAGGCGGTAAACTGTATAAACGTATACCATGCATAACAGCCAAGGTGTTATTAGGTATACAAGTTATAACACATAACAACCAAGGCGGTAAACTGTATAAAAGTCTACCACACATAACAGCCAAGGTGTTACTAGGTATACAAGTTATAACACATAACAGCCAAGGCGGTCAACTGTATAAAAGTCTACAACACATAACAGCCAAGGTGTTACTAGGTATACAAGTTATAACACATAACAACCAAGGCGGTAAACTGTATAAAAGTCTACCACACATAACAGCCAAGGTGTTACTAGGTATACAAGCTATATCATATAACAACCAAGGCGGTAAACTATATAAAAGTCTACCACACATAACAGCCAAGGTGTTACTAGGTATACAAGTTATAACACATAACAACCAAGGCGGTAAAATGTATAAAAGTCTACCACACATAACAACCAAAGTGTTACTAGGTATACAAGTTATAACACATAACAACCAAGGCGGTAAACTGTATAAAACTCTACCACACATAACAGCCAAGGTGTTACTAGGTATTCAAGTTATTACACATAACAACCAAGGCGGTAAACTGTATAAAAGTCTACCACACATAACAGCCAAGGTGTTACTAGGTATACAAGTTATAACACATAACAACCAAGGCGGTAAATTGTATAAAAGTCTACCATACATAACAGCCAAGGTGTTACTAGGTATGCAAGTTATAACACATAACAACCAAGACGGTAAACTGTATAAAAGTCTACCACACATAACAGCCAATGTGTTACTAGGTATACAAGTTATACCACATAACAACCAAGGCGGTAAACTGTATAAAAGTCTACCACACATAACAGCCAAGGTATTACTAGGTATACAAGTTATAACACATAACAACCAAGGCGGTAAAATGTATAAAAGTCTACCACACATTACAGCCAAGGTGTTACTAGGCATACAAGTTATAACACATAACAACCAAGGCGGTAAACTGTATAAAAGTATACCACACACAACAACCAAGGTGTTACTAGGTATACAAGTTATAACACATAACAACCAAGGCGGTAAACTGTATAAACGTATACCATGCATAACAGCCAAGGTGTTACTAGGTATACAAGTTATAACACATAACAACCAAGGCGGTAAACTGTATAAAAGTCTACCACACATAACAGCCAAGGTGTTACTAGGTATACAAGTTATAACACATAACAGCCAAGGCGGTCAACTGTATAAAAGTCTACCACACATAACAGCCAAGGTGTTACTAGGTATACAAGTTATAACACATAACAACCAAGGCGTTAAACTGTATAAAGGTCTACCACACATAACAGACAAGGTGTTACTAGGTATACAAGTTATAACACATAACAACCAAGGCAGTAAACTGTATAAAAGTCTACCACACATAACAACCAAGGTGTTACTAGGTATACAAGTTATAAAACATAACAACAAAGGCGGTAAGCTGTATAAAAGTCTACCATACATAACAGGCCAAGGTGTTACTAGGTATACAAGTCATAACACATAACAACCAAGGCGGTAAACTGTATAAAAGTCTACCACACATAACAACCAAGGTGTTACTAGGTATACAAGTTATAAAACATAACAACCAAGGCGGTAAGCTGTATAAAAGCCTACCATACATAACAGGCCAAGGTGTTACTAGGTATACAAGTTATAACACATAACAACCAAGGCGGTAAACTGTATAAAAGTCTACCACACATAACAGCCAAGGTGTTACTAGGTATACAAGTTATAACACATAACAACCAAGGCGGTAAACTGTATAAAAGTCTACCACACATAACAGCCAATGTGTTACTAGGTATGCAAGTTATAACACATAACAACCAAGACGGTAAACTGTATAAAAGTCTACCACACATAACAGCCAATGTGTTACTAGGTATACAAGTTATACCACATAACAACCAAGGCGGTAAACTGTAAAAAAGTCTACCACACATAACAGCCAAGGTGTTACTAGGTATACAAGTTATAACACATAACAGCCAAGGTGTTACTAGGTATACAAGTTATAACATATAACAACCAAGGCGGTAAACTGTATAAAAATCTACCATACATAACAGCCAAGGTGTTACTAGGTATACAAGTTATAACAAATAACAACCAAGGCGGTAAACTGTAAAAAAGTCTACCACACATAACAGCCAAGGTGTTACTAGGTATACAAGTTATAACACATAACAACCAAGGCGGTAAACTGTATAAAAGTCTACCACACATAACAGCCAAGGTGTTACTAGGTATACAAGCTATAACATATAACAACCAAGGCGGTAAACTGTATAAAAGTCTACCATACATAACAGACAAGGTGTTACTAGGTATACAAGTTATAGCACATAAAAACCAAGGCGGTAAACTGTATAAAAGTCTACCATACATAACAGCCAAGATATTACTAGGTATACAAGTTATAACATATAACAACCAAGGCGGTAAACTGTATAAAAGTCTACAACACATAACAGCCAAGGTGTTACTAGGTATACAAGTTATAACACATAACAACCAAGGCGGTAAAATGTATAAAAGTCTACCATACATTACAGCCAAGGTGTTACTAGGCATACAAGTTATAACACATAACAACCAAGGCGGTAAACTGTATAAAAGTCTACCACACATAACAACCAAGGTGTTACTAGGTATACAAGTTATAACACATAACAACCAAGGCGGTAAGCTGTATAAAACTCTACCACACATAACAGCCAAGGTGTTACTAGGTATACAAGTTATAACACATAACAACCAAGGCGGTAAACTGTATAAAACTCTACCACACATAACAGCCAAGGTGTTACTAGGTATACAAGTTATAACACATAACAACCAAGGCGGTAAACTGTATAAAAGTCTACCACACATAACAACCAAGGTGTTACTAGGTATACAAGTTATAACACATAACAACCAAGGCGGTAAACTGTATAAAACTCTACCACACATAACAGCCAAGGTGTTACTAGGTATACAAGTTATAACACATAACAACCAAGGCAGTAAACTGTATAAAAGTCTACCACACATAACAACCAAGGTGTTACTAGGTATACAAGTTATAACACATAACAACCAAGGCGGTAAACTGTATAAAAGTCTACCACACATAACAACCAAGGTGTTACTAGGTATGCAAGTTATAACACATAACAACCAAGGCGGTAAGCTGTATAAAAGTCTACCATACATAACAGCCAAGGTGTTACTAGGTATACAAGTTATAACACATAACAACCAAGGCGGTAAACTGTATAAAAGTCTACCACACATAACAGCCAAGGTGTTACTAGGTATACAAGTTATAACACATAACAACCAAGGCGGTAAACTGTATAAAAGTCTACCACACATAACAGCCAAGGTGTTACTAGGTATACAAGTTATAACACATAACAACCAAGGCGGTAAATTGTATAAAAGTCTACCATACATAACAGCCAAGGTGTTACTAGGTATGCAAGTTATAACACATAACAACCAAGACGGTAAACTGTATAAAAGTCTACCACACATAACAGCCAATGTGTTACTAGGTATACAAGTTATACCACATAACAACCAAGGCGGTAAACTGTATAAAAGTCTACCACACATAACAGCCAAGGTGTTACTAGGTATACAAGTTATAACACATAACAACCAAGGCGGTAAACTGTATAAAAGTCTACCACACATTACAGCCAAGGTGTTACTAGGCATACAAGTTATAACACATAACAACCAAGGCGGTAAACTGTATAAAAGTCTACCATACATAACAGACAAGGTGTTACTAGGTATACAAGTTATAGCACATAAAAACCAAGGCGGTAAACTGTATAAAAGTCTACCATACATTACAGCCAAGGTGTTACTAGGCATACAAGTTATAACACATAACAACCAAGGCGGTAAACTGTATAAAAGTCTACCACACATAACAACCAAGGTGTTACTAGGTATACAAGTTATAACACATAACAACCAAGGCGGTAAACTGTATAAAACTCTACCACACATAACAGACAAGGTGTTACTAGGTATACAAGTTATAACACATAACAACCAAGGCAGTAAACTGTATAAAAGTCTACCACACATAACAACCAAGGTGTTACTAGGTATACAAGTTATAAAACATAACAACAAAGGCGGTAAGCTGTATAAAAGTCTACCATACATAACAGGCCAAGGTGTTACTAGGTATACAAGTTATTACACATAACAACCAAGGCGGTAAACTGTATAAAAGACTACCACACATAACAACCAAGGTGTTACTAGGTATACAAGTTATAAAACATAACAACCAAGGCGGTAAGCTGTATAAAAGCCTACCATACATAACAGGCCAAGGTGTTACTAGGTATACAAGTTATAACACATAACAACCAAGGCGGTAAACTGTATAAAAGTCTACCACACATAACAGCCAAGGTGTTACTAGGTATACAAGTTATAACACATAACAACCAAGGCGGTAAACTGTATAAAAGTCTACCACACATAACAGCCAAGGTGTTACTAGGTATGCAAGTTATAACACATAACAACCAAGACGGTAAACTGTATAAAAGTCTACCACACATAACAGCCAATGTGTTACTAGGTATACAAGTTATACCACATAACAACCAAGGCGGTAAACTGTATAAAAGTCTACCACACATAACAGCCAAGGTGTTACTAGGTATACAAGTTATAACACATAACAGCCAAGGTGTTACTAGGTATACAAGTTATAACATATAACAACCAAGGCGGTAAACTGTATAAAAGTCTACCATACATAACAGCCAAGGTGTTACTAGGTATACAAGTTATAACAAATAACAACCAAGGCGGTAAACTGTATAAAAGTCTACCACACATAACAGCCAAGGTGTTACTAGGTATACAAGTTATAACACATAACAACCAAGGCGGTAAACTGTATAAAAGTCTACCACACATAACAGCCAAGGTGTTACTAGGTATACAAGCTATAACATATAACAACCAAGGCGGTAAACTGTATAAAAGTCTACCATACATAACAGACAAGGTGTTACTAGGTATACAAGTTATAGCACATAAAAACCAAGGCGGTAAACTGTATAAAAGTCTACCATACATAACAGCCAAGATATTACTAGGTATACAAGTTATAACATATAACAACCAAGGCGGTAAACTGTATAAAAGTCTACAACACATAACAGCCAAGGTGTTACTAGGTATACAAGTTATAACACATAACAACCAAGGCGGTAAAATGTATAAAAGTCTACCATACATTACAGCCAAGGTGTTACTAGGCATACAAGTTATAACACATAACAACCAAGGCGGTAAACTGTATAAAAGTCTACCACACATAACAACCAAGGTGTTACTAGGTATACAAGTTATAACACATAACAAACAAGGCGGTAAACTGTATAAAACTCTACCACACATAACAGCCAAGGTGTTACTAGGTATACAAGTTATAACACATAACAACCAAGGCGGTAAACTGTATAAAACTCTACCACACATAACAGCCAAGGTGTTACTAGGTATACAAGTTATAACACATAACAACCAAGGCGGTAAACTGTATAAAAGTCTACCACACATAACAACCAAGGTGTTACTATGTATACAAGTTATAACACATAACAACCAAGGCGGTAAACTGTATAAAACTCTACCACACATAACAGCCAAGGTGTTACTAGGTATACAAGTTATAACACATAACAACCAAGGCAGTAAACTGTATAAAAGTCTACCACACATAACAGCCAAGGTGTTACTAGGTATACAAGTTATAACACATAACAACCAAGGCGGTAAACTGTATAAAAGTCTACCACACATAACAACCAAGGTGTTACTAGGTATACAAGATATAACACATAACAACCAAGGCGGTAAGCTGTATAAAAGTCTACCATACATAACAGCCAAGGTGTTACTAGGTATACAAGTTATAACACATAACAACCAAGGCGGTAAACTGTATAAAAGTCTACCACACATAACAGCCAAGGTGTTACTAGGTATACAAGTTATAACACATAACAACCAAGGCGGTAAACTGTATAAAAGTCTACCACACATAACAGCCAAGGTGTTACTAGGTATACAAGTTATAACACATAACAACCAAGGCGGTAAATTGTATAAAAGTCTACCATACATAACAGCCAAGGTGTTACTAGGTATGCAAGTTATAACACATAACAACCAAGACGGTAAACTGTATAAAAGTCTACCACACATAACAGCCAATGTGTTACTAGGTATACAAGTTATACCACATAACAACCAAGGCGGTAAACTGTATAAAAGTCTACCACACATAACAGCCAAGGTGTTACTAGGTATACAAGTTATAACACATAACAACCAAGGCGGTAAACTGTATAAAAGTCTACCACACATTACAGCCAAGGTGTTACTAGGCATACAAGTTATAACACATAACAACCAAGGCGGTAAACTGTATAAAAGTCTACCATACATAACAGACAAGGTGTTACTAGGTATACAAGTTATAGCACATAAAAACCAAGGCGGTAAACTGTATAAAAGTCTACCATACATAACAGCCAAGATATTACTAGGTATACAAGTTATAACATATAACAACTACGGCGGTAAACTGTATAAACGTCTACAGCACATAACAGCCAAGGTGTTACTAGGTATACAAGTTATAACACATAACAACCAAGGCGGTAAAATGTATAAAAGTCTACCATACATTACAGCCAAGGTGTTACTAGGCATACAAGTTATAACACATAACAACCAAGGCGGTAAACTGTATAAAAGTCTACCACACATAACAACCAAGGTGTTACTAGGTATACAAGTTATAACACATAACAACCAAGGCGGTAAACTGTATAAAACTCTACCACACATAACAGCCAAGGTGTTACTATGTATACAAGTTATAACACATAACAACCAAGGCGGTAAACTGTATAAAAGTCTACCACACATAACAGACAAGGTGTTACTAGGTATACAAGTTATAACACATAACAACCAAGGCGGTAATCTGTATAAAAGTCTACCACACATAACAACCAAGGTGTTACTAGGTATACAAGTTATAACACATAACAACCAAGGCGGTAAGCTGTATAAAAGTCTACCATACATAACAGCCAAGGTGTTACTAGGTATACAAGTTATAACACATAACAACCAAGGCGGTAAACTGTATGAAAGTCTACCACACATAACAGCCAAGGTGTTACTAGGTATACAAGTTATAACACATAACAACCAAGGCGGTAAATTGTATAAAAGTCTACCATACATAACAGCCAAGGTGTTACTAGGTATGCAAGTTATAACACATAACAACCAAGACGGTAAACTGTATAAAAGTCTACCACACATAACAGCCAATGTGTTACTAGGTATACAAGTTATACCACATAACAACCAAGGCGGTAAACTGTATAAAAGTCTACCACACATAACAGCCAAGGTGTTACTAGGTATACAAGTTATAACACATAACAACCAAGGCGGTAAAATGTATAAAAGTCTACCACACATTACAGCCAAGGTGTTACTAGGCATACAAGTTATAACACATAACAACCAAGGCGGTAAACTGTATAAAAGTCTACCACACATAACAACCAAGGTGTTACTAGGTATACAAGTTATAACACATAACAACCAAGGCGGTAAACTGTATAAACGTATACCATGCATAACAGCCAAGGTGTTACTAGGTATACAAGTTATAACACATAACAACCAAGGCGGTAAACTGTATAAAAGTCTACCACACATAACAGCCAAGGTGTTACTAGGTATACAAGTTATAACACATAACAGCCAAGGCGGTCAACTGTATAAAAGTCTACAACACATAACAGCCAAGGTGTTACTAGGTATTCAAGTTATAACACATAACAACCAAGGCGGTAAACTGTATAAAAGTCTACCACACATAACAGCCAAGGTGTTACTAGGTATACAAGCTATATCATATAACAACCAAGGCGGTAAACTATATAAAAGTCTACCACACATAACAGCCAAGGTGTTACTAGGTATACAAGTTATAACACATAACAACCAAGGCGGTAAAATGTATAAAAGTCTACCACACATAACAACCAAAGTGTTACTAGGTATACAAGTTATAACACATAACAACCAAGGCGGTAAACTGTATAAAACTCTACCACACATAACAGCCAAGGTGTTACTAGGTATACAAGTTATTACACATAATAACCAAGGCGGTAAACTGTATAAAAGTCTACCACACATAACAGACAAGGTGTTACTAGGTATACAAGTTATAACACATTACAACCAAGGCAGTAAACTGTAAAAAAGGCTACCACACATAACAGCCAAGGTGTTACTAGGTATACAAGTTATAACACATAACAACCAAGGCGGTAAATTGTATAAAAGTCTACCATACATAACAGCCAAGGTGTTACTAGGTATGCAAGTTATAACACATAACAACCAAGACGGTAAACTGTATAAAAGTCTACCACACATAACAGCCAATGTGTTACTAGGTATACAAGTTATACCACATAACAACCAAGGCGGTAAACTGTATAAAAGTCTACCACACATAACAGCCAAGGTGTTACTAGGTATACAAGTTATAACACATAACAACCAAGGCGGTAAAATGTATAAAAGTCTACCACACATTACAGCCAAGGTGTTACTAGGCATACAAGTTATAACACATAACAACCAAGGCGGTAAACTGTATAAAAGTATACCACACACAACAACCAAGGTGTTACTAGGTATACAAGTTATAACACATAACAACCAAGGCGGTAAACTGTATAAACGTATACCATGCATAACAGCCAAGGTGTTACTAGGTATACAAGTTATAACACATAACAACCAAGGCGGTAAACTGTATAAAAGTCTACCACACATAACAGCCAAGGTGTTACTAGGTATACAAGTTATAACACATAACAGCCAAGGCGGTCAACTGTATAAAAGTCTACCACACATAACAGCCAAGGTGTTACTAGGTATACAAGTTATAACACATAACAACCAAGGCGGTAAACTGTATAAAAGTCTACCACACATAACAGCCAAGGTGTTACTAGGCATACAAGTTATAACACATAACAACCAAGGCGGTAAACTGTATAAAAGTCTACCACACATAACAGCCAAGGTGTTACTAGGTATACAAGCTATATCATATAACAACCAAGGCGGTAAACTGTATAAAAGTCTACCATACATAACAGCCAAGGTATTACTAGGTATACAAGTTATAACATATAACAACCAAGGCGGTAAACTATATAAAAGTCTACCACACATAACAGCCAAGGTGTTACTAGGTATACAAGTTATAACACATAACAACCAAGGCGGTAAAATGTATAAAAGTCTACCATACATTACAGCCAAGGTGTTACTAGGCATACAAGTTATAACACATAACAACCAAGGCGGTAAACTGTATAAAAGTCTACCACACATAACAACCAAAGTGTTACTAGGTATACAAGTTATAACACATAACAACCAAGGCGGTAAACTGTATAAAACTCTACCACACATAACAGCCAAGGTGTTACTAGGTATACAAGTTATTACACATAACAACCAAGGCGGTAAACTGTATAAAAGTCTACCACACATAACAGACAAGGTGTTACTAGGTATACAAGTTATAACACATAACAACCAAGGCAGTAAACTGTAAAAAAGGCTACCACACATAACAGCCTAGGTGTTACTAGGTATACAAGTTATAACACATAACAACCAAGGCGGTAAACTGTATAAAAGTATACCACACATAACAACCAAGGTGTTACTAGGTATACAAGTTATATCACATAACAACCAAGGCGGTAAGCTGTATAAAAGTCTACCATACATAACAGCCAAGGTGTTACTAGGTATACAAGTTATAACACATAACAACCAAGGCGGTAAACTGTATAAAAGTCTACCATACATAACAGCCAAGGTGTTACTAGGTATACAAGTTATAACACATAACAACCAAGGCGGTAAACTGTATAAATGTCTACCACACATAACAGCCAATGTGTTACTAGGTATACAAGTTATAACACATAACAACCAAGGCGGTAAAATGTATAAAAGTCTACCATATATTACAGCCAAGGTGTTACTAGGCATACAAGTTATAACACATAACAACCAAGGCGGTAAACTGTATAAAAGTCTACCACACATAACAACCAAAGTGTTACTAGGTATACAAGTTATAACACATAACAACCAAGGCGGTAAACTGTATAAAACTCTACCACACATAACAGCCAAGGTGTTACTAGGTATACAAGTTCTTACACATAACAACCAAGGCGGTAAACTGTATAAAAGTCTACCACACATAACAGCCAAGGTGTTACTAGGTATACAAGTTATAACACATAACAACCAAGGCGGTAAATTGTATAAAAGTCTACCATACATAACAGCCAAGGTATTACTAGGTATGCAAGTTATAACACATAACAACCAAGACGGTAAACTGTATAAAAGTCTACCACACATAACAGCCAATGTGTTACTAGGTATACAAGTTATACCACATAACAACCAAGGCGGTAAACTGTATAAAAGTCTACCACACATAACTGCCAAGGTGTTACTAGGTATACAAGTTATAACACATAACAACCAAGGCGGTAAAATGTATAAAAGTCTACCACACATTCAGCCAAGGTGTTACTAGGCATACAAGTTATAACACATAACAACCAAGGCGGTAAACTGTATAAAAGTATACCACACACAACAACCAAGGTGTTACTAGGTATACAAGTTATAACACATAACAACCAAGGCGGTAAACTGTATAAACGTATACCATGCATAACAGCCAAGGTGTTACTAGGTATACAAGTTATAACACATAACAACCAAGGCGGTAAACTGTATAAAAGTCTACCACACATAACAGCCAAGGTGTTACTAGGTATACAAGTTATAACACATAACAGCCAAGGCGGTCAACTGTATAAAAGTCTACCACACATAACAGCCAAGGTGTTACTAGGTATACAAGTTATAACACATAACAACCAAGGCGGTAAACTGTATAAAAGTCTACCACACATAACAGCCAAGGTGTTACTAGGCATACAAGTTATAACACATAACAACCAAGGCGGTAAACTGTATAAAAGTCTACCACACATAACAGCCAAGGTGTTACTAGGTATACAAGCTATATCATATAACAACCAAGGCGGTAAACTGTATAAAAGTCTACCATACATAACAGCCAAGGTATTACTAGGTATACAAGTTATAACATATAACAACCAAGGCGGTAAACTATATAAAAGTCTACCACACATAACAGCCAAGGTGTTACTAGGTATACAAGTTATAACACATAACAACCAAGGCGGTAAAATGTATAAAAGTCTACCATACATTACAGCCAAGGTGTTACTAGGCATACAAGTTATAACACATAACAACCAAGGCGGTAAACTGTATAAAAGTCTACCACACATAACAACCAAAGTGTTACTAGGTATACAAGTTATAACACATAACAACCAAGGCGGTAAACTGTATAAAACTCTACCACACATAACAGCCAAGGTGTTACTAGGTATACAAGTTATTACACATAACAACCAAGGCGGTAAACTGTATAAAAGTCTACCACACATAACAGACAAGGTGTTACTAGGTATACAAGTTATAACACATAACAACCAAGGCAGTAAACTGTAAAAAAGGCTACCACACATAACAGCCTAGGTGTTACTAGGTATACAAGTTATAACACATAACAACCAAGGCGGTAAACTGTATAAAAGTCTACCACACATAACAACCAAGGTGTTACTAGGTATACAAGTTATATCACATAACAACCAAGGCGGTAAGCTGTATAAAAGTCTACCATACATAACAGCCAAGGTGTTACTAGGTATACAAGTTATAACACATAACAACCAAGGCGGTAAACTGTATAAAAGTCTACCATACATAACAGCCAAGGTGTTACTAGGTATACAAGTTATACCACATAACAACCAAGGCGGTAAACTGTATAAAAGTCTACCACACATAACAGCCAAGGTGTTACTAGGTATACAAGTTATAACACATAACAGCCAAGGTGTTACTAGGTATACAAGTTATAACATATAACAACTAAGGCGGTAAACTGTATAAAAGTCTACCATACATAACAGCCAAGGTGTTACTAGGTATGCAAGTTATAACACATAACAACCAAGGCGGTAAACTGTATAAAAGTCTACCACACATAACAGCCAAGGTGTTACTAGGTATACAAGTTATAACACATAACAACCAAGGCGGTAAACTGTATAAAAGTCTACCACACATAACAGCCAAGGTGTTACTAGGTATACAAGCTATAACATATAACAACCAAGGCGGTAAACTGTATAAATGTCTACCATACATAACAGACAAGGTGTTACTAGGTATACAAGTTATAGCACATAAAAACAAAGGCGGTAAACTGTATAAAAGTCTACCACACATAACAACCAAGGTGTTACTAGGTATACAAGTTATATCACATAACAACCAAGGCGGTAAGCTGTATAAAATCTACCATACATAACAGCCAAGGTGTTACTAGGTATACAAGTTATAACACATAACAACCAAGGCGGTAAACTGTATAAAAGTCTACCATACATAACAGCCAAGGTGTTACTAGGTATACAAGTTATAACACATAACAACCAAGGCGGTAAACTGTATAAATGTCTACCACACATAACAGCCAATGTGTTACTAGGTATACAAGTTATACCACATAACAACCAAGGCGGTAAACTGTATAAAAGTCTACCACACATAACAGCCAAGGTGTTACTAGGTATACAAGTTATAACACATAACAGCCAAGGTGTTACTAGGTATACAAGTTATAACATATAACAACCAAGGCGGTAAACTGTATAAAAGTCTACCATACATAACAGCCAAGGTGTTACTAGGTATGCAAGTTATAACACATAACAACCAAGGCGGTAAACTGTATAAAAGTCTACCACACATAACAACCAAAGTGTTACTAGGTATACAAGTTATAACACATAACAACCAAGGCGGTAAACTGTATAAAACTCTACCACACATAACAGCCAAGGTGTTACTAGGTATACAAGTTATTACACATAACAACCAAGGCGGTAAACTGTATAAAAGTCTACTACACATAACAGACAAGGTGTTACTAGGTATACAAGTTATAACACATAATAACCAAGGCAGTAAACTGTAAAAAAGGCTACCACACATAACAGCCAAGGTGTTACTAGGTATACAAGTTATAACACATAACAACCAAGGCGGTAAATTGTATAAAAGTCTACCATACATCACAGCCAAGGTGTTACTAGGTATGCAAGTTATAACACATAACAACCAAGACGGTAAACTGTATAAAAGTCTACCACACATAACAGCCAATGTGTTACTAGGTATACAAGTTATACCACATAACAACCAAGGCGGTAAACTGTATAAAAGTCTACCACACATAACAGCCAAGGTGTTACTAGGTATACAAGTTATAACACATAACAACCAAGGCGGTAAAATGTATAAAAGTCTACCACACATTACAGCCAAGGTGTTACTAGGCATACAAGTTATAACACATAACAACCAAGGCGGTAAACTGTATAAAAGTATACCACACACAACAACCAAGGTGTTACTAGGTATACAAGTTATAACACATAACAACCAAGGCGGTAAACTGTATAAACGTATACCATGCATAACAGCCAAGGTGTTACTAGGTATACAAGTTATAACACATAACAACCAAGGCGGTAAACTGTATAAAAGTCTACCACACATAACAGCCAAGGTGTTACTAGGTATACAAGTTATAACACATAACAGCCAAGGCGGTCAACTGTATAAAAGTCTACCACACATAACAGCCAAGGTGTTACTAGGTATACAAGTTATAACACATAACAACCAAGGCGGTAAACTGTATAAAAGTCTACCACACATAACAGCCAAGGTGTTACTAGGCATACAAGTTATAACACATAACAACCAAGGCGGTAAACTGTATAAAAGTCTACCACACATAACAGCCAAGGTGTTACTAGGTATTCAAGCTATATCATATAACAACCAAGGCGGTAAACTGTATAAAAGTCTACCATACATAACAGCCAAGGTATTACTAGGTATACAAGTTATAACATATAACAACCAAGGCGGTAAACTATATAAAAGTCTACCACACATAACAGCCAATGTGTTACTAGGTATACAAGTTATAACACATAACAACGAAGGCGGTAAAATGTATAAAAGTCTACCATACATTACAGCCAAGGTGTTACTAGGCATACAAGTTATAACACATAACAACCAAGGCGGTAAACTGTATAAAAGTCTACCACACATAACAACCAAAGTGTTACTAGGTATACAAGTTATAACACATAACAACCAAGGCGGTAAACTGTATAAAACTCTACCACACATAACAGCCAAGGTTTTACTAGGTATACAAGTTATAACACATAACAACCAAGGCGGTAAACTGTATAAAAGTCTACCACACATAACAACCAAAGTGTTACTAGGTATACAAGTTATAACACATAACAACCAAGGCGGTAAACTGTATAAAACTCTACCACACATAACAGCCAAGGTGTTACTAGGTATACAAGTTATTACACATAACAACCAAGGCGGTAAACTGTATAAAAGTCTACCACACATAACAGACAAGGTGTTACTAGGTATACAAGTTATAACACATAACAACCAAGGCAGTAAACTGTAAAAAAGGCTACCACACATAACAGCCAAGGTGTTACTAGGTATACAAGTTATAACACATAACAACCAAGGCGGTAAATTGTATAAAAGTCTACCATACATCACAGCCAAGGTGTTACTAGGTATGCAAGTTATAACACATAACAACCAAGACGGTAAACTGTATAAAAGTCTACCACACATAACAGCCAATGTGTTACTAGGTATACAAGTTATACCACATAACAACCAAGGCGGTAAACTGTATAAAAGTCTACCACACATAACAGCCAAGGTGTTACTAGGTATACAAGTTATAACACATAACAACCAAGGCGGTAAAATGTATAAAAGTCTACCACACATTACAGCCAAGGTGTTACTAGGCATACAAGTTATAACACATAACAACCAAGGCGGTAAACTGTATAAAAGTATACCACACACAACAACCAAGGTGTTACTAGGTATACAAGTTATAACACATAACAACCAAGGCGGTAAACTGTATAAACGTATACCATGCATAACAGCCAAGGTGTTACTAGGTATACAAGTTATAACACATAACAACCAAGGCGGTAAACTGTATAAAAGTCTACCACACATAACAGCCAAGGTGTTACTAGGTATACAAGTTATAACACATAACAGCCAAGGCGGTCAACTGTATAAAAGTCTACCACACATAACAGCCAAGGTGTTACTAGGTATACAAGTTATAACACATAACAACCAAGGCGGTAAACTGTATAAAAGTCTACCACACATAACAGCCAAGGTGTTACTAGGCATACAAGTTATAACACATAACAACCAAGGCGGTAAACTGTATAAAAGTCTACCACACATAACAGCCAAGGTGTTACTAGGTATACAAGCTATATCATATAACAACCAAGGCGGTAATCTGTATAAAAGTCTACCATACATAACAGCCAAGGTATTACTAGGTATACAAGTTATAACATATAACAACCAAGGCGGTAAACTATATAAAAGTCTACCACACATAACAGCCAAGGTGTTACTAGGTATACAAGTTATTACACATAACAACCAAGGCGGTAAACTGTATAAAAGTCTACCACACATAACAGACAAGGTGTTACTAGGTATACAAGTTATAACACATAACAACCAAGGCAGTAAACTGTAAAAAAGGCTACCACACATAACAGCCTAGGTGTTACTAGGTATACAAGTTATAACACATAACAACCAAGGCGGTAAACTGTATAAAAGTCTACCACACATAACAACCAAGGTGTTACTAGGTATACAAGTTATATCACATAACAACCAAGGCGGTAAGCTGTATAAAAGTCTACCATACATAACAGCCAAGGTGTTACTAGGTATACAAGTTATAACACATAACAACCAAGGCGGTAAACTGTATAAATGTCTACCACACATAACAGCCAATGTGTTACTAGGTATACAAGTTATACCACATAACAACCAAGGCGGTAAACTGTATAAAAGTCTACCACACATAACAGCCAAGGTGTTACTAGGTATACAAGTTATAACACATAACAGCCAAGGTGTTACTAGGTATACAAGTTATAACATATAACAACCAAGGCGGTAAACTGTATAAAAGTCTACCATACATAACAGCCAAGGTGTTACTAGGTATGCAAGTTATAACACATAACAACCAAGGCGGTAAACTGTATAAAAGTCTACCACACATAACAGCCAAGGTGTTACTAGGTATACAAGTTATAACACATAACAACCAAGGCGGTAAACTGTATAAAAGTCTACCACACATAACAGCCAAGGTGTTACTAGGTATACAAGCTATAACATATAACAACCAAGGCGGTAAACTGTATAAATGTCTACCATACATAACAGACAAGGTGTTACTAGGTATACAAGTTATAGCACATAAAAACAAAGGCGGTAAACTGTATAAAAGTCTACCATACATAACAGCCAAGATATTACTAGGTATACAAGTTATAACATATAACAACCAAGGCGGGAAACTGTATAAAAGTCTACCACACATAACAGCTAAGGTGTTACTAGGTATACAAGTTATAACACATAACAACCAAGGCGATAAAATGTATAAAAGTCTACCATACATTACAGCCAAGATGTTACTAGGCATACAAGTTATAACACATAACAACCAAGGCGGTAAACTGTATAAAAGTCTACCACACATAACAACCAAGGTGTTACTAGGTATACAAGTTATAACACATAACAACCAAGGCGGTAAACTGTATAAAACTCTACCACACATAACAGCCAAGATGTTACTAGGTATACAAGTTATAACACATAACAACCAAGGCGGTAAACTGTATAAAAGTCTACCACACATAACAGACAAGGTGTTACTAGGTATACAAGTTATAACACATAACAACCAAGGCGGTAAACTGTATAAAAGTCTACCACACATAACAACCAAGGTGTTACTAGGTATACAAGTTATAACACATAACAACCAAGGCGGTAAACTGTATAAAGGTCTACCACACATAACAGCCAAGGTGTTACTAGGTATACAAGTTATAACACATAACAACCAAGGCGGTAAACTGTATAAAAGTCTACCACACATAACAGCCAAGGTGTTACTAGGTATACAAGTTATAACACATAACAACCAAGGCGGTAAATTGTATAAAAATCTACCATACATAACAGCCAAGGTGTTACAAGGTATGCAAGTTATAACACATAACAACCAAGATGGTAAACTGTATTAAAGTCTACCACACATAACAGCCAATGTGTTACTAGGTATACAAGTTATACCACATAACAACCAAGGCGGTAAACTGTATAAAAGTCTACCACACATAACAGCCAAGGTGTTACTAGGTATACAAGTTATAACACATAACAGCCAAGGTGTTACTAGGTATACAAGTTATAACATATAGCAACCAATGTGTACTCTGTGTAAAAGTCTACCATACATAACAGCCAAGGTGTTACTAGATATACAAATTATAACACATAACAACCAAGGCGGTAAACTGTATAAAAGTCTACCACACATAACAGCCAAGGTGTTACTAGGTATACAAGTTATAACACATAACAACCAAGGCGGTAAACTGTACAAAAGTCTACCACACATAACAGCCAAGGTGTTACTAGGTATACAAGTTATAACACATAACAACCAAGGCGGTAAACTGTATAAAAGTCTACCACACATAACAACCAAGGTGTTACTAGGTATACAAGTTATAACACATAACAACCAAGGCGGTAAACTGTATAAAGGTCTACCATACATAACAGCCAAGGTGTTACTAGGTATTCAAGTTATAACACATAACAGCCAAGATGTTACTAGGTATACAATTTATACCACATAACAACCAAGGCGGTAAACTGTATAAAAGTCTACCATACATAACAGCCAATGTGTTACTAGGTATACAAGTTTTAACACATAACAACCAAGGCGGTAAACTGTATAAAAGTCTACCATACATAACAGACAAGGTGTTACTAGGTATACAAGTTATAGCACATAAAAACCAAGGCGGTAAACTGTATAAAAGTCTACCATACATACCAGCCAAGGTATTACTAGGTATACAAGTTATAACATATAACAACCAAGGCGGTAAACTGTATAAATGTCTACCACACATAACAGCCAAGGTATTACTAGGTATACAAGTTATAACATATAACAACCAAGGCGGTAAACTGTATAAAAGTCTACCACACATAACAGCCAAGGTGTTACTAGGTATACAAGTTATAACACATAACAACCAAGGCGGTAAGCTGTATAAAAGTCTACCATACATAACAGGCCAAGGTGTTACTAGGTATACAAGTTATAACACATAACAACCAAGGCGGTAAACTGTATAAAAGTCTACCACACATAACAACCAAGGTGTTACTAGGTATGCAAGTTATAACACATAACAACCAAGGCGGTAAACTGTATAAAAGTCTACCACACATAACAGCCAATGTGTTACTAGGTATACAAGTTATACCACATAACAACCAAGGCGGTAAACTGTATAAAAGTCTACCACACATAACAGCCAAGGTGTTACTAGGTATACAAGTTATAACACATAACAGCCAAGGTGTTACTAGGTATACAAGTTATAACATATAACAACCAAGGCGGTAAACTGTATAAAAGTCTACCACACATAACAGCCAAGGAGTTACTAGGTATACAAGTTATAACACATAACAACCAAGGCGGTAAATTGTATAAAAGTCTACCATACATAACAGACAAGGTGTTACTAGGTATACAAGTTATAGCACATAAAAACCAAGGCGGTAAACTGTATAAAAGTCTACCATACATAACAGCCAAGATATTACTAGGTATACAAGTTATAACATATAACAACCAAGGCGGTAAACTGTATAAAAGTCTACCACACATAACAGCCAAGGTGTTACTAGGTATACAAGTTATAACACATAACAACCAAGGCGGTAAAATGTATAAAAGTCTACCATACATTACAGCCAAGGTGTTACTAGGCATACAAGTTATAACACATAACAACCAAGGCGGTAAACTGTATAAAAGTCTACCACACATAACAACCAAGGTGTTACTAGGTATACAAGTTATAACACATAACAACCAAGGCGGTAAACTGTATAAAAGTCTACCACACATAACAGCCAAGGTGTTACTAGGTATACAAGTTATAACACATAACAACCAAGGCGGTAAACTGTATAAAAGTCTACCACACATAACAGACAAGGTGTTACTAGGTATACAAGTTATAACACATAACAACCAAGGCAGTAAACTGTATAAAAGTCTACCACACATAACAGCCAAGGTGTTACTAGGTATACAAGTTATAACACATAACAACCAAGGCGGTAAACTGTATAAAAGTCTACCACACATAACAACCAAGGTGTTACTAGGTATACAAGTTATAACACATAACAACCAAGGCGGTAAGCTGTATAAAAGTCTACCATACATAACAGCCAAGGTGTTACTAGGTATACAAGTTATAGCACATAACAACCAAGGCGGTAAACTGTATAAAAGTCTACCACACATAACAGCCAAGGTGTTACTAGGTATACAAGTTATAACACATAACAACCAAGGCGGTAAACTGTATAAAAGTCTACCACACATAACAGCCAAGGTGTTACTAGGTATACAAGTTATAATACATAACAACCAAGGCGGTAAATTGTATAAAAGTCTACCATACATAACAGCCAAGGTGTTACTAGGTATACAAGTTATACCACATAACAACCAAGGCGGTAAACTGTATAAAAGTCTACCACACATAACAGCCAAGGTGTTACTAGGTATACAAGTTATAACACATAACAACCAAGGCGGTAAAATGTATAAAAGTCTACCATACATTACAGCCAAGGTGTTACTAGGCATACAAGTTGTAACACATAACAACCAAGGCGATAAACTGTATAAAAGTCTACCACACATAACAACCAAGGTGTTACTAGGTATACAAGTTATAACACATAACAACCAAGGCTGTAAGCTGTATAAAAGTCTACCATACATAACAGCCAAGGTGTTACTAGGTATACAAGTTATAAAACATAACAACCAAGGCGGTAAACTGTATAAAAGTCTACCACACATAACAGCCAAGGTGTTACTAGGTATGCAAGTTATAACACATAACAACCAAGGCGGTAAACTGTATAAAAGTCTACCACACATAACAGCCAAGGTGTTACTAGGTATGCAAGTTATAACACATAACAACCAAGGCGGTAAATTGTATAAAAGTCTACCATACATAACAGCCAAGGTGTTACTAGGTATGCAAGTTATAACACATAACAACCAAGACGGTAAACTGTATAAAAGTCTACCACACATAACAGCCAATGTGTTACTAGGTATACAAGTTATACCACATAACAACCAAGGCGGTAAACTGTATAAAAGTCTACCACACATAACAGCCAAGGTGTTACTAGGTATACAAGTTATAACACATAACAACCAAGGCGGTAAAATGTATAAAAGTCTACCATACATTACAGCCAAGGTGTTACTAGGCATACAAGTTGTAACACATAACAACCAAGGCGATAAACTGTATAAAAGTCTACCACACATAACAACCGAGGTGTTACTAGGTATACAAGTTATAACACATAACAACCAAGGCGGTAAACTGTATAAACGTATACCATGCATAACAGCCAAGGTGTTACTAGGTATACAAGTTATAACACATAACAACCAAGGCGGTAAACTGTATAAAGGTCTACCATACATAACAGCCAAGGTGTTACTAGGTATTCAAGTTATAACACATAACAGCCAAGGTGTTAATAGGTATACAAGCTATAACACATAATAGCCAAGGTGTTACTAGGTATACAAGTTATAACACATAACAACCGAGGCTGTAAACTGTATAAAAGTCTACCACACATAACAGCCAAGATGTTACTAGGTATACAAGTTATACCACATAACAACCAAGGCGGTAAACTGTATAAAAGTCTACCATACATAACAGCCAATGTGTTACTAGGTATACAAGTTTTAACACATAACAACCAAGGCGGTAAACTGTATAAAAGTCTACCATACATAACATAACAGCCAAGGTGTTACTAGGTATACAAGTTATAACACATAACAACCAAGGCGGTAAATTGTATAAAAGTCTACCATACATATCAGCCAAGGTGTTACTAGGTATGCAAGTTATAACACATAACAACCAAGACGGTAAACTGTATAAAAGTCTACCACACATAACAACCAATGTGTTACTATGTATACAAGTTATACCACATAACAACCAAGGCGGTAAACTGTATAAAAGTCTACTACACATAACAGCCAAGGTGTTACTAGGTATACAAGTTATAACACATAACAACCAAGGCGGTAAACTGTATAAAAGTCTACCACACATAACAGCCAAGGTGTTAATAGGTATACAAGCTATAACATATAACAACCAAGGCGGTAAACTGTATAAAAGTCTACCATACATAACAGACAACGTGTTACTAGGTATACAAGTTATAGCACATAAAAACCAAGGCGGTAAACTGTATAAAAGTCTACCATACATAACAGCCAAGATATTACTAGGTATACAAGTTATAACATATAACAACCAAGGCGGTAAACTGTATAAAAGGCTACCACACATAACAGCCAAGGTGTTACTAGGTATACAAGTTATAACACATAACAACCAAGGCGGTAAAATGTATAAATGTCTACCATACATTACAGCCAAGGTGTTACTAGGCATACAAGTTATAACACATAACAACCAAGGCGGTAAACTGTATAAAAGTCTACCACACATAACAACCAAGGTGTTACTAGGTATACAAGTTATAACACATAACAACCAAGGCGGTAAACTGTATAAAAGTCTACCACACATAACAGCCAAGGTGTTACTAGGTATACAAGTTATAACACATAACAACCAAGGCGGTAAACTGTATAAAAGTCTACCACACATAACAGACAAGGTGTTACTAGGTATACAAGTTATAACACATAACAACCAAGGCAGTAAACTGTATAAAAGTCTACCACACATAACAGCCAAGGTGTTACTAGGTATACAAGTTATAACACATAACAACCAAGGCGGTAAACTGTATAAAAGTCTACCACACATAACAACCAAGGTGTTACTAGGTATACAAGTTATAACACATAACAACCAAGGCGGTAAGCTGTATAAAAGTCTACCATACATAACAGCCAAGGTGTTACTAGGTATACAAGTTATAGCACATAACAACCAAGGCGGTAAACTGTATAAAAGTCTACCACACATAACAGCCAAGGTGTTACTAGGTATACAAGTTATAACACATAACAACCAAGGCGGTAAACTGTATAAAAGTCTACCACACATAACAGCCAAGGTGTTACTAGGTATACAAGTTATAATACATAACAACCAAGGCGGTAAATTGTATAAAAGTCTACCATACATAACAGCCAAGGTGTTACTAGGTATACAAGTTATACCACATAACAACCAAGGCGGTAAACTGTATAAAAGTCTACCACACATAACAGCCAAGGTGTTACTAGGTATACAAGTTATAACACATAACAACCAAGGCGGTAAAATGTATAAAAGTCTACCATACATTACATCCAAGGTGTTACTAGGCATACAAGTTATAACACATAACAACCAAGGCGGTAAACTGTATAAAAGTCTACCACACATAACAACCAAGGTGTTACTAGGTATACAAGTTATAACACATAACAACCAAGGCGGTAAACTGTATAAACGTATACCATGCATAACAGCCAAGGTGTTACTAGGTATACAAGTTATAACACATAACAACCAAGGCGGTAAACTGTATAAAAGTCTACCACACATAACAGCCAAGGTGTTACTAGGTATACAAGTTATAACACATAACAGCCAAGGCGGTCAACTGTATAAAAGTCTACCACACATAACAGCCAAGTTGTTACTAGGTATACAAGTTATAACATATAACAACCAAGGCGGTAAACTGTATAAAAGTCTACCACACATAACAACCAATGTGTTACTAGGTATACAAGTTATAACACATAACAACCAAGGCGGTAAACTGTATAAAAGTCTACCACACATAACAGCCAAGGTGTTACTAGGTATACAAGTTATAACACATAACAACCAAGGCGGTAAACTGTATAAAAGTCTACCACAAATAACAGACAAGGTGTTACTAGGTATACAAGTTATAACACATAACAACCAAGGCGGTAAATTGTATAAAAGTCTACCATACATAACAGCCAAGGTGTTACTAGGTATGCAAGTTATAACACATAACAACCAAGACGGTAAACTGTATAAAAGTCTACCACACATAACAGCCAATGTGCTACTAGGTATACAAGTTATACCACATAACAACCAAGGCGGTAAACTGTATAAAAGTCTACCATACATTACAGCCAAGGTGTTACTAGGCATACAAGTTATAACACATAACAACCAAGGCGGTAAACTGTATAAAAGTCTACCATACATAACAACCAAGGTGTTACTAGGTATACAAGTTATAACACATAACAACCAAGGCGGTAAACTGTATAAACGTATACCATGCATAACAGCCAAGGTGTTACTAGGTATACAAGTTATAACACATAACAACCAAGGCGGTAAACTGTATAAAAGTCTACCACACATAACAGCCAAGGTGTTACTAGGTATACAAGTTATAACACATAACAGCCAAGGCGGTCAACTGTATAAAAGTCTACCACACATAACAGCCAAGGTGTTACTAGGTATACAAGTTATAACATATAACAACCAAGGCGGTAAACTGTATAAAAGTCTACCATACATAACATCCAAGGTGTTACTAGGTATACAAGTTATAGCACATAACAACCAAGGCGGTAAACTGTATAAAAGTCTACCACACATAACAGCCAAGGTGTTACTAGGTATACAAGTTATAACACATAACAACCAAGGCGGTAAACTGTATAAATGTCTACCACACATAACAGCCAAGGTGTTACTAGGTATACAAGCTATATCATATAACAACCAAGGCGGTAAACTGTATAAAAGTCTACCATGCATAACAGACAAGGTGTTACTAGGTATACAAGTTATAGCACATAAAAACCAAGGCGGTAAACTGTATAAAAGTCTACCATACATACCAGCCAAGGTATTACTAGGTATACAAGTTATAACATATAACAACCAAGGCGGTAAACTGTATAAATGTCTACCACACATAACAGCCAAGGTATTACTAGGTATACAAGTTATAACATATAACAACCAAGGCGGTAAACTGTATAAAAGTCTACCACACATAACAGCCAAGGTGTTACTAGGTATACAAGTTATAACACATAACAACCAAGGCGGTAAGCTGTATAAAAGTCTACCATACATAACAGGCCAAGGTGTTACTAGGTATACAAGTTATAACACATAACAACCAAGGCGGTAAACTGTATAAAAGTCTACCACACATAACAACCAAGGTGTTACTAGGTATGCAAGTTATAACACATAACAACCAAGGCGGTAAACTGTATAAAAGTCTACCACACATAACAGCCAATGTGTTACTAGGTATACAAGTTATACCACATAACAACCAAGGCGGTAAACTGTATAAAAGTCTACCACACATAACAGCCAAGGTGTTACTAGGTATACAAGTTATAACACATAACAGCCAAGGTGTTACTAGGTATACAAGTTATAACATATAACAACCAAGGCGGTAAACTGTATAAAAGTCTACCACACATAACAGCCAAGGAGTTACTAGGTATACAAGTTATAACACATAACAACCAAGGCGGTAAATTGTATAAAAGTCTACCATACATAACAGACAAGGTGTTACTAGGTATACAAGTTATAGCACATAAAAACCAAGGCGGTAAACTGTATAAAAGTCTACCATACATAACAGCCAAGATATTACTAGGTATACAAGTTATAACATATAACAACCAAGGCGGTAAACTGTATAAAAGTCTACCACACATAACAGCCAAGGTGTTACTAGGTATACAAGTTATAACACATAACAACCAAGGCGGTAAAATGTATAAAAGTCTACCATACATTACAGCCAAGGTGTTACTAGGCATACAAGTTATAACACATAACAACCAAGGCGGTAAACTGTATAAAAGTCTACCACACATAACAACCAAGGTGTTACTAGGTATACAAGTTATAACACATAACAACCAAGGCGGTAAACTGTATAAAAGTCTACCACACATAACAGCCAAGGTGTTACTAGGTATACAAGTTATAACACATAACAACCAAGGCGGTAAACTGTATAAAAGTCTACCACACATAACAGACAAGGTGTTACTAGGTATACAAGTTATAACACATAACAACCAAGGCAGTAAACTGTATAAAAGTCTACCACACATAACAGCCAAGGTGTTACTAGGTATACAAGTTATAACACATAACAACCAAGGCGGTAAACTGTATAAAAGTCTACCACACATAACAACCAAGGTGTTACTAGGTATACAAGTTATAACACATAACAACCAAGGCGGTAAGCTGTATAAAAGTCTACCATACATAACAGCCAAGGTGTTACTAGGTATACAAGTTATAGCACATAACAACCAAGGCGGTAAACTGTATAAAAGTCTACCACACATAACAGCCAAGGTGTTACTAGGTATACAAGTTATAACACATAACAACCAAGGCGGTAAACTGTATAAAAGTCTACCACACATAACAGCCAAGGTGTTACTAGGTATACAAGTTATAATACATAACAACCAAGGCGGTAAATTGTATAAAAGTCTACCATACATAACAGCCAAGGTGTTACTAGGTATACAAGTTATACCACATAACAACCAAGGCGGTAAACTGTATAAAAGTCTACCACACATAACAGCCAAGGTGTTACTAGGTATACAAGTTATAACACATAACAACCAAGGCGGTAAAATGTATAAAAGTCTACCATACATTACAGCCAAGGTGTTACTAGGCATACAAGTTGTAACACATAACAACCAAGGCGATAAACTGTATAAAAGTCTACCACACATAACAACCAAGGTGTTACTAGGTATACAAGTTATAACACATAACAACCAAGGCGGTAAACTGTATAAACGTATACCATGCATAACAGCCAAGGTGTTACTAGGTATACAAGTTATAACACATAACAACCAAGGCGGTAAACTGTATAAAGGTCTACCATACATAACAGCCAAGGTGTTACTAGGTATTCAAGTTATAACACATAACAGCCAAGGTGTTAATAGGTATACAAGCTATAACACATAATAGCCAAGGTGTTACTAGGTATACAAGTTATAACACATAACAACCGAGGCTGTAAACTGTATAAAAGTCTACCACACATAACAGCCAAGATGTTACTAGGTATACAAGTTATACCACATAACAACCAAGGCGGTAAACTGTATAAAAGTCTACCATACATAACATAACAGCCAAGGTGTTACTAGGTATACAAGTTATAACACATAACAACCAAGGCGGTAAACTGTATAAAAGTCTACCACACATAACAGCCAAGGTGTTACTAGGTATACAAGTTATAACACATAACAACCAAGGCGGTAAATTGTATAAAAGTCTACCATACATATCAGCCAAGGTGTTACTAGGTATGCAAGTTATAACACATAACAACCAAGACGGTAAACTGTATAAAAGTCTACCACACATAACAACCAATGTGTTACTATGTATACAAGTTATACCACATAACAACCAAGGCGGTAAACTGTATAAAAGTCTACTACACATAACAGCCAAGGTGTTACTAGGTATACAAGTTATAACACATAACAACCAAGGCGGTAAACTGCATAAAAGTCTACCACACATAACAGCCAAGGTGTTAATAGGTATACAAGCTATAACATATAACAACCAAGGCGGTAAACTGTATAAAAGTCTACCATACATAACAGACAACGTGTTACTAGGTATACAAGTTATAGCACATAAAAACCAAGGCGGTAAACTGTATAAAAGTCTACCATACATAACAGCCAAGATATTACTAGGTATACAAGTTATAACATATAACAACCAAGGCGGTAAACTGTATAAAAGTCTACCACACATAACAACCAAGGTGTTACTAGGTATACAAGTTATAACACATAACAACCAAGGCGGTAAGCTGTATAAAAGTCTACCATACATAACAGCCAAGGTGTTACTAGGTATACAAGTTATAGCACATAACAACCAAGGCGGTAAACTGTATAAAAGTCTACCACACATAACAGCCAAGGTGTTACTAGGTATACAAGTTATAACACATAACAACCAAGGCGGTAAACTGTATAAAAGTCTACCACACATAACAGCCAAGGTGTTACTAGGTATACAAGTTATAATACATAACAACCAAGGCGGTAAATTGTATAAAAGTCTACCATACATAACAGCCAAGGTGTTACTAGGTATACAAGTTATACCACATAACAACCAAGGCGGTAAACTGTATAAAAGTCTACCACACATAACAGCCAAGGTGTTACTAGGTATACAAGTTATAACACATAACAACCAAGGCGGTAAAATGTATAAAAGTCTACCATACATTACATCCAAGGTGTTACTAGGCATACAAGTTATAACACATAACAACCAAGGCGGTAAACTGTATAAAAGTCTACCACACATAACAACCAAGGTGTTACTAGGTATACAAGTTATAACACATAACAACCAAGGCGGTAAACTGTATAAACGTATACCATGCATAACAGCCAAGGTGTTACTAGGTATACAAGTTATAACACATAACAACCAAGGCGGTAAACTGTATAAAAGTCTACCACACATAACAGCCAAGGTGTTACTAGGTATACAAGTTATAACACATAACAGCCAAGGCGGTCAACTGTATAAAAGTCTACCACACATAACAGCCAAGTTGTTACTAGGTATACAAGTTATAACATATAACAACCAAGGCGGTAAACTGTATAAAAGTCTACCACAAATAACAGACAAGGTGTTACTAGGTATACAAGTTATAACACATAACAACCAAGGCGGTAAATTGTATAAAAGTCTACCATACATAACAGCCAAGGTGTTACTAGGTATGCAAGTTATAACACATAACAACCAAGACGGTAAACTGTATAAAAGTCTACCACACATAACAGCCAATGTGCTACTAGGTATACAAGTTATACCACATAACAACCAAGGCGGTAAACTGTATAAAAGTCTACCATACATTACAGCCAAGGTGTTACTAGGCATACAAGTTATAACACATAACAACCAAGGCGGTAAACTGTATAAAAGTCTACCATACATAACAACCAAGGTGTTACTAGGTATACAAGTTATAACACATAACAACCAAGGCGGTAAACTGTATAAACGTATACCATGCATAACAGCCAAGGTGTTACTAGGTATACAAGTTATAACACATAACAACCAAGGCGGTAAACTGTATAAAAGTCTACCACACATAACAGCCAAGGTGTTACTAGGTATACAAGTTATAACACATAACAGCCAAGGCGGTCAACTGTATAAAAGTCTACCACACATAACAGCCAAGGTGTTACTAGGTATACAAGTTATAACATATAACAACCAAGGCGGTAAACTGTATAAAAGTCTACCATACATAACATCCAAGGTGTTACTAGGTATACAAGTTATAGCACATAACAACCAAGGCGGTAAACTGTATAAAAGTCTACCACACATAACAGCCAAGGTGTTACTAGGTATACAAGTTATAACACATAACAACCAAGGCGGTAAACTGTATAAATGTCTACCACACATAACAGCCAAGGTGTTACTAGGTATACAAGCTATATCATATAACAACCAAGGCGGTAAACTGTATAAAAGTCTACCATACATAACAGACAAGGTGTTACTAGGTATACAAGTTATAGCACATAAAAACCAAGGCGGTAAACTGTATAAAAGTCTACCATACATACCAGCCAAGGTATTACTAGGTATACAAGTTATAACATATAACAACCAAGGCGGTAAACTGTATAAATGTCTACCACACATAACAGCCAAGGTATTACTAGGTATACAAGTTATAACATATAACAACCAAGGCGGTAAACTGTATAAAAGTCTACCACACATAACAGCCAAGGTGTTACTAGGTATACAAGTTATAACACATAACAACCAAGGCGGTAAGCTGTATAAAAGTCTACCATACATAACAGGCCAAGGTGTTACTAGGTATACAAGTTATAACACATAACAACCAAGGCGGTAAACTGTATAAAAGTCTACCACACATAACAACCAAGGTGTTACTAGGTATGCAAGTTATAACACATAACAACCAAGGCGGTAAACTGTATAAAAGTCTACCACACATAACAACCAAGGTGTTACTAGGTATGCAAGTTATAACACATAACAACCAAGGCGGTAAACTGTATAAAAGTCTACCACACATAACAGCCAAGGTGTTACTAGGTATACAAGTTATAACACATAACAGCCAAGGTGTTACTAGGTATACAAGTTATAACATATAACAACCAAGGCGGTAAACTGTATAAAAGTCTACCACACATAACAGCCAAGGAGTTACTAGGTATACAAGTTATAACACATAACAACCAAGGCGGTAAATTGTATAAAAGTCTACCATACATAACAGACAAGGTGTTACTAGGTATACAAGTTATAGCACATAAAAACCAAGGCGGTAAACTGTATAAAAGTCTACCATACATAACAGCCAAGATATTACTAGGTATACAAGTTATAACATATAACAACCAAGGCGGTAAACTGTATAAAAGTCTACCACACATAACAGCCAAGGTGTTACTAGGTATACAAGTTATAACACATAACAACCAAGGCGGTAAAATGTATAAAAGTCTACCATACATTACAGCCAAGGTGTTACTAGGCATACAAGTTATAACACATAACAACCAAGGCGGTAAACTGTATAAAAGTCTACCACACATAACAACCAAGGTGTTACTAGGTATACAAGTTATAACACATAACAACCAAGGCGGTAAACTGTATAAAAGTCTACCACACATAACAGCCAAGGTGTTACTAGGTATACAAGTTATAACACATAACAACCAAGGCGGTAAACTGTATAAAAGTCTACCACACATAACAGACAAGGTGTTACTAGGTATACAAGTTATAACACATAACAACCAAGGCAGTAAACTGTATAAAAGTCTACCACACATAACAGCCAAGGTGTTACTAGGTATACAAGTTATAACACATAACAACCAAGGCGGTAAACTGTATAAAAGTCTACCACACATAACAACCAAGGTGTTACTAGGTATACAAGTTTTAACACATAACAACCAAGGCGGTAAACTGTATAAAAGTCTACCACACATAACAGCCAAGGTGTTACTAGGTATACAAGTTATAACACATAACAACCAAGGCGGTAAATTGTATAAAAGTCTACCATACATATCAGCCAAGGTGTTACTAGGTATGCAAGTTATAACACATAACAACCAAGACGGTAAACTGTATAAATGTCTACCACACATAACAGTCAATGTGTTACTAGGTATACAAGTTATACCACATAGCAACCAAGGCGGTAAACTGTATAAAAGTCTACCACACATAACAGCCAAGGTGTTACTAGGTATACAAGTTATAACACATAACAACCAAGGCGGTAAACTGTATAAAAGTCTACCACACATAACAGCCAAGGTGTTAATAGGTATACAATCTATAACATATAACAACCAAGGCGGTAAACTGTATAAAAGTCTACCATACATAACCGACAACGTGTTACTAGGTATACAAGTTATAGCACATAAAAACCAAGGCGGTAAACTGTATAAAAGTCTACCATACATAACAGCCAAGATATTACTAGGTATACAAGTTATAACATATAACAACCAAGGCGGTAAACTGTATAAAAGTCTACCACACATAACAGCCAAGGTGTTACTAGGTATACAAGTTATAACACATAACAAACAAGGCGGTAAAATGTATAAAAGTCTACCATACATTACAGCCAATGTGTTACTAGGCATACAAGTTATAACACATAAAAACCAAGGCGGTAAACTGTATAAAAGTCTACCACACATAACAACCAAGGTGTTACTAGGTATACAAGTTATAACACATAACAACCAAGGCGGTAAACTGTATAAAAGTCTACCACACATAACAGACAAGGTGTTACTAGGTATACAAGTTATAACACATAACAACCAAGGCGGTAAACTGTATAAAAGTCTACCACACATAACAGCCAAGGTGTTAATAGGTATACAATCTATAACATATAACAACCAAGGCGGTAAACTGTATAAAAGTCTACCACACATAACAGCCAAGGTGTTAATAGGTATACAATCTATAACATATAACAACCAAGGCGGTAAACTGTATAAAAGTCTACCATACATAACCGACAACGTGTTACTAGGTATACAAGTTATAGCACATAAAAACCAAGGCGGTAAACTGTATAAAAGTCTACCATACATAACAGCCAAGATATTACTAGGTATACAAGTTATAACATATAACAACCAAGGCGGTAAACTGTATAAAAGTCTACCACACATAACAGCCAAGGTGTTACTAGGTATACAAGTTATAACACATAACAACCAAGGCGGTAAAATGTATAAAAGTCTACCATACATTACAGCCAAGGTGTTACTAGGCATACAAGTTATAACACATAACAACCAAGGCGGTAAACTGTATAAAACTCTACCACACATAACAGCCAAGGTGTTACTAGGTATACAAGTTATAACACATAACAACCAAGGCGGTAAACTGTATAAAAGTCTACCACACATAACAGACAAGGTGTTACTAGGTATACAAGTTATAACACATAACAACCAAGGCAGTAAACTGTATAAAAGTCTACCACACATAACAGCCAAGGTGTTACTAGGTATACAAGTTATAACACATAACAACCAAGGCGGTAAACTGTATAAAAGTCTACCACACATAACAACCAAGGTGTTACTAGGTATACAAGTTATAACACATAACAACCAAGGCTGTAAGCTGTATAAAAGTCTACCATACATAACAGCCAAGGTGTTACTAGGTATACAAGTTATAACACATAACAACCAAGGCGGTAAACTGTATAAAAGTCTACCACACATAACAGCCAAGGTGTTACTAGGTATGCAAGTTATAACACATAACAACCAAGGCGGTAAACTGTATAAAAGTCTACCACACATAACAGCCAAGGTGTTACTAGGTATGCAAGTTATAACACATAACAACCAAGGCGGTAAATTGTATAAAAGTCTACCATACATAACAGCCAAGGTGTTACTAGGTATGCAAGTTATAACACATAACAACCAAGACGGTAAACTGTATAAAAGTCTACCACACATAACAGCCAATGTGTTACTAGGTATACAAGTTATAACACATAACAACCAAGGCGGTAAACTGTATAAAAGTCTACCACACATAACAGCCAAGGTGTTACTAGGTATACAAGTTATAACACATAACAACCAAGGCGGTAAAATGTATAAAAGTCTACCATACATTACAGCCAAGGTGTTACTAGGCATACAAGTTGTAACACATAACAACCAAGGCGATAAACTGTATAAAAGTCTACCACACATAACAACCAAGGTGTTACTAGGTATACAAGTTATAACACATAACAACCAAGGCGGTAAACTGTATAAACGTATACCATGCATAACAGCCAAGGTGTTACTAGGTATACAAGTTATAACACATAACAACCAAGGCGGTAAACTGTATAAAGGTCTACCATACATAACAGCCAAGGTGTTACTAGGTATTCAAGTTATAACACATAACAGCCAAGGTGTTAATAGGTATACAAGCTATAACACATAATAGCCAAGGTGTTACTAGGTATACAAGTTATAACACATAACAACCGAGGCTGTAAACTGTATAAAAGTCTACCACACATAACAGCCAAGATGTTACTAGGTATACAAGTTATACCACATAACAACCAAGGCGGTAAACTGTATAAAAGTCTACCATACATAACAGCCAATGTGTTACTAGGTATACAAGTTTTAACACATAACAACCAAGGCGGTAAACTGTATAAAAGTCTACCATACATAACATAACAGCCAAGGTGTTACTAGGTATACAAGTTATAACACATAACAACCAAGGCGGTAAACTGTATAAAAGTCTACCACACATAACAGCCAAGGTGTTACTAGGTATACAAGTTATAACACATAACAACCAAGGCGGTAAATTGTATAAAAGTCTACCATACATATCAGCCAAGGTGTTACTAGGTATGCAAGTTATAACACATAACAACCAAGACGGTAAACTGTATAAAAGTCTACCACACATAACAACCAATGTGTTACTATGTATACAAGTTATACCACATAACAACCAAGGCGGTAAACTGTATAAAAGTCTACTACACATAACAGCCAAGGTGTTACTAGGTATACAAGTTATAACACATAACAACCAAGGCGGTAAACTGTATAAAAGTCTACCACACATAACAGCCAAGGTGTTAATAGGTATACAAGCTATAACATATAACAACCAAGGCGGTAAACTGTATAAAAGTCTACCATACATAACAGACAACGTGTTACTAGGTATACAAGTTATAGCACATAAAAACCAAGCCGGTAAACTGTATAAAAGTCTACCATACATAACAGCCAAGATATTACTAGGTATACAAGTTATAACATATAACAACCAAGGCGGTAAACTGTATAAAAGTCTACCACACATAACAGCCAAGGTGTTACTAGGTATACAAGTTATAACACATAACAACCAAGGCGGTAAAATGTATAAAAGTCTACCATACATTACAGCCAAGGTGTTACTAGGCATACAAGTTATAACACATAACAACCAAGGCGGTAAACTGTATAAAAGTCTACCACACATAACAACCAAGGTGTTACTAGGTATACAAGTTATAACACATAACAACCAAGGCGGTAAACTGTATAAAAGTCTACCACACATAACAGCCAAGGTGTTACTAGGTATACAAGTTATAACACATAACAACCAAGGCGGTAAACTGTATAAAAGTCTACCACACATAACAGACAAGGTGTTACTAGGTATACAAGTTATAACACATAACAACCAAGGCAGTAAACTGTATAAAAGTCTACCACACATAACAGCCAAGGTGTTACTAGGTATACAAGTTATAACACATAACAACCAAGGCGGTAAACTGTATAAAAGTCTACCACACATAACAACCAAGGTGTTACTAGGTATACAAGTTATAACACATAACAACCAAGGCGGTAAGCTGTATAAAAGTCTACCATACATAACAGCCAAGGTGTTACTAGGTATACAAGTTATAGCACATAACAACCAAGGCGGTAAACTGTATAAAAGTCTACCACACATAACAGCCAAGGTGTTACTAGGTATACAAGTTATAACACATAACAACCAAGGCGGTAAACTGTATAAAAGTCTACCACACATAACAGCCAAGGTGTTACTAGGTATACAAGTTATAATACATAACAACCAAGGCGGTAAATTGTATAAAAGTCTACCATACATAACAGCCAAGGTGTTACTAGGTATACAAGTTATACCACATAACAACCAAGGCGGTAAACTGTATAAAAGTCTACCACACATAACAGCCAAGGTGTTACTAGGTATACAAGTTATAACACATAACAACCAAGGCGGTAAAATGTATAAAAGTCTACCATACATTACATCCAAGGTGTTACTAGGCATACAAGTTATAACACATAACAACCAAGGCGGTAAACTGTATAAAAGTCTACCACACATAACAACCAAGGTGTTACTAGATATACAAGTTATAACACATAACAACCAAGGCGGTAAACTGTATAAACGTATACCATGCATAACAGCCAAGGTGTTACTAGGTATACAAGTTATAACACATAACAACCAAGGCGGTAAACTGTATAAAAGTCTACCACACATAACAGCCAAGGTGTTACTAGGTATACAAGTTATAACACATAACAGCCAAGGCGGTCAACTGTATAAAAGTCTACCACACATAACAGCCAAGTTGTTACTAGGTATACAAGTTATAACATATAACAACCAAGGCGGTAAACTGTATAAAAGTCTACCACACATAACAACCAATGTGTTACTAGGTATGCAAGTTATAACACATAACAACCAAGGCGGTAAACTGTATAAAAGTCTACCACACATAACAGCCAAGGTGTTACTAGGTATACAAGTTATAACACATAACAACCAAGGCGGTAAACTGTATAAAAGTCTACCACAAATAACAGACAAGGTGTTACTAGGTATACAAGTTATAACACATAACAACCAAGGCGGTAAATTGTATAAAAGTCTACCATACATAACAGCCAAGGTGTTACTAGGTATGCAAGTTATAACACATAACAACCAAGACGGTAAACTGTATAAAAGTCTACCACACATAACAGCCAATGTGCTACTAGGTATACAAGTTATACCACATAACAACCAAGGCGGTAAACTGTATAAAAGTCTACCATACATTACAGCCAAGGTGTTACTAGGCATACAAGTTATAACACATAACAACCAAGGCGGTAAACTGTATAAAAGTCTACCATACATAACAACCAAGGTGTTACTAGGTATACAAGTTATAACACATAACAACCAAGGCGGTAAACTGTATAAACGTATACCATGCATAACAGCCAAGGTGTTACTAGGTATACAAGTTATAACACATAACAACCAAGGCGGTAAACTGTATAAAAGTCTACCACACATAACAGCCAAGGTGTTACTAGGTATACAAGTTATAACACATAACAGCCAAGGCGGTCAACTGTATAAAAGTCTACCACACATAACAGCCAAGGTGTTACTAGGTATACAAGTTATAACATATAACAACCAAGGCGGTAAACTGTATAAAAGTCTACCATACATAACATCCAAGGTGTTACTAGGTATACAAGTTATAGCACATAACAACCAAGGCGGTAAACTGTATAAAAGTCTACCACACATAACAGCCAAGGTGTTACTAGGTATACAAGTTATAACACATAACAACCAAGGCGGTAAACTGTATAAATGTCTACCACACATAACAGCCAAGGTGTTACTAGGTATACAAGCTATATCATATAACAACCAAGGCGGTAAACTGTATAAAAGTCTACCATACATAACAGACAAGGTGTTACTAGGTATACAAGTTATAGCACATAAAAACCAAGGCGGTAAACTGTATAAAAGTCTACCATACATACCAGCCAAGGTATTACTAGGTATACAAGTTATAACATATAACAACCAAGGCGGTAAACTGTATAAATGTCTACCACACATAACAGCCAAGGTATTACTAGGTATACAAGTTATAACATATAACAACCAAGGCGGTAAACTGTATAAAAGTCTACCACACATAACAGCCAAGGTGTTACTAGGTATACAAGTTATAACACATAACAACCAAGGCGGTAAGCTGTATAAAAGTCTACCATACATAACAGGCCAAGGTGTTACTAGGTATACAAGTTATAACACATAACAACCAAGGCGGTAAACTGTATAAAAGTCTACCACACATAACAACCAAGGTGTTACTAGGTATGCAAGTTATAACACATAACAACCAAGGCGGTAAACTGTATAAAAGTCTACCACACATAACAGCCAATGTGTTACTAGGTATACAAGTTATACCACATAACAACCAAGGCGGTAAACTGTATAAAAGTCTACCACACATAACAGCCAAGGTGTTACTAGGTATACAAGTTATAACACATAACAGCCAAGGTGTTACTAGGTATACAAGTTATAACATATAACAACCAAGGCGGTAAACTGTATAAAAGTCTACCACACATAACAGCCAAGGAGTTACTAGGTATACAAGTTATAACACATAACAACCAAGGCGGTAAATTGTATAAAAGTCTACCATACATAACAGACAAGGTGTTACTAGGTATACAAGTTATAGCACATAAAAACCAAGGCGGTAAACTGTATAAAAGTCTACCATACATAACAGCCAAGATATTACTAGGTATACAAGTTATAACATATAACAACCAAGGCGGTAAACTGTATAAAAGTCTACCACACATAACAGCCAAGGTGTTACTAGGTATACAAGTTATAACACATAACAACCAAGGCGGTAAAATGTATAAAAGTCTACCATACATTACAGCCAAGGTGTTACTAGGCATACAAGTTATAACACATAACAACCAAGGCGGTAAACTGTATAAAAGTCTACCACACATAACAACCAAGGTGTTACTAGGTATACAAGTTATAACACATAACAACCAAGGCGGTAAACTATATAAAACTCTACCACACATAACAGCCAAGGTGTTACTAGGTATACAAGTTATAACACATAACAACCAAGGCGGTAAACTGTATACAAGTCTACCACACATAACAGACAAGGTGTTACTAGGTATACAAGTTATAACACATAACAACCAAGGCAGTAAACTGTATAAAAGTCTACCACACATAACAGCCAAGGTGTTACTAGGTATACAAGTTATAACACATAATAACCAAGGCGGTAAACTGTATAAAAGTCTACCACACATAACAACCAAGGTGTTACTAGGTATACAAGTTATAACACTTAACAACCAAGGCGGTAAGCTGTATAAAAGTCTACCATACATAACAGCCAAAGTGTTACTAGGTATACAAGTTATAACACATAACAACCAAGGCGGTAAACTGTATAAAAGTCTACCACACATAACAGCCAAGGTGTTACTAGGTATACAAGTTATAACACATAACAACCAAGGCGGTAAACTGTATAAAAGTCTACCACACATAACAGCCAAGGTGTTACTAGGTATACAAGTTATAACACATAACTACCAAGGCGGTAAATTGTATAAAAGTCTACCATACATAACAGCCAAGGTGTTACTAGGTATGCAAGTTATAACACATAACAACCAAGGCGGTAAACTGTATAAAAGTCTACCACACATAACAGCCAAGGTGTTACTAGGTATACAAGTTATAACACATAACAGCCAAGGTGTTACTAGGTATACAAGTTATAACATATAGCAACCAATGTTGTACTCTGTGTAAAAGTCTACCATACATAACAGCCAAGGTGTTACTAGGTATGCAAGTTATAACACATAACAACCAAGGCGGTAAACTGTATAAAAGTCTACCACACATAACAGCCAAGGTATTACTAGGTATACAAGTTATAACACATAACAACCAAAGCGGTAGACTGTATAAAAGTCTACCACACATAACAGCCAAGGTGTTACTAGGTATACAAGTTATAACACATAACAACCAAGGCGGTAAACTGTATAAAAGTCTACCACACATAACAACCAAGGTGTTACTAGGTATACAAGTTATAACACATAACAAACAAGGCGGTAAACTTTATAAAGGTCTACCATACATAACAGCCAAGTTGTTACTAGGTATTCAAGTTATAACACATAACAGCCAAGTTGTTAATAGGTATACAAGCTATAACACATAATAGCCAAGGTGTTACTAGGTATACAAGTTATAACACATAACAACCAAGGCGGTAAACTGTATAAATGTCTACCACACATAACAGCCAAGATGTTACTAGGTATACAAGTTATACCACATAACAACCAAGGCGGTAAACTGTATAAAAGTCTACCATACATAACAGCCAATGTGTTACTAGGTATACAAGTTTTAACACATAACAACCAAGGCGGTAAACTGTATAAAAGTCTACCATACATAACATAACAGCCAAGGTGTTACTAGGTATACAAGTTATAACACATAACAACCAAGGCGGTAAACTGTATAAAAGTCTACTACACATAACAGCCAAGGTGTTACTAGGTATACAAGTTATAACACATAACAACCAAGGCGGTAAACTGTATAAAAGTCTACCACACATAACAGCCAAGGTGTTACTAGGTATACAAGCTATAACATATAACAACCAAGGCGGTAAACTGTATAAAAGTCTACCATACATAACAGCCAAGATATTACTAGGTATACAAGTTATAACATATAACAACCAAGGCGGTAAACTGTATAAAAGTCTACCACACATAACAGCCAAGGTGTTACTAGGTATACAAGTTATAACACATAACAACCAAGGCGGTAAAATGTATAAAAGTCTACCATACATTACAGCCAAGGTGTTACTAGGCATACAAGTTATAACACATAACAACCAAGGCGGTAAACTGTATAAAAGTCTACCACACATAACAACCAAGGTGTTACTAGGTATACAAGTTATAACACATAACAACCAAGGCGGTAAACTGTATAAAACTCTACCACACATAACAGCCAAGGTGTTACTAGGTATACAAGTTATAACACATAACAACCAAGGCGGTAAACTGTATAAAAGTCTACCACACATAACAGACAAGGTGTTACTAGGTATACAAGTTATAAAACATAACAACCAAGGCAGTAAACTGTATAAAAGTCTACCACACATAACAGCCAAGGTGTTACTAGGTATACAAGTTATAACACATAACAACCAAGGCGGTAAACTGTATAAAAGTCTACCACACATAACAACCAAGGTGTTACTAGGTATACAAGTTATAACACATAACAACCAAGGCGGTAAGCTGTATAAAAGTCTACCATACATAACAGCCAAGGTGTTACTAGGTATACAAGTTATAGCACATAACAACCAAGGCGGTAAACTGTATAAAAGTCTACCACACATAACAGCCAAGGTGTTACTAGGTATACAAGTTATAACACATAACAACCAAGGCGGTAAACTGTATAAAAGTCTACCACACATAACAGCCAAGGTGTTACTAGGTATACAAGTTATAATACATAACAACCAAGGCGGTAAATTGTATAAAAGTCTACCATATATAACAGCCAAGGTGTTACTAGGTATACAAGTTATACCACATAACAACCAAGGCGGTAAACTGTATAAAAGTCTACCACACATAACAGCCAAGGTGTTACTAGGTATACAAGTTATAACACATAACAACCAAGGCGGTAAAATGTATAAAAGTCTACCATACATTACATCCAAGGTGTTACTAGGCATACAAGTTATAACACATAACAACCAAGGCGGTAAACTGTATAAAAGTCTACCACACATAACAACCAAGGTGTTACTAGGTATACAAGTTATAACACATAACAACCAAGGCGGTAAACTGTATAAACGTATACCATGCATAACAGCCAAGGTGTTACTAGGTATACAAGTTATAACACATAACAACCAAGGCGGTAAACTGTATAAAAGTCTACCACACATAACAGCCAAGGTGTTACTAGGTATACAAGTTATAACATATAACAACCAAGGCGGTAAACTGTATAAAAGTCTACCACACATAACAACCAAGGTGTTACTAGGTATACAAGTTATAACACATAACAACCAAGGCGGTAAACTGTATAAAAGTCTACCACACATAACAGCCAAGGTGTTACTAGGTATACAAGTTATAACACATAACAACCAAGGCGGTAAACTGTATAAAAGTCTACCACAAATAACAGACAAGGTGTTACTAGGTATACAAGTTATAACACATAACAACCAAGGCGGTAAATTGTATAAAAGTCTACCATACATAACAGCCAAGGTGTTACTAGGTATGCAAGTTATAACACATAACAACCAAGACGGTAAACTGTATAAAAGTCTACCACACATAACAGCCAATGTGTTACTAGGTATACAAGTTATACCACATAACAACCAAGGCGGTAAACTGTATAAAAGTCTACCATACATTACAGCCAAGGTGTTACTAGGCATACAAGTTATAACACATAACAACCAAGGCGGTAAACTGTATAAAAGTCTACCACACATAACAACCAAGGTGTTACTAGGTATACAAGTTATAACACATAACAACCAAGGCGGTAAACTGTATAAACGTATACCATGCATAACAGCCAAGGTGTTACTAGGTATACAAGTTATAACACATAACAACCAAGGCGGTAAACTGTATAAAAGTCTACCACACATAACAGCCAAGGTGTTACTAGGTATACAAGTTATAACACATAACAGCCAAGGCGGTCAACTGTATAAAAGTCTACCACACATAACAGCCAAGGTGTTACTAGGTATACAAGTTATAACATATAACAACCAAGGCGGTAAACTGTATAAAAGTCTACCATACATAACATCCAAGGTGTTACTAGGTATACAAGTTATAGCGCATAACAACCAAGGCGGTAAACTGTATAAAAGTCTACCACACATAACAGCCAAGGTGTTACTAGGTATACAAGTTATAACACATAACAACCAAGGCGGTAAACTGTATAAATGTCTACCACACATAACAGCCAAGGTGTTACTAGGTATACAAGCTATATCATATAACAACCAAGGCGGTAAACTGTATAAAAGTCTACCATACATAACAGACAAGGTGTTACTAGGTATACAAGTTATAGCACATAAAAACCAAGGCGGTAAACTGTATAAAAGTCTACCATACATACCAGCCAAGGTATTACTAGGTATACAAGTTATAACATATAACAACCAAGGCGGTAAACTGTATAAAAGTCTACCACACATAACAGCCAAGGTGTTACTAGGTATACAAGTTATAACACATAACAACCAAGGCGGTAAAATGTATAAAAGTCTACCATACATTACAGCCAAGGTATTACTAGGCATACAAGTTATAACACATAACAACCAAGGCGGTAAACTGTATAAAAGTCTACCACACATAACAGACAAGGTGTTACTAGGTATACAAGTTATAACACATAACAACCAAGGCAGTAAACTGTATAAAAGTCTACCACACATAACAGCCAAGGTGTTACTAGGTATACAAGTTATAACACATAACAACCAAGGCGGTAAGCTGTATAAAAGTCTACCATACATAACAGGCCAAGGTGTTACTAGGTATACAAGTTATAACACATAACAACCAAGGCGGTAAACTGTATAAAAGTCTACCACACATAACAGCCAAGGTGTTACTAGGTATGCAAGTTATAACACATAACAACCAAGGCGGAAAACTGTATAAAAGTCTACCACACATAACAGCCAAGGTGTTACTAGGTATACAAGTTATAACACATAACAACCAAGGCGGTAAATTGTATAAAAGTCTACCATACATATCAGCCAAGGTGTTACTAGGTATGCAAGTTATAACACATAACAACCAAGACGGTAAACTGTATAAAAGTCTACCACACATAACAGCCAATGTGTTACTAGGTATACAAGTTATACCACATAACAACCAAGGCGGTAAACTGTATAAAAGTCTATCACACATAACAGCCAAGGTGTTACTAGGTATACAAGTTATAACACATAACAGCCAAGGTGTTACTAGGTATACAAGTTATAACATATAACAACCAAGGCGGTAAACTGTATAAAAGTCTACCACACATAACAGCCAAGGTGTTACTAGGTATACAAGTTATAACACATAACAACCAAGGCGGTAAATTGTATAAAAGTCTACCATACATAACAGACAAGGTGTTACTAGGTATACAAGTTATAGCACATAAAAACCAAGGCGGTAAACTGTATAAAAGTCTACCATACATAACAGCCAAGATATTACTAGGTATACAAGTTATAACATATAACAACCAAGGCGGTAAACTGTATAAAAGTCTACCATACATTACAGCCAAGGTGTTACTAGGCATACAAGTTATAACACATAACAACCAAGGCGGTAAACTGTATAAAAGTCTACCACACATAACAACCAAGGTGTTAATAGGTATACAAGTTATAACACATAACAACCAAGGCGGTAAACTATATAAAACTCTACCACACATAACAGCCAAGGTGTTACTAGGTATATAAGTTATAACACATAACAACCAAGGCGGTAAACTGTATACAAGTCTACCACACATAACAGACAAGGTGTTACTAGGTATACAAGTTATAACACATAACAACCAAGGCAGTAAACTGTATAAAAGTCTACCACACATAACAGCCAAGGTGTTACTAGGTATACAAGTTATAACACATAATAACCAAGGCGGTAAACTGTATAAAAGTCTACCACACATAACAACCAAGGTGTTACTAGGTATACAAGGTATAACACATAACAACCAAGGCGGTAAGCTGTATAAAAGTCTACCATACATAACAGCCAAAGTGTTACTAGGTATACAAGTTATAACACATAACAACCAAGGCGGTAAACTGTATAAAAGTCTACCACACATAACAGCCAAGGTGTTACTAGGTATACAAGTTATAACACATAACAACCAAGGCGGTAAATTGTATAAAAGTCTACCATACATAACAGCCAAGGTGTTACTAGGTATGCAAGTTATAACACATAACAACCAAGGCGGTAAACTGTATAAAAGTCTACCACACATAACAGCCAAGGTTTTACTAGGTATACAAGTTATAACACATAACAGCCAAGGTGTTACTAGGTATACAAGTTATAACATATAGCAACCAATGTTGTACTCTGTGTAAAAGTCTACCATACATAACAGCCAAGGTGTTACTAGGTATGCAAGTTATAACACATAACAACCAAGGCGGTAAACTGTATAAAAGTCTACCACACATAACAGCCAAGGTATTACTAGGTATACAAGTTATAACACATAACAACCAAGGCGGTAAACTGTATAAAAGTCTACCACACATAACAACCAAGGAGTTAATAGGTATACAAGTTATAACACATAACAACCAAGGCGGTAAACTATATAAAACTCTACCACACATAACAGCCAAGGTGTTACTAGGTATATAAGTTATAACACATAACAACCAAGGCGGTAAACTGTATACAAGTCTACCACACATAACAGACAAGGTGTTACTAGGTATACAAGTTATAACACATAACAACCAAGGCAGTAAACTGTATAAAAGTCTACCACACATAACAGCCAAGGTGTTACTAGGTATACAAGTTATAACACATAATAACCAAGGCGGTAAACTGTATAAAAGTCTACCACACATAACAACCAAGGTGTTACTAGGTATACAAGGTATAACACATAACAACCAAGGCGGTAAGCTGTATAAAAGTCTACCATACATAACAGCCAAAGTGTTACTAGGTATACAAGTTATAACACATAACAACCAAGGCGGTAAACTGTATAAAAGTCTACCACACATAACAGCCAAGGTGTTACTAGGTATACAAGTTATAACACATAACAACCAAGGCGGTAAATTGTATAAAAGTCTACCATACATAACAGCCAAGGTGTTACTAGGTATGCAAGTTATAACACATAACAACCAAGGCGGTAAACTGTATAAAAGTCTACCACACATAACAGCCAAGGTTTTACTAGGTATACAAGTTATAACACATAACAGCCAAGGTGTTACTAGGTATACAAGTTATAACATATAGCAACCAATGTTGTACTCTGTGTAAAAGTCTACCATACATAACAGCCAAGGTGTTACTAGGTATGCAAGTTATAACACATAACAACCAAGGCGGTAAACTGTATAAAAGTCTACCACACATAACAGCCAAGGTATTACTAGGTATACAAGTTATAACACATAACAACCAAAGCGGTAGACTGTATAAAAGTCTACCACACATAACATCCAAGGTGTTACTAGGTATACAAGTTATAACACATAACAACCAAGGCAGTAAACTGTATAAAAGTCTACCACACATAACAGCCAAGGTGTTACTAGGTATACAAGTTATAACACATAATAACCAAGGCGGTAAACTGTATAAAAGTCTACCACACATAACAACCAAGGTGTTACTAGGTATACAAGGTATAACACATAACAACCAAGGCGGTAAGCTGTATAAAAGTCTACCATACATAACAGCCAAAGTGTTACTAGGTATACAAGTTATAACACATAACAACCAAGGCGGTAAACTGTATAAAAGTCTACCACACATAACAGCCAAGGTGTTACTAGGTATACAAGTTATAACACATAACAACCAAGGCGGTAAATTGTATAAAAGTCTACCATACATAACAGCCAAGGTGTTACTAGGTATGCAAGTTATAACACATAACAACCAAGGCGGTAAACTGTATAAAAGTCTACCACACATAACAGCCAAGGTTTTACTAGGTATACAAGTTATAACACATAACAGCCAAGGTGTTACTAGGTATACAAGTTATAACATATAGCAACCAATGTTGTACTCTGTGTAAAAGTCTACCATACATAACAGCCAAGGTGTTACTAGGTATGCAAGTTATAACACATAACAACCAAGGCGGTAAACTGTATAAAAGTCTACCACACATAACAGCCAAGGTATTACTAGGTATACAAGTTATAACACATAACAACCAAGGCGGTAAACTGTATAAAAGTCTACCACACATAACAACCAAGGTGTTAATAGGTATACAAGTTATAACACATAACAACCAAGGCGGTAAACTATATAAAACTCTACCACACATAACAGCCAAGGTGTTACTAGGTATATAAGTTATAACACATAACAACCAAGGCGGTAAACTGTATACAAGTCTACCACACATAACAGACAAGGTGTTACTAGGTATACAAGTTATAACACATAACAACCAAGGCAGTAAACTGTATAAAAGTCTACCACACATAACAGCCAAGGTGTTACTAGGTATACAAGTTATAACACATAATAACCAAGGCGGTAAACTGTATAAAAGTCTACCACACATAACAACCAAGGTGTTACTAGGTATACAAGGTATAACACATAACAACCAAGGCGGTAAGCTGTATAAAAGTCTACCATACATAACAGCCAAAGTGTTACTAGGTATACAAGTTATAACACATAACAACCAAGGCGGTAAACTGTATAAAAGTCTACCACACATAACAGCCAAGGTGTTACTAGGTATACAAGTTATAACACATAACAACCAAGGCGGTAAATTGTATAAAAGTCTACCATACATAACAGCCAAGGTGTTACTAGGTATGCAAGTTATAACACATAACAACCAAGGCGGTAAACTGTATAAAAGTCTACCACACATAACAGCCAAGGTTTTACTAGGTATACAAGTTATAACACATAACAGCCAAGGTGTTACTAGGTATACAAGTTATAACATATAGCAACCAATGTTGTACTCTGTGTAAAAGTATACCATACATAACAGCCAAGGTGTTACTAGGTATGCAAGTTATAACACATAACAACCAAGGCGGTAAACTGTATAAAAGTCTACCACACATAACAGCCAAGGTATTACTAGGTATACAAGTTATAACACATAACAACCAAAGCGGTAGACTGTATAAAAGTCTACCACACATAACAGCCAAGGTGTTACTAGGTATACAAGTTATAACACATAACAACCAAGGCGGTAAACTGTATAAAAGTCTACCACACATAACAACCAAGGTGTTACTAGGTATACAAGTTATAACACAAAACAACCAAGGCGGTAAACTTTATAAAGGTCTACCATACATAACAGCCAAGTTGTTACTAGGTATTCAAGTTATAACACATAACAGCCAAGTTGTTAATAGGTATACAAGCTATAACACATAATAGCCAAGGTGTTACTAGGTATACAAGTTATAACACATAACAACCAAGGCGGTAAACTGTATAAATGTCTACCACACATAACAGCCAAGATGTTACTAGGTATACAAGTTATACCACATAACAACCAAGGCGGTAAACTGTATAAAAGTCTACCATACATAACAGCCAATGTGTTACTAGGTATACAAGTTTTAACACATAACAACCAAGGCGGTAAACTGTATAAAAGTCTACCATACATAACATAACAGCCAAGGTGTTACTAGGTATACAAGTTATAACACATAACAACCAAGGCGGTAAACTGTATAAAAGTCTACTACACATAACAGCCAAGGTGTTACTAGGTATACAAGTTATAACACATAACAACCAAGGCGGTAAACTGTATAAAAGTCTACCACACATAACAGCCAAGGTGTTACTAGGTATACAAGCTATAACATATAACAACCAAGGCGGTAAACTGTATAAAAGTCTACCATACATAACAGACAAGGTGTTACTAGGTATACAAGTTATAACACATAAAAACCAAGGCGGTAAACTGTATAAAAGTCTACCACACATAACAACCAAGGTGTTACTAGGTATACAAGTTATAACACATAACAACCAAGGCGGTAAACTGTATAAAACTCTACCACACATAACAGCCAAGGTGTTACTAGGTATACAAGTGATAACACATAACAACCAAGGCGGTAAGCTGTATAAAAGTCTACCATACATAACAGCCAAAGTGTTACTAGGTATACAAGTTATAACACATAACAACCAAGGCGGTAAACTGTATAAAAGTCTACCACACATAACAGCCAAGGTGTTACTAGGTATACAAGTTATAACACATAACAACCAAGGCGGTAAATTGTATAAAAGTCTACCATACATAACAGCCAAGGTGTTACTAGGTATGCAAGTTATAACACATAACAACCAAGGCGGTAAACTGTATAAAAGTCTACCACACATAACAGCCAAGGTTTTACTAGGTATACAAGTTATAACACATAACAGCCAAGGTGTTACTAGGTATACAAGTTATAACATATAGCAACCAATGTTGTACTCTGTGTAAAAGTCTACCATACATAACAGCCAAGGTGTTACTAGGTATGCAAGTTATAACACATAACAACCAAGGCGGTAAACTGTATAAAAGTCTACCACACATAACAGCCAAGGTGTTACTAGGTATACAAGTTATAACACATAACAACCAAGGCGGTAAATTGTATAAAAGTCTACCATACATAACAGCCAAGGTGTTACTAGGTATGCAAGTTATAACACATAACAACCAAGGCGGTAAACTGTATAAAAGTCTACCACACATAACAGCCAAGGTTTTACTAGGTATACAAGTTATAACACATAACAGCCAAGGTGTTACTAGGTATACAAGTTATAACATATAGCAACCAATGTTGTACTCTGTGTAAAAGTCTACCATACATAACAGCCAAGGTGTTACTAGGTATGCAAGTTATAACACATAACAACCAAGGCGGTAAACTGTATAAAAGTCTACCACACATAACAGCCAAGGTATTACTAGGTATACAAGTTATAACACATAACAACCAAGGCGGTAAACTGTATAAAAGTCTACCACACATAACAACCAAGGTGTTAATAGGTATACAAGTTATAACACATAACAACCAAGGCGGTAAACTATATAAAACTCTACCACACATAACAGCCAAGGTGTTACTAGGTATATAAGTTATAACACATAACAACCAAGGCGGTAAACTGTATACAAGTCTACCACACATAACAGACAAGGTGTTACTAGGTATACAAGTTATAACACATAACAACCAAGGCAGTAAACTGTATAAAAGTCTACCACACATAACAGCCAAGGTGTTACTAGGTATACAAGTTATAACACATAATAACCAAGGCGGTAAACTGTATAAAAGTCTACCACACATAACAACCAAGGTGTTACTAGGTATACAAGGAATAACACATAACAACCAAGGCGGTAAGCTGTATAAAAGTCTACCATACATAACAGCCAAAGTGTTACTAGGTATACAAGTTATAACACATAACAACCAAGGCGGTAAACTGTATAAAAGTCTACCACATATAACAGCCAAGGTGTTACTAGGTATACAAGTTATAACACATAACAACCAAGGCGGTAAATTGTATAAAAGTCTACCATACATAACAGCCAAGGTGTTACTAGGTATGCAAGTTATAACACATAACAACCAAGGCGGTAAACTGTATAAAAGTCTACCACACATAACAGCCAAGGTTTTACTAGGTATACAAGTTATAACACATAACAGCCAAGGTGTTACTAGGTATACAAGTTATAACATATAGCAACCAATGTTGTACTCTGTGTAAAAGTATACCATACATAACAGCCAAGGTGTTACTAGGTATGCAAGTTATAACACATAACAACCAAGGCGGTAAACTGTATAAAAGTCTACCACACATAACAGCCAAGGTATTACTAGGTATACAAGTTATAACACATAACAACCAAAGCGGTAGACTGTATAAAAGTCTACCACACATAACAGCCAAGGTGTTACTAGGTATACAAGTTATAACACATAACAACCAAGGCGGTAAACTGTATAAAAGTCTACCACACATAACAACCAAGGTGTTACTAGGTATACAAGTTATAACACAAAACAACCAAGGCGGTAAACTTTATAAAGGTCTACCATACATAACAGCCAAGTTGTTACTAGGTATTCAAGTTATAACACATAACAGCCAAGTTGTTAATAGGTATACAAGCTATAACACATAATAGCCAAGGTGTTACTAGGTATACAAGTTATACCACATAAAACCAAGGCGGTAAACTGTATAAAAGTCTACCATACATAACAGCCAATGTGTTACTAGGTATACAAGTTTTAACACATAACAACCAAGGCGGTAAACTGTATAAAAGTCTACCACACATAACAGCCAAGATGTTACTAGGTATACAAGTTATACCACATAACAACCAAGGCGGTAAACTGTATAAAAGTCTACCATACATAACAGCCAATGTGTTACTAGGTATACAAGTTTTAACACATAACAACCAAGGCGGTAAACTGTATAAAAGTCTACCATACATAACATAACAGCCAAGGTGTTACTAGGTATACAAGTTATAACACATAACAACCAAGGCGGTAAACTGTATAAAAGTCTACTACACATAACAGCCAAGGTGTTACTAGGTATACAAGTTATAACACATAACAACCAAGGCGGTAAACTGTATAAAAGTCTACCACACATAACAGCCAAGGTGTTACTAGGTATACAAGCTATAACATATAACAACCAAGGCGGTAAACTGTATAAAAGTCTACCATACATAACAGACAAGGTGTTACTAGGTATACAAGTTATAACACATAAAAACCAAGGCGGTAAACTGTATAAAAGTCTACCACACATAACAACCAAGGTGTTACTAGGTATACAAGTTATAACACATAACAACCAAGGCGGTAAACTGTATAAAACTCTACCACACATAACAGCCAAGGTGTTACTAGGTATACAAGTGATAACACATAACAACCAAGGCGGTAAACTGTATAAAAGTCTACCACACATAACAGCCAAGGTGTTACTAGGTATACAAGTTATAACACATAACAACCAAGGCGGTAAACTGTATAAAAGTCTACCACACATAACAACCAAGGTGTTACTAGGTATGCAAGTTATAACACATAACAACCAAGGCGGTAAGCTGTATAAAAGTCTACCATACATAACAGCCAAGGTGTTACTAGGTATACAAGTTATAACACATAACAACCAAGGCGGTAAACTGTATAAAAGTCTACCACACATAACAGCCAAGGTGTTACTAGGTATACAAGTTATAACACATAACAACCAAGGCGGTAAACTGTATAAAAGTCTACCACACATAACAGCCAAGGTGTTACTAGGTATACAAGCTATAACATATAACAACCAAGGCGGTAAACTGTATAAAAGTCTACCATACATAACAGACAAGGTGTTACTAGGTATACAAGTTATAGCACATAAAAACCAAGGCGGTAAACTGTATAAAAGTCTACCACACATAACAGACAAGGTGTTACTAGGTATACAAGTTATAACACATAACAACCAAGGCAGTAAACTGTATAAAAGTCTACCACACATAACAGCCAAGGTGTTACTAGGTATACAAGTTATAACACATAACAACCAAGGCGGTAAGCTGTATAAAAGACTACCATACATAACAGGCCAAGGTGTTACTAGGTATACAAGTTATAACACATAACAACCAAGGCGGTAAACTGTATAAAAGTCTACCACACATAACAGCCAAGGTGTTACTAGGTATGCAAGTTATAACACATAACAACCAAGGTGGTAAACTGTATAAAAGTCTACCACACATAACAGCCAAGGTGTTACTAGGTATACAAGTTATAACACATAACAACCAAGGCGGTAAATTGTATAAAAGTCTACCATACATATCAGCCAAGGTGATACTAGGTATGCAAGTTATAACACATAACAACCAAGACGGTAAACTGTATAAAAGTCTACCACACATAACAGCCAATGTGTTACTAGGTATACAAGTTTTAACACATAACAACCAAGGCGGTAAACTGTATAAAAGTCTACCACACATAACAGCCAAGGTGTTACTAGGTATACAAGTTATAACACATAACAACCAAGGCGGTAAACTGTATAAAAGTCTACCACACATAACAGCCAAGGTGTTACTAGGTATACAAGTTATAACACATAACAACCAAGGCGGTAAATTGTATAAAAGTCTACCATACATAACAGCCAAGGTGTTACTAGGTATGCAAGTTATAACACATAACAACCAAGGCGGTAAACTGTATAAAAGTCTACCACACATAACAGCCAAGGTGTTACTAGGTATACAAGTTATAACACATAATAACCAAGGCGGTAAACTGTATAAAAGTCTACCACACATAACAACCAAGGTGTTACTAGGTATACAAGGTATAACACATAACAACCAAGGCGGTAAGCTGTATAAAAGTCTACCATACATAACAGCCAAAGTGTTACTAGGTATACAAGTTATAACACATAACAACCAAGGCGGTAAACTGTATAAAAGTCTACCACACATAACAGCCAAGGTGTTACTAGGTATACAAGTTATAACACATAACAACCAAGGCGGTAAATTGTATAAAAGTCTACCATACATAACAGCCAAGGTGTTACTAGGTATGCAAGTTATAACACATAACAACCAAGGCGGTAAACTGTATAAAAGTCTACCACACATAACAGCCAAGGTTTTACTAGGTATACAAGTTATAACACATAACAGCCAAGGTGTTACTAGGTATACAAGTTATAACATATAGCAACCAATGTTGTACTCTGTGTAAAAGTATACCATACATAACAGCCAAGGTGTTACTAGGTATGCAAGTTATAACACATAACAACCAAGGCGGTAAACTGTATAAAAGTCTACCACACATAACAGCCAAGGTATTACTAGGTATACAAGTTATAACACATAACAACCAAAGCGGTAGACTGTATAAAAGTCTACCACACATAACAGCCAAGGTGTTACTAGGTATACAAGTTATAACACATAACAACCAAGGCGGTAAACTGTATAAAAGTCTACCACACATAACAACCAAGGTGTTACTAGGTATACAAGTTATAACACAAAACAACCAAGGCGGTAAACTTTATAAAGGTCTACCATACATAACAGCCAAGTTGTTACTAGGTATTCAAGTTATAACACATAACAGCCAAGTTGTTAATAGGTATACAAGCTATAACACATAATAGCCAAGGTGTTACTAGGTATACAAGTTATAACACATAACAACCAAGGCGGTAAACTGTATAAATGTCTACCACACATAACAGCCAAGATGTTACTAGGTATACAAGTTATACCACATAACAACCAAGGCGGTAAACTGTATAAAAGTCTACCATACATAACAGCCAATGTGTTACTAGGTATACAAGTTTTAACACATAACAACCAAGGCGGTAAACTGTATAAAAGTCTACCATACATAACATAACAGCCAAGGTGTTACTAGGTATACAAGTTATAACACATAACAACCAAGGCGGTAAACTGTATAAAAGTCTACTACACATAACAGCCAAGGTGTTACTAGGTATACAAGTTATAACACATAACAACCAAGGCGGTAAACTGTATAAAAGTCTACCACACATAACAGCCAAGGTGTTACTAGGTATACAAGCTATAACATATAACAACCAAGGCGGTAAACTGTATAAAAGTCTACCATACATAACAGACAAGGTGTTACTAGGTATACAAGTTATAACACATAAAAACCAAGGCGGTAAACTGTATAAAAGTCTACCACACATAACAACCAAGGTGTTACTAGGTATACAAGTTATAACACATAACAACCAAGGCGGTAAACTGTATAAAACTCTACCACACATAACAGCCAAGGTGTTACTAGGTATACAAGTGATAACACATAACAACCAAGGCGGTAAACTGTATAAAAGTCTACCACACATAACAGCCAAGGTGTTACTAGGTATACAAGTTATAACACATAACAACCAAGGCGGTAAACTGTATAAAAGTCTACCACACATAACAACCAAGGTGTTACTAGGTATGCAAGTTATAACACATAACAACCAAGGCGGTAAGCTGTATAAAAGTCTACCATACATAACAGCCAAGGTGTTACTAGGTATACAAGTTATAACACATAACAACCAAGGCGGTAAACTGTATAAAAGTCTACCACACATAACAGCCAAGGTGTTACTAGGTATACAAGTTATAACACATAACAACCAAGGCGGTAAACTGTATAAAAGTCTACCACACATAACAGCCAAGGTGTTACTAGGTATACAAGCTATAACATATAACAACCAAGGCGGTAAACTGTATAAAAGTCTACCATACATAACAGACAAGGTGTTACTAGGTATACAAGTTATAGCACATAAAAACCAAGGCGGTAAACTGTATAAAAGTCTACCACACATAACAGACAAGGTGTTACTAGGTATACAAGTTATAACACATAACAACCAAGGCAGTAAACTGTATAAAAGTCTACCACACATAACAGCCAAGGTGTTACTAGGTATACAAGTTATAACACATAACAACCAAGGCGGTAAGCTGTATAAAAGACTACCATACATAACAGGCCAAGGTGTTACTAGGTATACAAGTTATAACACATAACAACCAAGGCGGTAAACTGTATAAAAGTCTACCACACATAACAGCCAAGGTGTTACTAGGTATGCAAGTTATAACACATAACAACCAAGGTGGTAAACTGTATAAAAGTCTACCACACATAACAGCCAAGGTGTTACTAGGTATACAAGTTATAACACATAACAACCAAGGCGGTAAATTGTATAAAAGTCTACCATACATATCAGCCAAGGTGATACTAGGTATGCAAGTTATAACACATAACAACCAAGACGGTAAACTGTATAAAAGTCTACCACACATAACAGCCAATGTGTTACTAGGTATACAAGTTTTAACACATAACAACCAAGGCGGTAAACTGTATAAAAGTCTACCACACATAACAGCCAAGGTGTTACTAGGTATACAAGTTATAACACATAACAACCAAGGCGGTAAACTGTATAAAAGTCTACCACACATAACAGCCAAGGTGTTACTAGGTATACAAGTTATAACACATAACAACCAAGGCGGTAAATTGTATAAAAGTCTACCATACATAACAGCCAAGGTGTTACTAGGTATGCAAGTTATAACACATAACAACCAAGGCGGTAAACTGTATAAAAGTCTACCACACATAACAGCCAAGGTGTTACTAGGTATACAAGTTATAACACATAACAGCCAAGGTGTTACTAGGTATACAAGTTATAACATATAGCAACCAATGTTGTACTCTGTGTAAAAGTCTACCATACATAACAACCAAGGTGTTACTAGGTATGCAAGTTATAACACATAACAACCAAGGCGGTAAACTGTATAAAAGTCTACCACACATAACAGCCAAGGTATTACTAGGTATACAAGTTATAACACATAACAACCAAAGCGGTAGACTGTATAAAAGTCTACCACACATAACAACCAAGGTGTTACTAGGTATACAAGTTATAACACAAAACAACCAAGGCGGTAAACTTTATAAAGGTCTACCATACATAACAGCCAAGTTGTTACTAGGTATTCAAGTTATAACACATAACAGCCAAGTTGTTAATAGGTATACAAGCTATAACACATAATAGCCAAGGTGTTACTAGGTATACAAGTTATAACACATAACAACCAAGGCGGTAAACTGTATAAATGTCTACCACACATAACAGCCAAGATGTTACTAGGTATACAAGTTATACCACATAACAACCAAGGCGGTAAACTGTATAAAAGTCTACCATACATAACAGCCAATGTGTTACTAGGTATACAAGTTTTAACACATAACAACCAAGGCGGTAAACTGTATAAAAGTCTACCATACATAACATAACAGCCAAGGTGTTACTAGGTATACAAGTTATAACACATAACAACCAAGGCGGTAAACTGTATAAAAGTCTACTACACATAACAGCCAAGGTGTTACTAGGTATACAAGTTATAACACATAACAACCAAGGCGGTAAACTGTATAAAAGTCTACCACACATAACAGCCAAGGTGTTACTAGGTATACAAGCTATAACATATAACAACCAAGGCGGTAAACTGTATAAAAGTCTACCATACATAACAGACAAGGTGTTACTAGGTATACAAGTTATAACACATAAAAACCAAGGCGGTAAACTGTATAAAAGTCTACCACACATAACAACCAAGGTGTTACTAGGTATACAAGTTATAACACATAACAACCAAGGCGGTAAACTGTATAAAACTCTACCACACATAACAGACAAGGTGTTACTAGGTATACAAGTGATAACACATAACAACCAAGGCGGTAAACTGTATAAAAGTCTACCACACATAACAGCCAAGGTGTTACTAGGTATACAAGTTATAACACATAACAACCAAGGCGGTAAACTGTATAAAAGTCTACCACACATAACAACCAAGGTGTTACTAGGTATGCAAGTTATAACACATAACAACCAAGGCGGTAAGCTGTATAAAAGTCTACCATACATAACAGCCAAGGTGTTACTAGGTATACAAGTTATAACACATAACAACCAAGGCGGTAAACTGTATAAAAGTCTACCACACATAACAGCCAAGGTGTTACTAGGTATACAAGTTATAACACATAACAACCAAGGCGGTAAACTGTATAAAAGTCTACCACACATAACAGCCAAGGTGTTACTAGGTATACAAGCTATAACATATAACAACCAAGGCGGTAAACTGTATAAAAGTCTACCATACATAACAGACAAGGTGTTACTAGGTATACAAGTTATAGCACATAAAAACCAAGGCGGTAAACTGTATAAAAGTCTACCACACATAACAGACAAGGTGTTACTAGGTATACAAGTTATAACACATAACAACCAAGGCAGTAAACTGTATAAAAGTCTACCACACATAACAGCCAAGGTGTTACTAGGTATACAAGTTATAACACATAACAACCAAGGCGGTAAGCTGTATAAAAGACTACCATACATAACAGGCCAAGGTGTTACTAGGTATACAAGTTATAACACATAACAACCAAGGCGGTAAACTGTATAAAAGTCTACCACACATAACAGCCAATGTGTTACTAGGTATGCAAGTTATAACACATAACAACCAAGGCGGTAAACTGTATAAAAGTCTACCACACATAACAGCCAAGGTGTTACTAGGTATACAAGTTATAACACATAACAACCAAGGCGGTAAATTGTATAAAAGTCTACCATACATATCAGCCAAGGTGATACTAGGTATGCAAGTTATAACACATAACAACCAAGACGGTAAACTGTATAAAAGTCTACCACACATAACAGCCAATGTGTTACTAGGTATACAAGTTTTAACACATAACAACCAAGGCGGTAAACTGTATAAAAGTCTACCACACATAACAGCCAAGGTGTTACTAGGTATACAAGTTATAACACATAACAACCAAGGCGGTAAACTGTATAAAAGTCTACCACACATAACAGCCAAGGTGTTACTAGGTATACAAGCTATAACATATAACAACCAAGGCGGTAAACTGTATAAAAGTCTACCATACATAACAGACAAGGTGTTACTAGGTATACAAGTTATAACACATAAAAACCTAGGCGGTAAACTGTATAAAAGTCTACCACACATAACAACCAAGGTGTTACTAGGTATACAAGTTATAACACATAACAACCAAGGCGGTAAACTGTATAAAACTCTACCACACATAACAGCCAAGGTGTTACTAGGTATGCAAGTTATAACACATAACAACCAAGGCGGTAAACTGTATAAAAGTCTACCACACATAACAGCCAAGGTGTTACTAGGTATACAAGTTATAACACATAACAACCAAGGCGGTAGACTGTATAAAAGTCTACCACATATAACAGCCAAGGTGTTACTAGGTATACAAGTTATAACACATAACAACCAAGGCGGTAAACTGTATAAAAGTCTACCACACATTACAACCAAGGTGTTACTAGGTATACAAGTTATAACACATAACAACCAAGGCGGTAAACTGTATAAAGATCTACCATACATAACAGCCAAGTTGTTACTAGGTATTCAAGTTATAACACATAACAGCCAAGTTGTTAATAGGTATACAAGCTATAACACATAATAGCCAAGGTGTTACTAGGTATACAAGTTATAACACATAACAACCAAGGCGGTAAACTGTATAAAAGTCTACCACACATAACAGCCAAGATGTTACTAGGTATACAAGTTATACCACATAACAACCAAGGCGGTAAACTGTATAAAAGTCTACCATACATAACAGCCAATGTGTTACTAGGTATACAAGTTTTAACACATAACAACCAAGGCGGTAAACTGTATAAAAGTCTACCATACATAACATAACAGCCAAGGTGTTACTAGGTATGCAAGTTATAACACATAACAACCAAGGCGGTAAACTGTATAAAAGTCTACCACACATAACAGCCAAGGTGTTACTAGGTATACAAGCTATAACATATAACAACCAAGGCGGTAAACTGTATAAAAGTCTACCATACATAACAGACAAGGTGTTACTAGGTATACAAGTTATAACACATAAAAACCAAGGCGGTAAACTGTATAAAAGTCTACCACACATAACAACCAAGGTGTTACTAGGTATACAAGTTATAACACATAACAACCAAGGCGGTAAACTGTATAAAACTCTACCACACATAACAGCCAAGGTGTTACTAGGTATACAAGTGATAACACATAACAACCAAGGCGGTAAACTGTATAAAAGTCTACCACACATAACAGCCAAGGTGTTACTAGGTATACAAGTTATAACACATAACAACCAAGGCGGTAAACTGTATAAAAGTCTACCACACATAACAACCAAGGTGTTACTAGGTATGCAAGTTATAACACATAACAACCAAGGCGGTAAGCTGTATAAAAGTCTACCATACATAACAGCCAAGGTGTTACTAGGTATACAAGTTATAACACATAACAACCAAGGCGGTAAACTGTATAAAAGTCTACCACACATAACAGCCAAGGTGTTACTAGGTATACAAGCTATAACATATAACAACCAAGGCGGTAAACTGTATAAAAGTCTACCATACATAACAGACAAGGTGTTACTAGGTATACAAGTTATAGCACATAAAAACCAAGGCGGTAAACTGTATAAAAGTCTACCATACATAACAGCCAAGATATTACTAGGTATACAAGTTATAACATATAACAACCAAGGCGGTAACCTGTATAAAAGTCTACCACACATAACAGCCAAGGTGTTACTAGGTATACAAGTTATAACACATAACAACCAAGGCGGTAAAATGTATAAAAGTCTACCATACATTACAGCCAAGGTGTTACTAGGCATACAAGTTATAATACATAACAACCAAGGCGGTAAACTGTATAAAAGTCTACCACACATAACAACCAAGGTGTTACTAGGTATACAAGTTATAACACATAACAACCAAGGCGGTAAACTGTATAAAACTCTACCACACATAACAGCCAAGGTGTTACTAGGTATACAAGTTATAACACATAACAACCAAGGCGGTAAACTGTATAAAAGTCTACCACACATAAAAGCCAAGATGTTACTAGGTATACAAGTTATACCACATAACAACCAAGGCGGTAAACTGTATAAAAGTCTACCATACATAACAGCCAATGTGTTACTAGGTATACAAGTTTTAACACATAACAACCAAGGCGGTAAACTGTATAAAAGTCTACCATACATAACATAACAGCCAAGGTGTTACTAGGTATACAAGTTATAACACATAACAACCAAGGCGGTAAACTGTATAAAAGTCTACCACACATAACAGCCAAGGTGTTACTAGGTATACAAGTTATAACATATAACAACCAAGGCGGTAACCTGTATAAAAGTCTACCACACATAACAGCCAAGGTGTTACTAGGTATACAAGTTATAACACATAACATCCAAGGCGGTAAAATGTATAAAAGTCTACCATACATTACAGCCAAGGTGTTACTAGGCATACAAGTTATAACACATAACAACCAAGGCGGTAAACTGTATAAAAGTCTACCACACATAACAACCAAGGTGTTACTAGGTATGCAAGTTATAACACATAACAACCAAGGCGGTAAACTGTATAAAACTCTACCACACATAACAGCCAAGGTGTTACTAGGTATACAAGTTATAACACATAACAACCAAGGCGGTAAACTGTATAAAAGTCTACCACACATAACAGCCAAGATGTTACTAGGTATACAAGTTATAACACATAACAACCAAGGCGGTAAACTGTATAAAAGTCTACCACACATAACAGCCAAGGTGTTACTAGGTATACAAGTTATAACATATAACAACCAAGGCGGTAACCTGTATAAAAGTCTACCACACATAACAGCCAAGGTGTTACTAGGTATACAAGTTATAACACATAACATCCAAGGCGGTAAAATGTATAAAAGTCTACCATACATTACAGCCAAGGTGTTACTAGGCATACAAGTTATAACACATAACAACCAAGGCGGTAAACTGTATAAAAGTCTACCACACATAACAACCAAGGTGTTACTAGGTATGCAAGTTATAACACATAACAACCAAGGCGGTAAACTGTATAAAAGTCTACCACACATAACAACCAAGGTGTTACTAGGTATGCAAGTTATAACACATAACAACCAAGGCGGTAAGCTGTATAAAAGTCTACCATACATAACAGCCAATGTGTTACTAGGTATACAAGTTTTAACACATAACAACCAAGGCGGTAAACTGTATAAAAGTCTACCATACATAACATAACAGCCAAGGTGTTACTAGGTATACAAGTTATAACACATAACAACCAAGGCGGTAAACTGTATAAAAGTCTACCACACATAACAGCCAAGGTGTTACTAGGTATACAAGCTATAACATATAACAACCAAGGCGGTAAACTGTATAAAAGTCTACCATACATAACAGACAAGGTGTTACTAGGTATACAAGTTATAACACATAAAAACCAAGGCGGTAAACTGTATAAAAGTCTACCACACATAACAACCAAGGTGTTACTAGGTATACAAGTTATAACACATAACAACCAAGGCGGTAAACTGTATAAAACTCTACCACACATAACAGCCAAGGTGTTACTAGGTATACAAGTGATAACACATAACAACCAAGGCGGTAAACTGTATAAAAGTCTACCACACATAACAGCCAAGGTGTTACTAGGTATACAAGTTATAACACATAACAACCAAGGCGGTAAACTGTATAAAAGTCTACCACACATAACAACCAAGGTGTTACTAGGTATGCAAGTTATAACACATAACAACCAAGGCGGTAAGCTGTATAAAAGTCTACCATACATAACAGCCAAGGTGTTACTAGGTATACAAGTTATAACACATAACAACCAAGGCGGTAAACTGTATAAAAGTCTACCACACATAACAGCCAAGGTGTTACTAGGTATACAAGTTATAACACATAACAACCAAGGCGGTAAACTGTATAAAAGTCTACCACACATAACAGCCAAGGTGTTACTAGGTATACAAGTTATAACATATAACAACCAAGGCGGTAACCTGTATAAAAGTCTACCACACATAACAGCGAAGGTGTTACTAGGTATACAAGTTATAACACATAACATCCAAGGCGGTAAAATGTATAAAAGTCTACCATACATTACAGCCAAGGTGTTACTAGGCATACAAGTTATAACACATAACAACCAAGGCGGTAAACTGTATAAAAGTCTACCACACATAACAACCAAGGTGTTACTAGGTATGCAAGTTATAACACATAACAACCAAGGCGGTAAACTGTATAAAACTCTACCACACATAACAGCCAAGGTGTTACTAGGTATACAAGTTATAACACATAACAACCAAGGCGGTAAGCTGTATAAAAGTCTACCACACATAACAGCCAAGATGTTACTAGGTATACAAGTTATAACACATAACAACCAAGGCGGTAAACTGTATAAAAGTCTACCACACATAACAACCAAGGTGTTACTAGGTATGCAAGTTATAACACATAACAACCAAGGCGGTAAACTGTATAAAACTCTACCACACATAACAGCCAAGGTGTTACTAGGTATACAAGTTATAACACATAACAACCAAGGCGGTAAACTGTATAAAAGTCTACCACACATAACAGCCAAGATGTTACTAGGTATACAAGTTATAACACATAACAACCAAGGCGGTAAACTGTATAAAAGTCTACCACACATAACAGCCAAGGTGTTACTAGGTATACAAGTTATAACATATAACAACCAAGGCGGTAACCTGTATAAAAGTCTACCACACATAACAGCCAAGGTGTTACTAGGTATACAAGTTATAACACATAACATCCAAGGCGGTAAAATGTATAAAAGTCTACCATACATTACAGCCAAGGTGTTACTAGGCATACAAGTTATAACACATAACAACCAAGGCGGTAAACTGTATAAAAGTCTACCACACATAACAACCAAGGTGTTACTAGGTATGCAAGTTATAACACATAACAACCAAGGCGGTAAACTGTATAAAGATCTACCATACATAACAGCCAAGTTGTTACTAGGTATTCAAGTTATAACACATAACAGCCAAGTTGTTAATAGGTATACAAGCTATAACACATAATAGCCAAGGTGTTACTAGGTATACAAGTTATAACACATAACAACCAAGGCGGTAAACTGTATAAAAGTCTACCACACATAACAGCCAAGATGTTACTAGGTATACAAGTTATACCACATAACAACCAAGGCGGTAAACTGTATAAAAGTCTACCATACATAACAGCCAATGTGTTACTAGGTATACAAGTTTTAACACATAACAACCAAGGCGGTAAACTGTATAAAAGTCTACCATACATAACATAACAGCCAAGGTGTTACTAGGTATGCAAGTTATAACACATAACAACCAAGGCGGTAAACTGTATAAAAGTCTACCACACATAACAGCCAAGGTGTTACTAGGTATACAAGCTATAACATATAACAACCAAGGCGGTAAACTGTATAAAAGTCTACCATACATAACAGACAAGGTGTTACTAGGTATACAAGTTATAACACATAAAAACCAAGGCGGTAAACTGTATAAAAGTCTACCACACATAACAACCAAGGTGTTACTAGGTATACAAGTTATAACACATAACAACCAAGGCGGTAAACTGTATAAAACTCTACCACACATAACAGCCAAGGTGTTACTAGGTATACAAGTGATAACACATAACAACCAAGGCGGTAAACTGTATAAAAGTCTACCACACATAACAGCCAAGGTGTTACTAGGTATACAAGTTATAACACATAACAACCAAGGCGGTAAACTGTATAAAAGTCTACCACACATAACAACCAAGGTGTTACTAGGTATGCAAGTTATAACACATAACAACCAAGGCGGTAAGCTGTATAAAAGTCTACCATACATAACAGCCAAGGTGTTACTAGGTATACAAGTTATAACACATAACAACCAAGGCGGTAAACTGTATAAAAGTCTACCACACATAACAGCCAAGGTGTTACTAGGTATACAAGCTATAACATATAACAACCAAGGCGGTAAACTGTATAAAAGTCTACCATACATAACAGACAAGGTGTTACTAGGTATACAAGTTATAGCACATAAAAACCAAGGCGGTAAACTGTATAAAAGTCTACCATACATAACAGCCAAGATATTACTAGGTATACAAGTTATAACATATAACAACCAAGGCGGTAACCTGTATAAAAGTCTACCACACATAACAGCCAAGGTGTTACTAGGTATACAAGTTATAACACATAACAACCAAGGCGGTAAAATGTATAAAAGTCTACCATACATTACAGCCAAGGTGTTACTAGGCATACAAGTTATAATACATAACAACCAAGGCGGTAAACTGTATAAAAGTCTACCACACATAACAACCAAGGTGTTACTAGGTATACAAGTTATAACACATAACAACCTAGGCGGTAAACTGTATAAAACTCTACCACACATAACAGCCAAGGTGTTACTAGGTATACAAGTTATAACACATAACAACCAAGGCGGTAAACTGTATAAAAGTCTACCACACATAAAAGCCAAGATGTTACTAGGTATACAAGTTATACCACATAACAACCAAGGCGGTAAACTGTATAAAAGTCTACCATACATAACAGCCAATGTGTTACTAGGTATACAAGTTTTAACACATAACAACCAAGGCGGTAAACTGTATAAAAGTCTACCATACATAACATAACAGCCAAGGTGTTACTAGGTATACAAGTTATAACACATAACAACCAAGGCGGTAAACTGTATAAAAGTCTACCACACATAACAGCCAAGGTGTTACTAGGTATACAAGTTATAACATATAACAACCAAGGCGGTAACCTGTATAAAAGTCTACCACACATAACAGCCAAGGTGTTACTAGGTATACAAGTTATAACACATAACATCCAAGGCGGTAAAATGTATAAAAGTCTACCATACATTACAGCCAAGGTGTTACTAGGCATACAAGTTATAACACATAACAACCAAGGCGGTAAACTGTATAAAAGTCTACCACACATAACAACCAAGGTGTTACTAGGTATGCAAGTTATAACACATAACAACCAAGGCGGTAAACTGTATAAAACTCTACCACACATAACAGCCAAGGTGTTACTAGGTATACAAGTTATAACACATAACAACCAAGGCGGTAAACTGTATAAAAGTCTACCACACATAACAGCCAAGATGTTACTAGGTATACAAGTTATAACACATAACAACCAAGGCGGTAAACTGTATAAAAGTCTACCACACATAACAGCCAAGGTGTTACTAGGTATACAAGTTATAACATATAACAACCAAGGCGGTAACCTGTATAAAAGTCTACCACACATAACAGCCAAGGTGTTACTAGGTATACAAGTTATAACACATAACATCCAAGGCGGTAAAATGTATAAAAGTCTACCATACATTACAGCCAAGGTGTTACTAGGCATACAAGTTATAACACATAACAACCAAGGCGGTAAACTGTATAAAAGTCTACCACACATAACAACCAAGGTGTTACTAGGTATGCAAGTTATAACACATAACAACCAAGGCGGTAAACTGTATAAAAGTCTACCACACATAACAACCAAGGTGTTACTAGGTATGCAAGTTATAACACATAACAACCAAGGCGGTAAGCTGTATAAAAGTCTACCATACATAACAGCCAATGTGTTACTAGGTATACAAGTTTTAACACATAACAACCAAGGCGGTAAACTGTATAAAAGTCTACCATACATAACATAACAGCCAAGGTGTTACTAGGTATACAAGTTATAACACATAACAACCAAGGCGGTAAACTGTATAAAAGTCTACCACACATAACAGCCAAGGTGTTACTAGGTATACAAGCTATAACATATAACAACCAAGGCGGTAAACTGTATAAAAGTCTACCATACATAACAGACAAGGTGTTACTAGGTATACAAGTTATAACACATAAAAACCAAGGCGGTAAACTGTATAAAAGTCTACCACACATAACAACCAAGGTGTTACTAGGTATACAAGTTATAACACATAACAACCAAGGCGGTAAACTGTATAAAACTCTACCACACATAACAGCCAAGGTGTTACTAGGTATACAAGTGATAACACATAACAACCAAGGCGGTAAACTGTATAAAAGTCTACCACACATAACAGCCAAGGTGTTACTAGGTATACAAGTTATAACACATAACAACCAAGGCGGTAAACTGTATAAAAGTCTACCACACATAACAACCAAGGTGTTACTAGGTATGCAAGTTATAACACATAACAACCAAGGCGGTAAGCTGTATAAAAGTCTACCATACATAACAGCCAAGGTGTTACTAGGTATACAAGTTATAACACATAACAACCAAGGCGGTAAACTGTATAAAAGTCTACCACACATAACAGCCAAGGTGTTACTAGGTATACAAGTTATAACACATAACAACCAAGGCGGTAAACTGTATAAAAGTCTACCACACATAACAGCCAAGGTGTTACTAGGTATACAAGTTATAACATATAACAACCAAGGCGGTAACCTGTATAAAAGTCTACCACACATAACAGCGAAGGTGTTACTAGGTATACAAGTTATAACACATAACATCCAAGGCGGTAAAATGTATAAAAGTCTACCATACATTACAGCCAAGGTGTTACTAGGCATACAAGTTATAACACATAACAACCAAGGCGGTAAACTGTATAAAAGTCTACCACACATAACAACCAAGGTGTTACTAGGTATGCAAGTTATAACACATAACAACCAAGGCGGTAAACTGTATAAAACTCTACCACACATAACAGCCAAGGTGTTACTAGGTATACAAGTTATAACACATAACAACCAAGGCGGTAAGCTGTATAAAAGTCTACCACACATAACAGCCAAGATGTTACTAGGTATACAAGTTATAACACATAACAACCAAGGCGGTAAACTGTATAAAAGTCTACCACACATAACAACCAAGGTGTTACTAGGTATGCAAGTTATAACACATAACAACCAAGGCGGTAAACTGTATAAAACTCTACCACACATAACAGCCAAGGTGTTACTAGGTATACAAGTTATAACACATAACAACCAAGGCGGTAAACTGTATAAAAGTCTACCACACATAACAGCCAAGATGTTACTAGGTATACAAGTTATAACACATAACAACCAAGGCGGTAAACTGTATAAAAGTCTACCACACATAACAGCCAAGGTGTTACTAGGTATACAAGTTATAACATATAACAACCAAGGCGGTAACCTGTATAAAAGTCTACCACACATAACAGCCAAGGTGTTACTAGGTATACAAGTTATAACACATAACATCCAAGGCGGTAAAATGTATAAAAGTCTACCATACATTACAGCCAAGGTGTTACTAGGCATACAAGTTATAACACATAACAACCAAGGCGGTAAACTGTATAAAAGTCTACCACACATAACAACCAAGGTGTTACTAGGTATGCAAGTTATAACACATAACAACCAAGGCGGTAAACTGTATAAAACTCTACCACACATAACAGCCAAGGTGTTACTAGGTATACAAGTTATAACACATAACAACCAAGGCGGTAAGCTGTATAAAAGTCTACCACACATAACAGCCAAGATGTTACTAGGTATACAAGTTATAACACATAACAACCAAGGCGGTAAACTGTATAAAAGTCTACCACACATAACAACCAAGGTGTTACTAGGTATGCAAGTTATAACACATAACAACCAAGGCGGTAAACTGTATAAAACTCTACCACACATAACAGCCAAGGTGTTACTAGGTATACAAGTTATAACACATAACAACCAAGGCGGTAAACTGTATAAAAGTCTACCACACATAACAGCCAAGATGTTACTAGGTATACAAGTTATAACACATAACAACCAAGGCGGTAAACTGTATAAAAGTCTACCACACATAACAGCCAAGGTGTTACTAGGTATACAAGTTATAACATATAACAACCAAGGCGGTAACCTGTATAAAAGTCTACCACACATAACAGCCAAGGTGTTACTAGGTATACAAGTTATAACACATAACATCCAAGGCGGTAAAATGTATAAAAGTCTACCATACATTACAGCCAAGGTGTTACTAGGCATACAAGTTATAACACATAACAACCAAGGCGGTAAACTGTATAAAAGTCTACCACACATAACAACCAAGGTGTTACTAGGTATGCAAGTTATAACACATAACAACCAAGGCGGTAAACTGTATAAAAGTCTACCACACATAACAACCAAGGTGTTACTAGGTATGCAAGTTATAACACATAACAACCAAGGCGGTAAGCTGTATAAAAGTCTACCATACATAACAGCCAATGTGTTACTAGGTATACAAGTTTTAACACATAACAACCAAGGCGGTAAACTGTATAAAAGTCTACCATACATAACATAACAGCCAAGGTGTTACTAGGTATACAAGTTATAACACATAACAACCAAGGCGGTAAACTGTATAAAAGTCTACCACACATAACAGCCAAGGTGTTACTAGGTATACAAGCTATAACATATAACAACCAAGGCGGTAAACTGTATAAAAGTCTACCATACATAACAGACAAGGTGTTACTAGGTATACAAGTTATAACACATAAAAACCAAGGCGGTAAACTGTATAAAAGTCTACCACACATAACAACCAAGGTGTTACTAGGTATACAAGTTATAACACATAACAACCAAGGCGGTAAACTGTATAAAACTCTACCACACATAACAGCCAAGGTGTTACTAGGTATACAAGTGATAACACATAACAACCAAGGCGGTAAACTGTATAAAAGTCTACCACACATAACAGCCAAGGTGTTACTAGGTATACAAGTTATAACACATAACAACCAAGGCGGTAAACTGTATAAAAGTCTACCACACATAACAACCAAGGTGTTACTAGGTATGCAAGTTATAACACATAACAACCAAGGCGGTAAGCTGTATAAAAGTCTACCATACATAACAGCCAAGGTGTTACTAGGTATACAAGTTATAACACATAACAACCAAGGCGGTAAACTGTATAAAAGTCTACCACACATAACAGCCAAGGTGTTACTAGGTATACAAGTTATAACACATAACAACCAAGGCGGTAAACTGTATAAAAGTCTACCACACATAACAGCCAAGGTGTTACTAGGTATACAAGCTATAGCATATAACAACCAAGGCGGTAAACTGTATAAAAGTCTACCATACATAACAGACAAGGTGTTACTAGGTATACAAGTTATAGCACATAAAAACCAAGGCGGTAAACTGTATAAAAGTCTACCACACATAACAGCCAAGGTGTTACTAGGTATACAAGTTATAACACATAACAACCAAGGCGGTAAACTGTATAAAAGTCTACCAGACATAACAGCCAAGGTGTTACTAGGTATACAAGCTATAACATATAACAACCAAGGCGGTAAACTGTATAAAAGTCTACCATACATAACAGCCAAGATATTACTAGGTATACAAGTTATAACATATAACAACCAAGGCAGTAACCTGTATAAAAGTCTACCACACATAACAGCCAAGGTGTTACTAGGTATACAAGTTATAACACATAACAACCAAGGCGGTAAAATGTATAAAAGTCTACCATACATTACAGCCAAGGTGTTACTAGGCATACAAGTTATAACACATAACAACCAAGGCGGTAAACTGTATAAAAGTCTACCACACATAACAACCAAGGTGTTACTAGGTATACAAGTTATAACACATAACAACCAAGGCGGTAAACTGTATAAAACTCTACCACACATAACAGCCAAGGTGTTACTAGGTATACAAGTTATAACACATAACAACCAAGGCGGTAAACTGTATAAAAGTCTACCACACATAAAAGCCAAGATGTTACTAGGTATACAAGTTATACCACATAACAACCAAGGCGGTAAACTGTATAAAAGTCTACCATACATAACAGCCAATGTGTTACTAGGTATACAAGTTTTAACACATAACAACCAAGGCGGTAAACTGTATAAAAGTCTACCATACATAACATAACAGCCAAGGTGTTACTAGGTATACAAGTTATAACACATAACAACCAAGGCGGTAAACTGTATAAAAGTCTACCACACATAACAGCCAAGGTGTTACTAGGTATACAAGCTATAACATATAACAACCAAGGCGGTAAACTGTATAAAAGTCTACCATACATAACAGACAAGGTGTTACTAGGTATACAAGTTATAACACATAAAAACCAAGGCGGTAAACTGTATAAAAGTCTACCACACATAACAACCAAGGTGTTACTATGTATACAAGTTATAACACATAACAACCAAGGCGGTAAACTGTATAAAACTCTACCACACATAACAGCCAAGGTGTTACTAGGTATACAAGTGATAACACATAACAACCAAGGCGGTAAACTGTATAAAAGTCTACCACACATAACAGCCAAGGTGTTACTAGGTATACAAGTTATAACACATAACAACCAAGGCGGTAAACTGTATAAAAGTCTACCACACATAACAACCAAGGTGTTACTAGGTATGCAAGTTATAACACATAACAACCAAGGCGGTAAGCTGTATAAAAGTCTACCATACATAACAGCCAAGGTGTTACTAGGTATACAAGTTATAACACATAACAACCAAGGCGGTAAACTGTATAAAAGTCTACCACACATAACAGCCAAGGTGTTACTAGGTATACAAGTTATAACACATAACAACCAAGGCGGTAAACTGTATAAAAGTCTACCACACATAACAGCCAAGGTGTTACTAGGTATACAAGCTATAACATATAACAACCAAGGCGGTAAACTGTATAAAAGTCTGCCATACATAACAGACAAGGTGTTACTAGGTATACAAGTTATAACACATAAAAACCAAGGCGGTAAACTGTATAAAAGTCTACCACACATAACAACCAAGGTGTTACTAGGTATACAAGTTATAACACATAACAACCAAGGCGGTAAACTGTATAAAACTCTACCACACATAACAGCCAAGGTGTTACTAGGTATACAAGTGATAACACATAACAACCAAGGCGGTAAACTGTATAAAAGTCTACCACACATAACAGCCAAGGTGTTACTAGGTATACAAGTTATAACACATAACAACCAAGGCGGTAAACTGTATAAAAGTCTACCACACATAACAACCAAGGTGTTACTAGGTATGCAAGTTATAACACATAACAACCAAGGCGGTAAGCTGTATAAAAGTCTACCATACATAACAGCCAAGGTGTTACTAGGTATACAAGTTATAACACATAACAACCAAGGCGGTAAACTGTATAAAAGTCTACCACACATAACAGCCAAGGTGTTACTAGGTATACAAGCTATAACATATAACAACCAAGGCGGTAAACTGTATAAAAGTCTACCATACATAACAGACAAGGTGTTACTAGGTATACAAGTTATAGCACATAAAAACCAAGGCGGTAAACTGTATAAAAGTCTACCATACATAACAGCCAAGATATTACTAGGTATACAAGTTATAACATATAACAACCAAGGCGGTAACCTGTATAAAAGTCTACCACACATAACAGCCAAGGTGTTACTAGGTATACAAGTTATAACACATAACAACCAAGGCGGTAAAATGTATAAAAGTCTACCATACATTACAGCCAAGGTGTTACTAGGCATACAAGTTATAACACATAACAACCAAGGCGGTAAACTGTATAAAAGTCTACCACACATAACAACCAAGGTGTTACTAGGTATACAAGTTATAACACATAACAACCAAGGCGGTAAACTGTATAAAACTCTACCACACATAACAGCCAAGGTGTTACTAGGTATACAAGTTATAACACATAACAACCAAGGCGGTAAACTGTATAAAAGTCTACCACACATAAAAGCCAAGATGTTACTAGGTATACAAGTTATACCACATAACAACCAAGGCGGTAAACTGTATAAAACTCTACCACACATAACAGCCAAGGTGTTACTAGGTATACAAGTGATAACACATAACAACCAAGGCGGTAAACTGTATAAAAGTCTACCACACATAACAGCCAAGGTGTTACTAGGTATACAAGTTATAACACATAACAACCAAGGCGGTAAACTGTATAAAAGTCTACCACACATAACAACCAAGGTGTTACTAGGTATGCAAGTTATAACACATAACAACCAAGGCGGTAAGCTGTATAAAAGTCTACCATACATAACAGCCAAGGTGTTACTAGGTATACAAGTTATAACACATAACAACCAAGGCGGTAAACTGTATAAAAGTCTACCACACATAACAGCCAAGGTGTTACTAGGTATACAAGTTATAACACATAACAACCAAGGCGGTAAACTGTATAAAAGTCTACCACACATAACAGCCAAGGTGTTACTAGGTATACAAGCTATAACATATAACAACCAAGGCGGTAAACTGTATAAAAGTCTGCCATACATAACAGACAAGGTGTTACTAGGTATACAAGTTATAACACATAAAAACCAAGGCGGTAAACTGTATAAAAGTCTACCACACATAACAACCAAGGTGTTACTAGGTATACAAGTTATAACACATAACAACCAAGGCGGTAAACTGTATAAAACTCTACCACACATAACAGCCAAGGTGTTACTAGGTATACAAGTGATAACACATAACAACCAAGGCGGTAAACTGTATAAAAGTCTACCACACATAACAGCCAAGGTGTTACTAGGTATACAAGTTATAACACATAACAACCAAGGCGGTAAACTGTATAAAAGTCTACCACACATAACAACCAAGGTGTTACTAGGTATGCAAGTTATAACACATAACAACCAAGGCGGTAAGCTGTATAAAAGTCTACCATACATAACAGCCAAGGTGTTACTAGGTATACAAGTTATAACACATAACAACCAAGGCGGTAAACTGTATAAAAGTCTACCACACATAACAGCCAAGGTGTTACTAGGTATACAAGCTATAACATATAACAACCAAGGCGGTAAACTGTATAAAAGTCTACCATACATAACAGACAAGGTGTTACTAGGTATACAAGTTATAGCACATAAAAACCAAGGCGGTAAACTGTATAAAAGTCTACCATACATAACAGCCAAGATATTACTAGGTATACAAGTTATAACATATAACAACCAAGGCGGTAACCTGTATAAAAGTCTACCACACATAACAGCCAAGGTGTTACTAGGTATACAAGTTATAACACATAACAACCAAGGCGGTAAAATGTATAAAAGTCTACCATACATTACAGCCAAGGTGTTACTAGGCATACAAGTTATAACACATAACAACCAAGGCGGTAAACTGTATAAAAGTCTACCACACATAACAACCAAGGTGTTACTAGGTATACAAGTTATAACACATAACAACCAAGGCGGTAAACTGTATAAAACTCTACCACACATAACAGCCAAGGTGTTACTAGGTATACAAGTTATAACACATAACAACCAAGGCGGTAAACTGTATAAAAGTCTACCACACATAAAAGCCAAGATGTTACTAGGTATACAAGTTATACCACATAACAACCAAGGCGGTAAACTGTATAAAAGTCTACCATACATAACAGCCAATGTGTTACTAGGTATACAAGTTTTAACACATAACAACCAAGGCGGTAAACTGTATAAAAGTCTACCATACATAACATAACAGCCAAGGTGTTACTAGGTATACAAGTTATAACACATAACAACCAAGGCGGTAAACTGTATAAAAGTCTACCACACATAACAGCCAAGGTGTTACTAGGTATACAAGTTATAACATATAACAACCAAGGCGGTAACCTGTATAAAAGTCTACCACACATAACAGCCAAGGTGTTACTAGGTATACAAGTTATAACACATAACATCCAAGGCGGTAAAATGTATAAAGGTCTACCATACATTACAGCCAAGGTGTTACTAGGCATACAAGTTATAACACATAACAACCAAGGCGGTAAACTGTATAAAAGTCTACCACACATAACAACCAAGGTGTTACTAGGTATGCAAGTTATAACACATAACAACCAAGGCGGTAAACTGTATAAAACTCTACCACACATAACAGCCAAGGTGTTACTAGGTATACAAGTTATAACACATAATAACCAAGGCGGTAAACTGTATAAAAGTCTACCACACATAACAGCCAAGATGTTACTAGGTATACAAGTTATAACACATAACAACCAAGGCGGTAAACTGTATAAAAGTCTACCACACATAACAGCCAAGGTGTTACTAGGTATACAAGTTATAACATATAACAACCAAGGCGGTAACCTGTATAAAAGTCTACCACACATAACAGCCAAGGTGTTACTAGGTATACAAGTTATAACACATAACATCCAAGGCGGTAAAATGTATAAAAGTCTACCATACATTACAGCCAAGGTGTTACTAGGCATACAAGTTATAACACATAACAACCAAGGCGGTAAACTGTATAAAAGTCTACCACACATAACAACCAAGGTGTTACTAGGTATGCAAGTTATAACACATAACAACCAAGGCGGTAAACTGTATAAAAGTCTACCACACATAACAACCAAGGTGTTACTAGGTATGCAAGTTATAACACATAACAACCAAGGCGGTAAGCTGTATAAAAGTCTACCATACATAACAGCCAATGTGTTACTAGGTATACAAGTTTTAACACATAACAACCAAGGCGGTAAACTGTATAAAAGTCTACCATACATAACATAACAGCCAAGGTGTTACTAGGTATACAAGTTATAACACATAACAACCAAGGCGGTAAACTGTATAAAAGTCTACCACACATAACAGCCAAGGTGTTACTAGGTATACAAGCTATAACATATAACAACCAAGGCGGTAAACTGTATAAAAGTCTACCATACATAACAGACAAGGTGTTACTAGGTATACAAGTTATAACACATAAAAACCAAGGCGGTAAACTGTATAAAAGTCTACCACACATAACAACCAAGGTGTTACTAGGTATACAAGTTATAACACATAACAACCAAGGCGGTAAACTGTATAAAACTCTACCACACATAACAGCCAAGGTGTTACTAGGTATACAAGTGATAACACATAACAACCAAGGCGGTAAACTGTATAAAAGTCTACCACACATAACAGCCAAGGTGTTACTAGGTATACAAGTTATAACACATAACAACCAAGGCGGTAAACTGTATAAAAGTCTACCACACATAACAACCAAGGTGTTACTAGGTATGCAAGTTATAACACATAACAACCAAGGCGGTAAGCTGTATAAAAGTCTACCATACATAACAGCCAAGGTGTTACTAGGTATACAAGTTATAACACATAACAACCAAGGCGGTAAACTGTATAAAAGTCTACCACACATAACAGCCAAGGTGTTACTAGGTATACAAGTTATAACACATAACAACCAAGGCGGTAAACTGTATAAAAGTCTACCACACATAACAGCCAAGGTGTTACTAGGTATACAAGCTATAACATATAACAACCAAGGCGGTAAACTGTATAAAAGTCTACCATACATAACAGACAAGGTGTTACTAGGTATACAAGTTATAACACATAAAAACCAAGGCGGTAAACTGTATAAAAGTCTACCACACATAACAACCAAGGTGTTACTAGGTATACAAGTTATAACACATAACAACCAAGGCGGTAAACTGTATAAAACTCTACCACACATAACAGCCAAGGTGTTACTAGGTATACAAGTGATAACACATAACAACCAAGGCGGTAAACTGTATAAAAGTCTACCACACATAACAGCCAAGGTGTTACTAGGTATACAAGTTATAACACATAACAACCAAGGCGGTAAACTGTATAAAAGTCTACCACACATAACAACCAAGGTGTTACTAGGTATGCAAGTTATAACACATAACAACCAAGGCGGTAAGCTGTATAAAAGTCTACCATACATAACAGCCAAGGTGTTACTAGGTATACAAGTTATAACACATAACAACCAAGGCGGTAAACTGTATAAAAGTCTACCACACATAACAGCCAAGGTGTTACTAGGTATACAAGCTATAACATATAACAACCAAGGCGGTAAACTGTATAAAAGTCTACCATACATAACAGACAAGGTGTTACTAGGTATACAAGTTATAGCACATAAAAACCAAGGCGGTAAACTGTATAAAAGTCTACCATACATAACAGCCAAGATATTACTAGGTATACAAGTTATAACATATAACAACCAAGGCGGTAACCTGTATAAAAGTCTACCACACATAACAGCCAAGGTGTTACTAGGTATACAAGTTATAACACATAACAACCAAGGCGGTAAAATGTATAAAAGTCTACCATACATTACAGCCAAGGTGTTACTAGGTATGCAAGTTATAACACATAACAACCAAGGCGGTAAGCTGTATAAAAGTCTACCATACATAACAGCCAATGTGTTACTAGGTATACAAGTTTTAACACATAACAACCAAGGCGGTAAACTGTATAAAAGTCTACCACACATAACAGCCAAGGTGTTACTAGGTATACAAGTTATAACACATAACAACCAAGGCGGTAAACTGTATAAAACTCTACCACACATAACAGCCAAGGTGTTACTAGGTATACAAGTTATAACACATAACAACCAAGGCGGTAAACTGTATAAAAGTCTACCACACATAAAAGCCAAGATGTTACTAGGTATACAAGTTATACCACATAACAACCAAGGCGGTAAACTGTATAAAAGTCTACCATACATAACAGCCAATGTGTTACTAGGTATACAAGTTTTAACACATAACAACCAAGGCGGTAAACTGTATAAAAGTCTACCATACATAACATAACAGCCAAGGTGTTACTAGGTATACAAGTTATAACACATAACAACCAAGGCGGTAAACTGTATAAAACTCTACCACACATAACAGCCAAGGTGTTACTAGGTATACAAGTTATAACACATAACAACCAAGGCGGTAAACTGTATAAAAGTCTACCACACATAAAAGCCAAGATGTTACTAGGTATACAAGTTATACCACATAACAACCAAGGCGGTAGACTGTATAAAAGTCTACCATACATAACAGCCAATGTGTTACTAGGTATACAAGTTTTAACACATAACAACCAAGGCGGTAAACTGTATAAAAGTCTACCATACATAACATAACAGCCAAGGTGTTACTAGGTATACAAGTTATAACACATAACAACCAAGGCGGTAAACTGTATAAAAGTCTACCACACATAACAACCAAGGTGTTACTATGTATACAAGTTATAACACATAACAACCAAGGCGGTAAACTGTATAAAACTCTACCACACATAACAGCCAAGGTGTTACTAGGTATACAAGTGATAACACATAACAACCAAGGCGGTAAACTGTATAAAAGTCTACCACACATAACAGCCAAGGTGTTACTAGGTATACAAGTTATAACACATAACAACCAAGGCGGTAAACTGTATAAAAGTCTACCACACATAACAGCCAAGGTGTTACTAGGTATACAAGTTATAACACATAACATCCAAGGCGGTAAAATGTATAAAAGTCTACCATACATTACAGCCAAGGTGTTACTAGGCATACAAGTTATAACACATAACAACCAAGGCGGTAAACTGTATAAAAGTCTACCACACATAACAACCAAGGTGTTACTAGGTATGCAAGTTATAACACATAACAACCAAGGCGGTAAACTGTATAAAAGTCTACCACACATAACAACAAAGGTGTTACTAGGTATGCAAGTTATAACACATAACAACCAAGGCGGTAAGCTGTATAAAAGTCTACCATACATAACAGCCAATGTGTTACTAGGTATACAAGTTTTAACACATAACAACCAAGGCGGTAAACTGTATAAAAGTCTACCATACATAACATAACAGCCAAGGTGTTACTAGGTATACAAGTTATAACACATAACAACCAAGGCGGTAAACTGTATAAAAGTCTACCACACATAACAGCCAAGGTGTTACTAGGTATACAAGCTATAACATATAACAACCAAGGCGGTAAACTGTATAAAAGTCTACCATACATAACAGACAAGGTGTTACTAGGTATGCAAGTTATAACACATAAAAACCAAGGCGGTAAACTGTATAAAAGTCTACCACACATAACAACCAAGGTGTTACTAGGTATACAAGTTATAACACATAACAACCAAGGCGGTAAACTGTATAAAACTCTACCACACATAACAGCCAAGGTGTTACTAGGTATACAAGTGATAACACATAACAACCAAGGCGGTAAACTGTATAAAAGTCTACCACACATAACAGCCAAGGTGTTACTAGGTATACAAGTTATAACACATAACAACCAAGGCGGTAAACTGTATAAAAGTCTACCACACATAACAACCAAGGTGTTACTAGGTATGCAAGTTATAACACATAACAACCAAGGCGGTAAGCTGTATAAAAGTCTACCATACATAACAGCCAAGGTGTTACTAGGTATACAAGTTATAACACATAACAACCAAGGCGGTAAACTGTATAAAAGTCTACCACACATAACAGCCAAGGTGTTACTAGGTATACAAGTTATAACACATAACAACCAAGGCGGTAAACTGTATAAAAGTCTACCACACATAACAGCCAAGGTGTTACTAGGTATACAAGCTATAGCATATAACAACCAAGGCGGTAAACTGTATAAAAGTCTACCATACATAACAGACAAGGTGTTACTAGGTATACAAGTTATAGCACATAAAAACCAAGGCGGTAAACTGTATAAAAGTCTACCACACATAACAGCCAAGGTGTTACTAGGTATACAAGTTATAACACATAACAACCAAGGCGGTAAACTGTATAAAAGTCTACCAGACATAACAGCCAAGGTGTTACTAGGTATACAAGCTATAACATATAACAACCAAGGCGGTAAACTGTATAAAAGTCTACCATACATAACAGCCAAGATATTACTAGGTATACAAGTTATAACATATAACAACCAAGGCAGTAACCTGTATAAAAGTCTACCACACATAACAGCCAAGGTGTTACTAGGTATACAAGTTATAACACATAACAACCAAGGCGGTAAAATGTATAAAAGTCTACCATACATTACAGCCAAGGTGTTACTAGGCATACAAGTTATAACACATAACAACCAAGGCGGTAAACTGTATAAAAGTCTACCACACATAACAACCAAGGTGTTACTAGGTATACAAGTTATAACACATAACAACCAAGGCGGTAAACTGTATAAAACTCTACCACACATAACAGCCAAGGTGTTACTAGGTATACAAGTGATAACACATAACAACCAAGGCGGTAAACTGTATAAAAGTCTACCACACATAACAGCCAAGGTGTTACTAGGTATACAAGTTATAACACATAACAACCAAGGCGGTAAACTGTATAAAAGTCTACCACACATAACAACCAAGGTGTTACTAGGTATGCAAGTTATAACACATAACAACCAAGGCGGTAAGCTGTATAAAAGTCTACCATACATAACAGCCAAGGTGTTACTAGGTATACAAGTTATAACACATAACAACCAAGGCGGTAAACTGTATAAAAGTCTACCACACATAACAGCCAAGGTGTTACTAGGTATGCAAGCTATAACATATAACAACCAAGGCGGTAAACTGTATAAAAGTCTACCATACATAACAGACAAGGTGTTACTAGGTATACAAGTTATAGCACATAAAAACCAAGGCGGTAAACTGTATAAAAGTCTACCATACATAACAGCCAAGATATTACTAGGTATACAAGTTATAACATATAACAACCAAGGCGGTAACCTGTATAAAAGTCTACCACACATAACAGCCAAGGTGTTACTAGGTATACAAGTTATAACACATAACAACCAAGGCGGTAAAATGTATAAAAGTCTACCATACATTACAGCCAAGGTGTTACTAGGCATACAAGTTATAACACATAACAACCAAGGCGGTAAACTGTATAAAAGTCTACCACACATAACAACCAAGGTGTTACTAGGTATACAAGTTATAACACATAACAACCAAGGCGGTAAACTGTATAAAACTCTACCACACATAACAGCCAAGGTGTTACTAGGTATACAAGTTATAACACATAACAACCAAGGCGGTAAACTGTATAAAAGTCTACCACACATAAAAGCCAAGATGTTACTAGGTATACAAGTTATACCACATAACAACCAAGGCGGTAAACTGTATAAAAGTCTACCATACATAACAGCCAATGTGTTACTAGGTATACAAGTTTTAACACATAACAACCAAGGCGGTAAACTGTATAAAAGTCTACCATACATAACATAACAGCCAAGGTGTTACTAGGTATACAAGTTATAACACATAACAACCAAGGCGGTAAACTGTATAAAAGTCTACCACACATAACAGCCAAGGTGTTACTAGGTATACAAGTTATAACATATAACAACCAAGGCGGTAACCTGTATAAAAGTCTACCACACATAACAGCCAAGGTGTTACTAGGTATACAAGTTATAACACATAACATCCAAGGCGGTAAAATGTATAAAAGTCTACCATACATTACAGCCAAGGTGTTACTAGGCATACAAGTTATAACACATAACAACCAAGGCGGTAAACTGTATAAAAGTCTACCACACATAACAACCAAGGTGTTACTAGGTATGCAAGTTATAACACATAACAACCAAGGCGGTAAACTGTATAAAACTCTACCACACATAACAGCCAAGGTGTTACTAGGTATACAAGTTATAACACATAACAACCAAGGCGGTAAACTGTATAAAAGTCTACCACACATAACAGCCAATATGTTACTAGGTATACAAGTTATAACACATAACAACCAAGGCGGTAAACTGTATAAAAGTCTACCACACATAACAGCCAAGGTGTTACTAGGTATACAAGTTATAACACATAACAACCAAGGCGGTAAACTGTATAAAAGTCTACCATACATTACAGCCAAGGTGTTACTAGGCATACAAGTTATAACACATAACAACCAAGGCGGTAAACTGTATAAAAGTCTACCACACATAACAGCCAAGATGTTACTAGGTATACAAGTTATAACACATAACAACCAAGGCGGTAAAATGTATAAAAGTCTACCATACATTACAGCCAAGGTGTTACTAGGTATACAAGTTATAACACATAACAACCAAGGCGGTAAACTGTATAAAAGTCTACCACACATAACAGCCAAGATGTTACTAGGTATACAAGTTATAACACATAACAACCAAGGCGGTAAACTGTATAAAAGTCTACCACACATAACAGCCAAGGTGTTACTAGGTATACAAGTTATAACATATAACAACCAAGGCGGTAACCTGTATAAAAGTCTACCACACATAACAGCCAAGGTGTTACTAGGTATACAAGTTATAACACATAACATCCAAGGCGGTAAAATGTATAAAAGTCTACCATACATTACAGCCAAGGTGTTACTAGGCATACAAGTTATAACACATAACAACCAAGGCGGTAAACTGTATAAAAGTCTACCACACATAACAACCAAGGTGTTACTAGGTATGCAAGTTATAACACATAACAACCAAGGCGGTAAACTGTATAAAAGTCTACCACACATAACAACCAAGGTGTTACTAGGTATGCAAGTTATAACACATAACAACCAAGGCGGTAAGCTGTATAAAAGTCTACCATACATAACAGCCAATGTGTTACTAGGTATACAAGTTTTAACACATAACAACCAAGGCGGTAAACTGTATAAAAGTCTACCATACATAACATAACAGCCAAGGTGTTACTAGGTATACAAGTTATAACACATAACAACCAAGGCGGTAAACTGTATAAAAGTCTACCACACATAACAGCCAAGGTGTTACTAGGTATACAAGCTATAACATATAACAACCAAGGCGGTAAACTGTATAAAAGTCTACCATACATAACAGACAAGGTGTTACTAGGTATACAAGTTATAACACATAAAAACCAAGGCGGTAAACTGTATAAAAGTCTACCACACATAACAACCAAGGTGTTACTAGGTATACAAGTTATAACACATAACAACCAAGGCGGTAAACTGTATAAAACTCTACCACACATAACAGCCAAGGTGTTACTAGGTATACAAGTGATAACACATAACAACCAAGGCGGTAAACTGTATAAAAGTCTACCACACATAACAGCCAAGGTGTTACTAGGTATACAAGTTATAACACATAACAACCAAGGCGGTAAACTGTATAAAAGTCTACCACACATAACAACCAAGGTGTTACTAGGTATGCAAGTTATAACACATAACAACCAAGGCGGTAAGCTGTATAAAAGTCTACCATACATAACAGCCAAGGTGTTACTAGGTATACAAGTTATAACACATAACAACCAAGGCGGTAAACTGTATAAAAGTCTACCACACATAACAGCCAAGGTGTTACTAGGTATACAAGTTATAACACATAACAACCAAGGCGGTAAACTGTATAAAAGTCTACCACACATAACAGCCAAGGTGTTACTAGGTATACAAGCTATAGCATATAACAACCAAGGCGGTAAACTGTATAAAAGTCTACCATACATAACAGACAAGGTGTTACTAGGTATACAAGTTATAGCACATAAAAACCAAGGCGGTAAACTGTATAAAAGTCTACCACACATAACAGCCAAGGTGTTACTAGGTATACAAGTTATAACACATAACAACCAAGGCGGTAAACTGTATAAAAGTCTACCAGACATAACAGCCAAGGTGTTACTAGGTATACAAGCTATAACATATAACAACCAAGGCGGTAAACTGTATAAAAGTCTACCATACATAACAGCCAAGATATTACTAGGTATACAAGTTATAACATATAACAACCAAGGCAGTAACCTGTATAAAAGTCTACCACACATAACAGCCAAGGTGTTACTAGGTATACAAGTTATAACACATAACAACCAAGGCGGTAAAATGTATAAAAGTCTACCATACATTACAGCCAAGGTGTTACTAGGCATACAAGTTATAACACATAACAACCAAGGCGGTAAACTGTATAAAAGTCTACCACACATAACAACCAAGGTGTTACTAGGTATACAAGTTATAACACATAACAACCAAGGCGGTAAACTGTATAAAACTCTACCACACATAACAGCCAAGGTGTTACTAGGTATACAAGTTATAACACATAACAACCAAGGCGGTAAACTGTATAAAAGTCTACCACACATAAAAGCCAAGATGTTACTAGGTATACAAGTTATACCACATAACAACCAAGGCGGTAAACTGTATAAAAGTCTACCATACATAACAGCCAATGTGTTACTAGGTATACAAGTTTTAACACATAACAACCAAGGCGGTAAACTGTATAAAAGTCTACCATACATAACATAACAGCCAAGGTGTTACTAGGTATACAAGTTATAACACATAACAACCAAGGCGGTAAACTGTATAAAAGTCTACCACACATAACAGCCAAGGTGTTACTAGGTATACAAGCTATAACATATAACAACCAAGGCGGTAAACTGTATAAAAGTCTACCATACATAACAGACAAGGTGTTACTAGGTATACAAGTTATAACACATAAAAACCAAGGCGGTAAACTGTATAAAAGTCTACCACACATAACAACCAAGGTGTTACTATGTATACAAGTTATAACACATAACAACCAAGGCGGTAAACTGTATAAAACTCTACCACACATAACAGCCAAGGTGTTACTAGGTATACAAGTGATAACACATAACACCCAAGGCGGTAAACTGTATAAAAGTCTACCACACATAACAGCCAAGGTGTTACTAGGTATACAAGTTATAACACATAACAACCAAGGCGGTAAACTGTATAAAAGTCTACCACACATAACAACCAAGGTGTTACTAGGTATGCAAGTTATAACACATAACAACCAAGGCGGTAAGCTGTATAAAAGTCTACCATACATAACAGCCAAGGTGTTACTAGGTATACAAGTTATAACACATAACAACCAAGGCGGTAAACTGTATAAAAGTCTACCACACATAACAGCCAAGGTGTTACTAGGTATACAAGTTATAACACATAACAACCAAGGCGGTAAACTGTATAAAAGTCTACTACACATAACAGCCAAGGTGTTACTAGGTATACAAGCTATAACATATAACAACCAAGGCGGTAAACTGTATAAAAGTCTACCATACATAACAGACAAGGTGTTACTAGGTATACAAGTTATAGCACATAAAAACCAAGGCGGTAAACTGTATAAAAGTCTACCATACATAACAGCCAAGATATTACTAGGTATACAAGTTATAACATATAACAACCAAGGCGGTAAACTGTATAAAAGTCTACCACACATAACAGCCAAGGTGTTACTAGGTATACAAGTTATAACACATAACAACCAAGGCGGTAATATGTATAAAAGTCTACCATACATTACAGCCAAGGTGTTACTAGGCATACAAGTTATAACACATAACAACCAAGGCGGTAAACTGTATAAAAGTCTACCACACATAACAACCAAGGTGTTACTAGGTATACAAGTTATAACACATAACAACCAAGGCGGTAAACTGTATAAAACTCTACCACACATAACAGCCAAGGTGTTACTAGGTATACAAGTTATAACACATAACAACCAAGGCGGTAAACTGTATAAAAGTCTACCACACATAACAGACAAGGTGTTACTAGGTATACAAGTTATAACACATAACAACCAAGGCAGTAAACTGTATAAAAGTCTACCACACATTACAGCCAAGGTGTTACTAGGTATACAAGTTATAACACATAATAACCAAGGCGGTAAACTGTATAAAAGTCTACCACACATAACAACCAAGGTGTTACTAGGTATACAAGGTATAACACATAACAACCAAGGCGGTAAGCTGTATAAAAGTCTACCATACATAACAGCCAAGGTGTTACTAGGTATACAAGTTATAACACATAACAACCAAGGCGGTAAACTGTATAAAAGTCTACCACACATAACAGCCAAGGTGTTACTAGGTATACAAGTTATAACACATAACAACCAAGGCGGTAAACTGTATAAAAGTCTACCACACATAACAGCCAAGGTGTTACTAGGTATACAAGTTATAACACATAACAACCAAGGCGGTAAATTGTATAAAAGTCTACCATACATAACAGCCAAGGTGTTACTAGGTATGCAAGTTATAACACATAACAACCAAGGCGGTAAACTGTATAAAAGTCTACCACACATAACAGCCAAGGTGTTACTAGGTATACAAGTTATAACACATAACAGCCAAGGTGTTACTAGGTATACAAGTTATAACATATAGCAACCAATGTTGTACTCTGTGTAAAAGTCTACCATACATAACAGCCAAGGTGTTACTAGGTATGCAAGTTATAACACATAACAACCAAGGCGGTAAACTGTATAAAAGTCTACCACACATAACAGCCAAGGTGTTACTAGGTATACAAGTTATAACACATAACAACCAAGGCGGTAGACTGTATAAAAGTCTACCACACATAACAGCCAAGGTGTTACTAGGTATACAAGTTATAACACATAACAACCAAGGCGGTAAACTGTATAAAAGTCTACCACACATAACAACCAAGGTGTTACTAGGTATACAAGTTATAACACATAACAACCAAGGCGGTAAACTGTATAAAGGTATACCATACATAACAGCCAAGTTGTTACTAGGTATTCAAGTTATAACACATAACAGCCAAGTTGTTAATAGGTATACAAGCTATAACACATAATAGCCAAGGTGTTACTAGGTATACAAGTTATAACACATAACAACCAAGGCGGTAAACTGTATAAAAGTCTACCACACATAACAGCCAAGATGTGACTAGGTATACAAGTTATACCACATAACAACCAAGGCGGTAAACTGTATAAAAGTCTACCATACATAACAGCCAATGTGTTACTAGGTATACAAGTTTTAACACATAACAACCAAGGCGGTAAACTGTATAAAAGTCTACCATACATAACATAACAGCCAAGGTGTTACTAGGTATACAAGTTATAACACATAACAACCAAGGCGGTAAACTGTATAAAAGTCTACCACACATAACAGCCAAGGTGTTACTAGGTATACAAGTTATAACACATAACAACCAAGGCGGTAAACTGTATAAAAGTCTACCACACATAACAGCCAAGGTGTTACTAGGTATACAAGCTATAACATATAACAACCAAGGCGGTAAACTGTATAAAAGTCTACCATACATAACAGACAAGGTGTTATTAGGTATACAAGTTATAACACATAAAAACCAAGGCGGTAAACTGTATAAAAGTCTACCACACATAACAACCAAGGTGTTACTAGGTATACAAGTTATAACACATAACAACCAAGGCGGTAAACTGTATAAAATTCTACCACACATAACAACCAAGGTGTTACTAGGTATACAAGTGATAACACATAACAACCAAGGCGGTAAATTGTATAAAAGTCTACCACACATAACAGCCAAGGTGTTACTAGGTATACAAGTTATAACACATAACAACCAAGGCGGTAAACTGTATAAAAGTCTACCACACATAACAACCAAGGTGTTACTAGGTATGCAAGTTATAACACATAACAACCAAGGCGGTAAGCTGTATAAAAGTCTACCATACATAACAGCCAAGGTGTTACTAGGTATACAAGTTATAACACATAACAACCAAGGCGGTAAACTGTATAAAAGTCTACCATACATAACAGCCAAGGTGTTACTAGGTATACAAGTTATAACACATAACAACCAAGGCGGTAAACTGTATAAAAGTCTACCACACATAACAGCCAAGGTGTTACTAGGTATACAAGTTATATCACATAACAACCAAGGCGGTAAATTGTATAAAAGTCTACCATACATAACAGCCAAGGTGTTACTAGGTATGCAAGTTATAACACATAACAACCAAGACGGTAAACTGTATAAAAGTCTACCACACATAACAGCCAATATGTTACTAGGTATGCAAGTTATACCACATAACAACCAAGGCGGTAAACTGTATAAAAGTCTACCACACATAACAGCCAAGGTGTTACTAGGTATACAAGTTATAACACATAACAGCCAAGGTGTTACTAGGTATACAAGTTATAACATATAACAACCAATGTTGTACTCTGTGTAAAAGTCTACCATACATAACAGCCAAGGTGTTACTAGGTATACAAGTTATAACACATAACAACCAAGGCGGTAAACTGTATAAAAGTCTACCACACATAACAGCCAAGGTGTTACTAGGTAAACAAGTTATAACACATAACAACCAAGGCGGTAAACTGTATAAAATTCTACCACACATAACAGCCAAGGTGTTACTAGGTATACAAGTTATAACACATAACAACCAAGGCGGTAAACTGTATAAAAGTCTACCACACATAACAACCAAGGTGTTACTAGGTATACAAGTTATAACACATAACAACCAAGGCGGTAAACTGTATAAAGGTCTACCATACATAACAGCCAAGGTGTTACTAGGAATTCAAGTTATAACACATAACAGCCAAGGTGTTAATAGGTATACAAGCTATAACACATAACAGCCAAGGTGTTACTAGGTATACAAGTTATAACACATAACAACCAAGGCGGTAAACTGTATAAAAGTCTACCACACATACCAGCCAAGATGTTACTAGGTATACAAGTTATACCACATAACAACCAAGGCGGTAAACTGTATAAAAGTCTACCATACATAACAGCCAATGTGTTACTAGGTATACAAGTTTTAACACATAACAACCAAGGCGGTAAACTGTATAAAAGTCTACCATACATAACATAACAGCCAAGGTGTTACTAGGTATGCAAGTTATAACACATAACAACCAAGGCGGTAAACTGTATAAAAGTCTACCACACATAACAGCCAAGGTTTTACTAGGTATACAAGTTATAACACAAAACAACCAAGGCGGTAAGCTGTATAAAAGTCTACCACACATAACAGCCAAGGTGTTACTAGGTATACAAGTTATAACATATAACAACCAAGGCCGTAAACTGTATAAAAGTATACCACACATAACAGCCAAGGTGTTACTAGGTATACAAGTTATAACACATAACAACCAAGGCGGTCAACTGTATAAAAGTCTACCATACATAACAGCCAATGTGTTACTAGGTATACAAGTTATAACACATAACAACCAAGGCGGTAAACTGTATAAAAGTCTACCAAACATAACAGCCAAGGTGTTACTAGGTATAGAGGCTATAACATATAACAACCAAGGCGGTAAACTGTATAAAAGTCTACCATACATAACAGACAAGGTGTTACTAGGTATACAAGTTATAGCACATAAAAACCAAGGCGGTAAACTGTATAAAAGTCTACCATACATAACAGCCAAGGTATTACTAGGTATACAAGTTATAACATATAACAACCAAGGCGGTAAACTGTATTAAAGTCTACCACACATAACAGCCAAGGTGTTACTAGGTATACAAGTTATAACACATAACAACCAAGGCGGTAAACTGTATAAAAGTCTACCATACATTACAGCCAAGGTGTTACTAGGTATACAAGTTATAACACAAAACAACCAAGGCAGTAAACTGTATAAAGGTCTACCACACATAACAGCCAAGGTGTTACTAGGTATACAAGTTATAACACATAACAACCAAGGCGGTAAACTGTATAAAAGTCTGCCACACATAACAGCCAAGGTGTTACTAGGTATACAAGTTATAACACATAACAACCAAGGCGGTAAACTGTATAAAAGTCTACCACACATAACAGCCAAGGTGTTACTAGGTATACAAGCTATAACATATAACAACCAAGGCGGTAAACTGTATAAAAGTCTACCATACATAACAGACAAGGTGTTATTAGGTATACAAGTTATAACACATAAAAACCAAGGCGGTAAACTGTATAAAAGTCTACCACACATAACAACCAAGGTGTTACTAGGTATACAAGTTATAACACATAACAACCAAGGCGGTAAACTGTATAAAATTCTACCACACATAACAACCAAGGTGTTACTAGGTATACAAGTGATAACACATAACAACCAAGGCGGTAAATTGTATAAAAGTCTACCACACATAACAGCCAAGGTGTTACTAGGTATACAAGTTATAACACATAACAACCAAGGCGGTAAACTGTATAAAAGTCTACCACACATAACAACCAAGGTGTTACTAGGTATGCAAGTTATAACACATAACAACCAAGGCGGTAAGCTGTATAAAAGTCTACCATACATAACAGCCAAGGTGTTACTAGGTATACAAGTTATAACACATAACAACCAAGGCGGTAAACTGTATAAAAGTCTACCATACATAACAGCCAAGGTGTTACTAGGTATACAAGTTATAACACATAACAACCAAGGCGGTAAACTGTATAAAAGTCTACCACACATAACAGCCAAGGTGTTACTAGGTATACAAGTTATATCACATAACAACCAAGGCGGTAAATTGTATAAAAGTCTACCATACATAACAGCCAAGGTGTTACTAGGTATGCAAGTTATAACACATAACAACCAAGACGGTAAACTGTATAAAAGTCTACCACACATAACAGCCAATATGTTACTAGGTATGCAAGTTATACCACATAACAACCAAGGCGGTAAACTGTATAAAAGTCTACCACACATAACAGCCAAGGTGTTACTAGGTATACAAGTTATAACACATAACAGCCAAGGTGTTACTAGGTATACAAGTTATAACATATAACAACCAATGTTGTACTCTGTGTAAAAGTCTACCATACATAACAGCCAAGGTGTTACTAGGTATACAAGTTATAACACATAACAACCAAGGCGGTAAACTGTATAAAAGTCTACCACACATAACAGCCAAGGTGTTACTAGGTAAACAAGTTATAACACATAACAACCAAGGCGGTAAACTGTATAAAATTCTACCACACATAACAGCCAAGGTGTTACTAGGTATACAAGTTATAACACATAACAACCAAGGCGGTAAACTGTATAAAAGTCTACCACACATAACAACCAAGGTGTTACTAGGTATACAAGTTATAACACATAACAACCAAGGCGGTAAACTGTATAAAGGTCTACCATACATAACAGCCAAGGTGTTACTAGGAATTCAAGTTATAACACATAACAGCCAAGGTGTTAATAGGTATACAAGCTATAACACATAACAGCCAAGGTGTTACTAGGTATACAAGTTATAACACATAACAACCAAGGCGGTAAACTGTATAAAAGTCTACCACACATACCAGCCAAGATGTTACTAGGTATACAAGTTATACCACATAACAACCAAGGCGGTAAACTGTATAAAAGTCTACCATACATAACAGCCAATGTGTTACTAGGTATACAAGTTTTAACACATAACAACCAAGGCGGTAAACTGTATAAAAGTCTACCATACATAACATAACAGCCAAGGTGTTACTAGGTATGCAAGTTATAACACATAACAACCAAGGCGGTAAACTGTATAAAAGTCTACCACACATAACAGCCAAGGTTTTACTAGGTATACAAGTTATAACACAAAACAACCAAGGCGGTAAGCTGTATAAAAGTCTACCACACATAACAGCCAAGGTGTTACTAGGTATACAAGTTATAACATATAACAACCAAGGCCGTAAACTGTATAAAAGTATACCACACATAACAGCCAAGGTGTTACTAGGTATACAAGTTATAACACATAACAACCAAGGCGGTCAACTGTATAAAAGTCTACCATACATAACAGCCAATGTGTTACTAGGTATACAAGTTATAACACATAACAACCAAGGCGGTAAACTGTATAAAAGTCTACCAAACATAACAGCCAAGGTGTTACTAGGTATAGAGGCTATAACATATAACAACCAAGGCGGTAAACTGTATAAAAGTCTACCATACATAACAGACAAGGTGTTACTAGGTATACAAGTTATAGCACATAAAAACCAAGGCGGTAAACTGTATAAAAGTCTACCATACATAACAGCCAAGGTATTACTAGGTATACAAGTTATAACATATAACAACCAAGGCGGTAAACTGTATTAAAGTCTACCACACATAACAGCCAAGGTGTTACTAGGTATACAAGTTATAACACATAACAACCAAGGCGGTAAACTGTATAAAAGTCTACCATACATTACAGCCAAGGTGTTACTAGGTATACAAGTTATAACACAAAACAACCAAGGCAGTAAACTGTATAAAGGTCTACCACACATAACAGCCAAGGTGTTACTAGGTATACAAGTTATAACACATAACAACCAAGGCGGTAAACTGTATAAAAGTCTGCCACACATAACAACCAAGGTGTTACTAGGTATACAAGTTATAACACATAACAACCAAGGCGATAAGCTGTATAAAAGTCTACCATACATAACAGCCAAGGTGTTACTAGGTATACAAGTTATAACACATAACAACCAAGGCGGTAAACTGTATAAAAGTCTACCACACATAACAGCCAAGGTGTTACTAGTTATACAAGTTATAACACATAACAACCAAGGCGGTAAACTGTATAAAAGTCTACCACACATAACAGCCAAGGTGTTACTAGGTATACAAGTTATAACACATAACAACCAAGGCGGTAAATTGTATAAAAGTCTACCATACATAACAGCCAAGGTGTTACTAGGTATGCAAGTTATAACACATAACAACCAAGACGGTAAACTGTATAAAAGTCTACCACACATAACAGCCAATGTGTTACTAGGTATACAAGTTATACCACATAACAACCAAGGCGGTAAACTGTATAAAAGTCTACCACACATAACAGCCAAGGTGTTACTAGGTATACAAGTTATAACACATAACAGCCAAGGTGTTACTAGGTATACAAGTTATAACATATAATAACCAATGTTGTACTCTGTGTAAAAGTCTACCATATATAACAGTCAAGGTGTTACTAGGTATACAAGTTATAACACATAACAACCAAGGCGGTAAACTGTATAAAAGTCTACCACATATAACAGCCAAGGTGTCACTAGGTATACAAGTTATAACACATAACAGCCTAGGTGTTACTAGGTATACAAGTTATAACACATAGCAGCCAAGGTGTTACTAGGTATACAAGTTATAACACATAACAACCAAGGCGGTAATCTGTATAAAAGTCTACCACACATAACAGCCAAGGTGTTACTAGGTATACAAGTTATACCACATAACAACCAAGGCGGTAAACTGTATAAAAGTCTACCATACATAACAGCCAAGGTGTTACTAGGTATACAAGTTATAACACATAACAACAAAGGTGATAAACTGTATAAAAGTCTACCATACATAACAGCCAAGGTGTTACTAGGTATACAAGTTATAACACATAACAACCAAGGCGGTAAACTGTATAAAAGTCTACCACAAATAACAGCCAAGGTGTTACTAGGTATACAAGTTATAACACATAACAACCAAGGCGGAAAACTGTATAAAAGTCTACCACACATAACAGCCAAGGTGTTACTAGGTATACAAGCTATAACATATAACAACCAAGGCGGTAAACTGTATAAAAGTCTACCATACATAACCGACAAGGTGTTACTAGGTATACAAGTTATAGAACATAACAACCAAGGCGGTAAACTGTATAAAAGTCTACCATACATAACAGCCAAGGTATTACTAGGTATACAAGTTATAACATATAACAACCAAGGCGGTAAACTGTATAAAAGTCTACCACACATAACAGCCAAGGTGTTACTAGGTATACAAGTTATAACACATAACAACCAAGGCGGAAAACTGTATAAAAGTCTACCATACATTACAGCCAAGGTGTTACTAGGCATGCAAGTTATAACACATAACAACCAAGGCGGTAAACTGTATAAAAGTCTACCACACATAACAACCAAGGTGTTACTAGGTATACAAGTTATAACACATAACAACCAAGGCGGTAAACTGTATAAAAGTCTACCACACATAACAGCCAAGGTGTTACTAGGTATACAAGTTATAACACATAACAACCAAGGCGGTAAACAGTATAAAAGTCTACCACACATAACAGCCAAGGTGTTACTAGGTATACAAGTTATAACACATAACAACCAAGGCGGTAAACTGTATAAAAGTCTACCACACATAACAAACAAGGTGTTACTAGGTATACAAGTTATAACACATAACAACCAAGGCGGTAAACTGTATAAAAGTCTACCATACATAACAGCCAAGGTGTTACTAGGTATACAAGTTATAACACATAACAACCAAGGCAGTAAACTGTATAACAGTCTACCACACACAACAGCCAAGGTGTTACTAGGTATGCAAGTTATAACACATAACAACGAAGGCGGTAAACTGTATAAAAGTCTACCACACATAACAGCCAAGGTGTTACTAGGTATACAAGTTATAACACATAACAACCAAGGCGGTAAATTGTATAAAAGTCTACCATACATAACAGCCAAGGTGTTACTAGGTATGCAAGTTATAACACATAACAACCAAGACGGTAAACTGTATAAATGTCTACCACACATAACAGCCAATGTGTTACTAGGTATACAAGTTATACCACATAACAACCAAGGCGGTAAACTGTATAAAAGTCTACCACACATAACAGCCAAGGTGTTACTAGGTATACAAGTTATAACACATAACAGCCAAGGTGTTACTAGGTATACAAGTTATAACATATAACAACCAATGTTGTACTCTGTGTAAAGGTCTACCATACATAACAGCCAAGGTGTTACTAGGTATACAAGTTATAGCACATAACAACCAAGGCGGTAAACTGTATAAAAGTATACTATACATTACAGCCAAGGTATTACTAGGTATACAAGTTATAACATATAACAACCAAGGCGGTAAACTGTATAAAAGTCTACCACACATAACAGCCAAGGTGTTACTAGGTATACAGTTATAACACATAACAACCAAGGCGGTAAACTGTATAAAAGTCTACCACACATAACAACCAAGGTGTTACTAGGTATACAAGTTATAACACATAACAACCAAGGCGGTAAACTGTATAAAACTCTACCACACATAACAGCCAAGGTGTTACTAGGTATACAAGTTATAACACATAACAACCAAGGCGGTAAACTGTATAAAAGTCTACCACACATAACAGCCAAGGTGTTACTAGGTATACAAGTTATAACACATAACAACCAAGGCGGTAAACTGTATAAAAGTCTACCACACATAACAACCAAGGTGTTACTAGGTATACAAGTTATAACACATAACAACCAAGGGGGTAAACTGTATAAAAGTCTACCATACATAACAGGCAAGGTGTTACGAGGTATACAAGTTATAACACATAACAACCAAGGCGGTAAACTGTATAAAAGTCTACCACACATAACAGCCAAGGTGTTACTAGGTATACAAGTTATAACACATAACAACCAAGGCGGTAAACTGTATAAAAGTCTACCACACATAACAAACAAGGTGTTACTAGGTATACAAGTTATAACACATAACAACCAAGGGGGTAAACTGTATAAAAGTCTACCATACATAACAGGCAAGGTGTTACGAGGTATGCAAGTTATAACACATAACAACCAAGGCGGTAAACTGTATAAAAGTCTACCACACATAACAGCCAAGGTGTTACTAGGTATACAAGTTATAACACATAACAACCAAGGCGGTAAACAGTATAAAAGTCTACCACACATAACAGCCAAGGTGTTACTAGGTATACAAGTTATAACACATAACAACCAAGGCGGTAAACTGTATAAAAGTCTACCACACATAATAAACAAGGTGTTACTAGGTATACAAGTTATAACACATAACAACCAAGGCGGTAAACTGTATAAAAGTCTACCATACATAACAGCCAAGGTGTTACTAGGTATACAAGTTATAACACATAACAACCAAGGCAGTAAACTGTATAACAGTCTACCACACACAACAGCCAAGGTGTTACTAGGTATGCAAGTTATAACACATAACAACCAAGGCGGTAAACTGTATAAAAGTCTACCACACATAACAGCCAAGGTGTTACTAGGTATACAAGTTATAACACATAACAACCAAGGCGGTAAATTGTATAAAAGTCTACCATACATAACAGCCAAGGTGTTACTAGGTATGCAAGTTATAACACATAACAACCAAGACGGTAAACTGTATAAAAGTCTACCACACATAACAGCCAATGTGTTACTAGGTATACAAGTTATACCACATAACAACCAAGGCGGTAAACTGTATAAAAGTCTACCACACATAACAGCCAAGGTGTTACTAGGTATACAAGTTATAACACATAACAGCCAAGGTGTTACTAGGTATACAAGTTATAACATATAACAACCAATGTTGTACTCTGTGTAAAGGTCTACCATACATAACAGCCAAGGTGTTACTAGGTATACAAGTTATAGCACATAACAACCAAGGCGGTAAACTGTATAAAAGTATACCATACATAACAGCCAAGGTATTACTAGGTATACAAGTTATAACATATAACAACCAAGGCGGTAAACTGTATAAAAGTCTACCACACATAACAGCCAAGGTGTTACTAGGTATACAGTTATAACACATAACAACCAAGGCGGTAAACTGTATAAAAGTCTACCACACATAACAACCAAGGTGTTACTAGGTATACAAGTTATAACACATAACAACCAAGGCGGTAAACTGTATAAAACTCTACCACACATAACAGCCAAGGTGTTACTAGGTATACAAGTTATAACACATAACAACCAAGGCGGTAAACTGTATAAAAGTCTACCACACATAACAGCCAAGGTGTTACTAGGTATACAAGTTATAACACATAACAACCAAGGCGGTAAACTGTATAAAAGTCTACCACACATAACAACCAAGGTGTTACTAGGTATACAAGTTATAACACATAACAACCAAGGGGGTAAACTGTATAAAAGTTTACCACACATAACAGCCAAGGTGTTACTAGGTATACAAGTTATAGCACATAACAACCAAGGCGGTAAACTGTATAAAAGTCTACCACACAATACAGCAAAGGTGTTACTAGGTATACAAGTTATAACACATAACAACCAAGGCGGTAAACTGTATAAAAGTCTACCATACATAACAGCCAAGGTGTTACTAGGTATACAAGTTATAACACATAACAACCAAGACGGTAAACTGTATAAAAGTGTACCACATATAACAGCCAATGTGTTACTAGGTATACAAGTTATACCACATAACAACCAAGGCGGTAAACTGTATAAAAGTCTACCACACATAACAGCCAAGGTGTTACTAGGTATACAAGTTATAACACATAACAGCCAAGGTGTTACTAGGTATACAAGTCATAACATATAACAACCAATGTTGTACTCTGTGTAAAAGTCTACCATACATAACAGCCAAGGTGTTACTAGGTATACAAGTTATAACACATAACAACCAAGACGGTAAACTGTATAAAAGTGTACCACATATAACAGCCAATGTGTTACTAGGTATACAAGTTATACCACATAACAACCAAGGCGGTAAACTGTATAAAAGTCTACCACACATAACAACCAAGATGCTACTAGGTATACAAGTTATAACACATAACAACCAAGGCGGTAAACTGTATTAAAGTCTACCATACATAACAGCCAAGGTGTTACTAGGTATTAAAGTTATAACACATAACAGCCAAGGTGTTACTAGGTATACAAGTTATAACACATAGCAGCCAAGGTGTTACTAGGTATACAAGTTATAACACATAACAACCAAGGCGGTAATCTGTATAAAAGTCTACCACACATAACAGCCAAGGTGTTACTAGGTATACAAGTTATACCACATAACAACCAAGGCGTAAACTGTATAAAAGTCTACCATACATAACAGCCAAGGTGTTACTAGGTATACAAGTTATAACACATAACAACCAAGGTGATAAACTGTATAAAAGTCTACCATACATAACAGCCAAGGTGTTACTAGGTATACAAGTTATAACACATAACAACCAAGGCGGTAAACTGTATAAAAGTCTACCACACATAACAGCCAAGGTGTTACTAGGTATACAAGTTATAACACATAACAGCCAAGGTGTTACTAGGTAAACAAGTTATAACATATAACAACCAATGTTGTAGTCTGTGTAAAAGTCTACGATACTTAACAGCCAAGGTGTTGCTAGGTCTACAAGTTATAACACATAACAACCAAAACGGCAAACTGTATAAAGGTCTACCACACATAACAACCAAGGTGTTAATAGGTATACAAGTTATACCACATAACAACCAAGGCGGTAAACTGTATAAAAGTCTACCATACATAACAGCCAATGTGTTACTAGGTATACAAGTTTTAACACATAACAACCAAGGCGGTAAACTGTATAAAATGCTACCATACATAACATAACAGCCAAGGTGTTACTAGGTATACAAGTTATAACACATAACAACCAAGGCGGTAAACTGTATAAAAGTCTACCACACATAACAGCCAAGATGTTACTAGGTATACAAGTTATACCACATAGCAACCAAGGCGGTAAACTGTATAAAAGTCTACCATACATAACAGCCAATGTGTTACTAGGTATACAAGTTTTAACACATAACAACCAAGGCGGTAAACTGTATAAAATGCTACCATACATAACATAACAGCCAAGGTGTTACTAGGTATACAAGTTATAACACATAACAACCAAGGCGGTAAACTGTATAAAAGTCTACCACACATAACAGCCAAGGTGTTACTAGGTATACAAGTTATAACACATAACAACCAAGGCGGTAAACTGTATAAAAGTCTACCACACATAACAGCCAAGGTGTTACTAGGTATACAAGCTATAACATATAACAACCAAGGCGGTAAACTGTATAAAAGTCTACCATACATAACAGACAAGGTGTTACTAGGTATACAAGTTATAGCACATAAAAACCAAGGCGGTAAACTGTATAAAAGTCTACCACATATAACAACCAAGGTGTTACTAGTTATACAAGTTATAACACATAACAACCAAGGCGGTAAACTGTATAAAACTCTACCACACATAACAGCCAAGGTGTTACTAGGTATACAAGTGATAACACATAACAACCAAGGCGGTAAACTGTATAAAAGTCTACCACACATAACAGCCAAGGTGTTACTAGGTATACAAGCTATAACATATAACAACCAAGGCGGTAAACTGTATAAAAGTCTACCATACATAACAGACAAGGTGTTACTAGGTATACAAGTTATAGCACATAAAAACCAAGGCGGTAAACTGTATAAAAGTCTACCACCTATAACAACCAAGGTGTTACTAGTTATACAAGTTATAACACATAACAACCAAGGCGGTAAACTGTATAAAAGTCTACCACACATAACAGCCAAGGTGTTACTAGGTATACAAGTTATAACACATAACAACCAATGCGGTAAACTGTATAAAAGTCTACCACACATAACAAACAAGGTGTTACTAGGTATACAAGTTATAACACATAACAACCAAGGCGGTAAACTGTATAAAAGTCTACCATACATAACAGCCAAGGTGTTACTAGGTATACAAGTTATAACACATAACAACCAAGGCAGTAAACTGTATAACAGTCTACCACACACAACAGCCAAGGTGTTACTAGGTATGCAAGTTATAACACATAACAACCAAGGCGGTAAACTGTATAAAAGTCTACCACACATAACAGCCAAGGTGTTACTAGGTATGCAAGTTATAACACATAACAACCAAAACGGTAAACTGTATAAAAGTCTACCACACATAACAGCCAATGTGTTACTAGGTATACAAGTTATACCACATAACAACCAAGGCGGTAAACTGTATAAAAGTCTACCACACATAACAGCCAAGGTGTTACTAGGTATACAAGTTATAACACATAACAGCCAAGGTGTTACTAGGTATACAAGTTATAACATATAACAACCAATGTTGTACTCTGTGTAAAAGTCTACCATACATAACAGCCAAGGTGTTACTAGGTATACAAGTTATAACACATAACAACCAAGGCGGTAAACTGTATAAAAGTCTACCACATATACCAGCCAAGGTGTTACTAGGTATACAAGATATAACACATAACAACCAAGGCGGTAAACTGTATAAAAGTCTACCACACATAACAGCCAAGGTGTTACTAGGTATACAAGCTATAATATATAACAACCAAGGCGGTAAACTGTATAAAAGTCTACCATACATAACAGACAAGGTGTTACTAGGTATACAAGTTATAGCACATAACAACCAAGGCGGTAAACTGTATAAAAGTATACTATACATAACAGCCAAGGTATTACTAGGTATACAAGTTATAACATATAACAACCAAGGCGGTAAACTGTATAAAAGTCTACCACACATAACAGCCAAGGTGTTACTAGGTATACAGTTATAACACATAACAACCAAGGCGGTAAACTGTATAAAAGTCTACCACACATAACAACCAAGGTGTTACTAGGTATACAAGTTATAACACATAACAACCAAGGCGGTAAACTGTATAAAACTCTACCACACATAACAGCCAAGGTGTTACTAGGTATACAAGTTATAACACATAACAACCAAGGCGGTAAACTGTATAAAAGTCTACCACACATAACAGCCAAGGTGTTACTAGGTATACAAGTTATAACAAATAACAACCAAGGCGGTAAACTGTATAAAAGTCTACCACACATAACAACCAAGGTGTTACTAGGTATACAAGTTATAACACATAACAACCAAGGCGGTAAACTGTATAAAAGTCTACCATACATAACAGGCAAGGTGTTACGAGGTATACAAGTTATAACACATAACAACCAAGGCGGTAAACTGTATAAAAGTTTACCACACATAACAGCCAAGGTGTTACTAGGTATACAAGTTATAACACATAACAACCAAGGCGGTAAACTGTATAAAAGTCTACCACACAAAACAGCCAAGGTGTTACTAGGTATACAAGTTATAACACATAACAACCAAGGCGGTAAACTGTATAAAAGTCTACCATACATAACAGCCAAGGTGTTACTAGGTATACAAGTTATAACACATAACAACCAAGACGGTAAACTGTATAAAAGTGTACCACATATAACAGCCAATGTGTTACTAGGTATACAAGTTATACCACATAACAACCAAGGCGGTAAACTGTATAAAAGTCTACCACACATAACAGCCAAGGTGTTACTAGGTATACAAGTTATAACACATAACAGCCAAGGTGTTACTAGGTATACAAGTCATAACATATAACAACCAATGTTGTACTCTGTGTAAAAGTCTACCATACATAACAGCCAAGGTTTTACTAGGTATACAAGTTATAACACATAACAACCAAGACGGTAAACTGCATAAAAGTGTACCACATATAACAGCCAATGTGTTACTAGGTATACAAGTTATACCACATAACAACCAAGGCGGTAAACTGTATAAAAGTCTACCACACATAACAACCAAGATGTTGCTAGGTATACAAGTTATAACACATAACAACCAAGGCGGTAAACTGTATAAAAGTCTACCATACATAACAGCCAAGGTGTTACTAGGTATTAAAGTTATAACACATAACAGCCAAGGTGTTACTAGGTATACAAGTTATAACACATAGCAGCCAAGGTGTTACTAGGTATACAAGTTATAACACATAACAACCAAGGAGGTAATCTGTATAAAAGTCTACCACACATAACAGCCAAGGTGTTACTAGGTATACAAGTTATACCACATAACAACCAAGGCGGTAAACTGTATAAAAGTCTACCATACATAACAGCCAAGGTGTTACTAGGTATACAAGTTATAACACATAACAACCAAGGTGATAAACTGTATAAAAGTCTACCATACATAACAGCCAAGGTGTTACTAGGTATACAAGTTATAACACATAACAACCAAGGCGGTAAACTGTATAAAAGTCTACCACACATAACAGCCAAGGTGTTACTAGGTATACAAGTTATAACACATAACAGCCAAGGTGTTACTAGGTAAACAAGTTATAACATATAACAACCAATGTTGTAGTCTGTGTAAAAGTCTACCATACTTAACAGCCAAGGTGTTGCTAGGTCTACAAGTTATAACACATAACAACCAAAACGGTAAACTGTATAAAGGTCTACCACACATAACAACCAAGGTGTTAATAGGTATACAAGTTATACCACATAACAACCAAGGCGGTAAACTGTATAAAAGTCTACCACACATAACAGCCAAGGTGTTACTAGGTATACAAGTTATAACACATAACAACCAAGGCGGTAAATTGTATAAAAGTCTACCATACATAACAGCCAAGGTGTTACTAGGTATGCAAGTTATAACACATAACAACCAAGACGGTAAACTGTATAAAAGTCTACCACACATAACAGCCAATGTGTTACTAGGTATACAAGTTATACCACATAACAACCAAGGCGGTAAACTGTATAAAAGTCTACCACACATAACAGCCAAGGTGTTACTAGGTATACAAGTTATAACACATAACAGCCAAGGTGTTACTAGGTATACAAGTTATAACATATAACAACCAATGTTGTACTCTGTGTAAAAGTCTACCATACATAACAGCCAAGGTGTTACTAGGTATACAAGTTATAACACATAACAACCAAGGCGGTAAACTGTATAAAAGTCTACCATATATACCAGCCAAGGTGTTACTAGGTATACAAGATATAACACATAACAACCAAGGCGGTAAACTGTATAAAAGTCTACCACACATAACAGCCAAGGTGTTACTAAGTATACAAGCTATAATATATAACAACCAAGGCGGTAAACTGTATAAAGATCTACCATACATAACAGACAAGGTGTTACTAGGTATACAAGTTATAGCACATAACAACCAAGGCGGTAAACTGTATAAAAGTATACTATACATAACAGCCAAGGTATTACTAGGTATACAAGTTATAACATATAACAACCAAGGCAGTAAACTGTATAAAAGTCTACCACACATAACAGCCAAGGTGTTACTAGGTATACAGTTATAACACATAACAACCAAGGCGGTAAACTGTATAAAAGTCTACCACACATAACAACCAAGGTGTTACTAGGTATACAAGTTATAACACATAACAACCAAGGCGGTAAACTGTATAAAACTCTACCACACATAACAGCCAAGGTGTTACTAGGTATACAAGTTATAACACATAACAACCAAGGCGGTAAACTGTATAAAAGTCTACCACACATAACAGCCAAGGTGTTACTAGGTATACAAGTTATAACACATAACAACCAAGGCGGTAAACTGTATAAAAGTCTACCACACATAACAACCAAGGTGTTACTAGGTATACAAGTTATAACACATAACAACCAAGGGGGTAAACTGTATAAAAGTCTACCATACATAACAGGCAAGGTGTTACGAGGTATACAAGTTATAACACATAACAACCAAGGCGGTAAACTGTATAAAAGTTTACCACACATAACAGCAAAGGTGTTACTAGGTATACAAGTTATAACACATAACAACCAAGGCGGTAAACTGTATAAAAGTCTACCACACAAAACAGCCAAGGTGTTACTAGGTATACAAGTTATAACACATAACAACCGAGGCGGTAAACTGTATAAAAGTCCACCATACATAACAGCCAAGGTGTTACTAGGTATACAAGTTATAACACATAACAACCAAGACGGTAAACTGTATAAAAGTGTACCACATATAACAGCCAAGGTGTTACTAGGTATACAAGTTATACCACATAACAACCAAGGCGGTAAACTGTATAAAAGTCTACCACACATAACAGCCAAGGTGTTACTAGGTATACAAGTTATAACACATAACAGCCAAGGTGTTACTAGGTATACAAGTCATAACATATAACAACCAATGTTGTACTCTGTGTAAAAGTCTACCATACATAACAGCCAAGGTGTTACTAGGTATACAAGTTATAACACATAACAACCAAGACGGTAAACTGTATAAAAGTGTACCACATATAACAGCCAATGTGTTACTACGTATACAAGTTATACCACATAACAACCAAGGCGGTAAACTGTATAAAAGTCTACCACACATAACAACCAAGATGTTACTAGGTATACAAGTTATAACACATAACAACCAAGGCGGTAAACTGTATAAAAGTCTACCATACATAACAGCCAAAGTGTTACTAGGTATTAAAGTTATAACACATAACAGCCAAGGTGTTACTAGGTATACAAGTTATAACACATAGCAGCCAAGGTGTTACTAGGTATACAAGTTATAACACATAACAACCAAGGCGGTAATCTGTATAAAAGTCTACCACACATAACAGGCAAGGTGTTACTAGGTATACAAGTTATACCACATAACAACCAAGGCGGTAAACTGTATAAAAGTCTACCATACATAACAGCCAAGGTGTTACTAGGTATACAAGTTATAACACATAACAACCAAGGTGATAAACTGTATAAAAGTCTACCATACATAACAGCCAAGGTGTTACTAGGTATACAAGTTATAACACATAACAACCAAGGCGGTAAACTGTATAAAAGTCTACCACACATAACAGCCAAGGTGTTACTAGGTATACAAGTTATAACACATAACAGCCAAGGTGTTACTAGGTAAACAAGTTATAACATATAACAACCAATGTTGTAGTCTGTGTAAAAGTATACCATACTTAACAGCCAAGGTGTTGCTAGGTCTACAAGTTATAACACATAACAACCAAAACGGTAAACTGTATAAAGGTCTACCACACATAACAACCAAGGTGTTAATAGGTATACAAGTTATACCACATAACAACCAAGGCGGTAAACTGTATAAAAGTCTACCATACATAACAGCCAATGTGTTACTAGGTATACAAGTTTTAACACATAACAACCAAGGCGGTAAACTGTATAAAATGCTACCATACATAACATAACAGCCAAGGTGTTACTAGGTATACAAGTTATAACACATAACAACCAAGGCGGTAAACTGTATAAAAGTCTACCATACATAACAGACAAGGTGTTACTAGGTATACAAGTTATAGCACATAAAAACCAAGGCGGTAAACTGTATAAAAGTCTACCACCTATAACAACCAAGGTGTTACTAGTTATACAAGTTATAACACATAACAACCAAGGCGGTAAACTGTATAAAAGTCTACCACACATAACAGCCAAGGTGTTACTAGGTATACAAGTTATAACACATAACAACCAATGCGGTAAACTGTATAAAAGTCTACCACACATAACAAACAAGGTGTTACTAGGTATACAAGTTATAACACATAACAACCAAGGCGGTAAACTGTATAAAAGTCTACCATACATAACAGCCAAGGTGTTACTAGGTATACAAGTTATAACACATAACAACCAAGGCAGTAAACTGTATAACAGTCTACCACACACAACAGCCAAGGTGTTACTAGGTATGCAAGTTATAACACATAACAACCAAGGCGGTAAACTGTATAAAAGTCTACCACACATAACAGCCAAGGTGTTACTAGGTATACAAGTTATAACACATAACAACCAAGGCGGTAAATTGTATAAAAGTCTACCATACATAACAGCCAAGGTGTTACTAGGTATGCAAGTTATAACACATAACAACCAAAACGGTAAACTGTATAAAAGTCTACCACACATAACAGCCAATGTGTTACTAGGTATACAAGTTATACCACATAACAACCAAGGCGGTAAACTGTATAAAAGTCTACCACACATAACAGCCAAGGTGTTACTAGGTATACAAGTTATAACACATAACAGCCAAGGTGTTACTAGGTATACAAGTTATAACATATAACAACCAATGTTGTACTCTGTGTAAAAGTCTACCATACATAACAGCCAAGGTGTTACTAGGTATACAAGTTATAACACATAACAACCAAGGCGGTAAACTGTATAAAAGTCTACCACATATACCAGCCAAGGTGTTACTAGGTATACAAGATATAACACATAACAACCAAGGCGGTAAACTGTATAAAAGTCTACCACACATAACAGCCAAGGTGTTACTAGGTATACAAGCTATAATATATAACAACCAAGGCGGTAAACTGTATAAAAGTCTACCATACATAACAGACAAGGTGTTACTAGGTATACAAGTTATAGCACATAACAACCAAGGCGGTAAACTGTATAAAAGTATACTATACATAACAGCCAAGGTATTACTAGGTATACAAGTTATAACATATAACAACCAAGGCGGTAAACTGTATAAAAGTCTACCACACATAACAGCCAAGGTGTTACTAGGTATACAGTTATAACACATAACAACCAAGGCGGTAAACTGTATAAAAGTCTACCACACATAACAACCAAGGTGTTACTAGGTATACAAGTTATAACACATAACAACCAAGGCGGTAAACTGTATAAAACTCTACCACACATAACAGCCAAGGTGTTACTAGGTATACAAGTTATAACACATAACAACCAAGGCGGTAAACTGTATAAAAGTCTACCACACATAACAGCCAAGGTGTTACTAGGTATACAAGTAATAACAAATAACAACCAAGGCGGTAAACTGTATAAAAGTCTACCACACATAACAACCAAGGTGTTACTAGGTATACAAGTTATAACACATAACAACCAAGGGGGTAAACTGTATAAAAGTCTACCATACATAACAGGCAAGGTGTTACGAGGTATACAAGTTATAACACATAACAACCAAGGCGGTAAACTGTATAAAAGTTTACCACACATAACAGCCAAGGTGTTACTAGGTATACAAGTTATAACACATAACAACCAAGGCGGTAAACTGTATAAAAGTCTACCACACAAAACAGCCAAGGTGTTACTAGGTATACAAGTTATAACACATAACAACCAAGGCGGTAAACTGTATAAAAGTCTACCATACATAACAGCCAAGGTGTTACTAGGTATACAAGTTATAACACATAACAACCAAGACGGTAAACTGTATAAAAGTGTACCACATATAACAGCCAATGTGTTACTAGGTATGCAAGTTATACCACATAACAACCAAGGCGGTAAACTGTATAAAAGTCTACCACACATAACAGCCAAGGTGTTACTAGGTATACAAGTTATAACACATAACAGCCAAGGTGTTACTAGGTATACAAGTCATAACATATAACAACCAATGTTGTACTCTGTGTAAAAGTCTACCATACATAACAGCCAAGGTTTTACTAGGTATACAAGTTATAACACATAACAACCAAGACGGTAAACTGCATAAAAGTGTACCACATATAACAGCCAATGTGTTACTAGGTATACAAGTTATACCACATAACAACCAAGGCGGTAAACTGTATAAAAGTCTACCACACATAACAACCAAGATGTTGCTAGGTATACAAGTTATAACACATAACAACCAAGGCGGTAAACTGTATAAAAGTCTACCATACATAACAGCCAAGGTGTTACTAGGTATTAAAGTTATAACACATAACAGCCAAGGTGTTACTAGGTATACAAGTTATAACACATAGCAGCCAAGGTGTTACTAGGTATACAAGTTATAACACATAACAACCAAGGCGGTAATCTGTATAAAAGTCTACCACACATAACAGCCAAGGTGTTACTAGGTATACAAGTTATACCACATAACAACCAAGGCGGTAAACTGTATAAAAGTCTACCATACATAACAGCCAAGGTGTTACTAGGTATACAAGTTATAACACATAACAACCAAGGTGATAAACTGTATAAAAGTCTACCATACATAACAGCCAAGGTGTTACTAGGTATACAAGTTATAACACATAACAACCAAGGCGGTAAACTGTATAAAAGTCTACCACACATAACAGCCAAGGTGTTACTAGGTATACAAGTTATAACACATAACAGCCAAGGTGTTACTAGGTAAACAAGTTATAACATATAACAACCAATGTTGTAGTCTGTGTAAAAGTCTACCATACTTAACAGCCAAGGTGTTGCTAGGTCTACAAGTTATAACACATAACAACCAAAACGGTAAACTGTATAAAGGTCTACCACACATAACAACCAAGGTGTTAATAGGTATACAAGTTATACCACATAACAACCAAGGCGGTAAACTGTATAAAAGTCTACCACACATAACAGCCAAGGTGTTACTAGGTATACAAGTTATAACACATAACAACCAAGGCGGTAAATTGTATAAAAGTCTACCATACATAACAGCCAAGGTGTTACTAGGTATGCAAGTTATAACACATAACAACCAAGACGGTAAACTGTATAAAAGTCTACCACACATAACAGCCAATGTGTTACTAGGTATACAAGTTATACCACATAACAACCAAGGCGGTAAACTGTATAAAAGTCTACCACACATAACAGCCAAGGTGTTACTAGGTATACAAGTTATAACACATAACAGCCAAGGTGTTACTAGGTATACAAGTTATAACATATAACAACCAATGTTGTACTCTGTGTAAAAGTCTACCATACATAACAGCCAAGGTGTTACTAGGTATACAAGTTATAACACATAACAACCAAGGCGGTAAACTGTATAAAAGTCTACCATATATACCAGCCAAGGTGTTACTAGGTATACAAGATATAACACATAACAACCAAGGCGGTAAACTGTATAAAAGTCTACCACACATAACAGCCAAGGTGTTACTAAGTATACAAGCTATAATATATAACAACCAAGGCGGTAAACTGTATAAAAGTCTACCATACATAACAGACAAGGTGTTACTAGGTATACAAGTTATAGCACATAACAACCAAGGCGGTAAACTGTATAAAAGTATACTATACATAACAGCCAAGGTATTACTAGGTATACAAGTTATAACATATAACAACCAAGGCAGTAAACTGTATAAAAGTCTACCACACATAACAGCCAAGGTGTTACTAGGTATACAGTTATAACACATAACAACCAAGGCGGTAAACTGTATAAAAGTCTACCACACATAACAACCAAGGTGTTACTAGGTATACAAGTTATAACACATAACAACCAAGGCGGTAAACTGTATAAAACTCTACCACACATAACAGCCAAGGTGTTACTAGGTATACAAGTTATAACACATAACAACCAAGGCGGTAAACTGTATAAAAGTCTACCACACATAACAGCCAAGGTGTTACTAGGTATACAAGTTATAACACATAACAACCAAGGCGGTAAACTGTATAAAAGTCTACCACACATAACAACCAAGGTGTTACTAGGTATACAAGTTATAACACATAACAACCAAGGGGGTAAACTGTATAAAAGTCTACCATACATAACAGGCAAGGTGTTACGAGGTATACAAGTTATAACACATAACAACCAAGGCGGTAAACTGTATAAAAGTTTACCACACATAACAGCAAAGGTGTTACTAGGTATACAAGTTATAACACATAACAACCAAGGCGGTAAACTGTATAAAAGTCTACCACACATAACAGCCAAGGTGTTACTAGGTATACAAGTTATAACACATAACAACCGAGGCGGTAAACTGTATAAAAGTCTACCATACATAACAGCCAAGGTGTTACTAGGTATACAAGTTATAACACATAACAACCAAGACGGTAAACTGTATAAAAGTGTACCACATATAACAGCCAAGGTGTTACTAGGTATACAAGTTATACCACATAACAACCAAGGCGGTAAACTGTATAAAAGTCTACCACACATAACAGCCAAGGTGTTACTAGGTATACAAGTTATAACACATAACAGCCAAGGTGTTACTAGGTATACAAGTCATAACATATAACAACCAATGTTGTACTCTGTGTAAAAGTCTACCATACATAACAGCCAAGGTGTTACTAGGTATACAAGTTATAACACATAACAACCAAGACGGTAAACTGTATAAAAGTGTACCACATATAACAGCCAATGTGTTACTACGTATACAAGTTATACCACATAACAACCAAGGCGGTAAACTGTATAAAAGTCTACCACACATAACAACCAAGATGTTACTAGGTATACAAGTTATAACACATAACAACCAAGGCGGTAAACTGTATAAAAGTCTACCATACATAACAGCCAAAGTGTTACTAGGTATTAAAGTTATAACACATAACAGCCAAGGTGTTACTAGGTATACAAGTTATAACACATAGCAGCCAAGGTGTTACTAGGTATACAAGTTATAACACATAACAACCAAGGCGGTAATCTGTATAAAAGTCTACCACACATAACAGGCAAGGTGTTACTAGGTATACAAGTTATACCACATAACAACCAAGGCGGTAAACTGTATAAAAGTCTACCATACATAACAGCCAAGGTGTTACTAGGTATACAAGTTATAACACATAACAACCAAGGTGATAAACTGTATAAAAGTCTACCATACATAACAGCCTAGGTGTTACTAGGTATACAAGTTATAACACATAACAACCAAGGCGGTAAACTGTATAAAAGTCTACCACACATAACAGCCAAGGTGTTACTAGGTATACAAGTTATAACACATAACAGCCAAGGTGTTACTAGGTAAACAAGTTATAACATATAACAACCAATGTTGTAGTCTGTGTAAAAGTATACCATACTTAACAGCCAAGGTGTTGCTAGGTCTACAAGTTATAACACATAACAACCAAAACGGTAAACTGTATAAAGGTCTACCACACATAACAACCAAGGTGTTAATAGGTATACAAGTTATACCACATAACAACCAAGGCGGTAAACTGTATAAAAGTCTACCATACATAACAGCCAATGTGTTACTAGGTATACAAGTTTTAACACATAACAACCAAGGCGGTAAACTGTATAAAATGCTACCATACATAACATAACAGCCAAGGTGTTACTAGGTATACAAGTTATAACACATAACAACCAAGGCGGTAAACTGTATAAAAGTCTACCATACATAACAGACAAGGTGTTACTAGGTATACAAGTTATAGCACATAAAAACCAAGGCGGTAAACTGTATAAAAGTCTACCACCTATAACAACCAAGGTGTTACTAGTTATACAAGTTATAACACATAACAACCAAGGCGGTAAACTGTATAAAAGTCTACCACACATAACAGCCAAGGTGTTACTAGGTATACAAGTTATAACACATAACAACCAATGCGGTAAACTGTATAAAAGTCTACCACACATAACAAACAAGGTGTTACTAGGTATACAAGTTATAACACATAACAACCAAGGCGGTAAACTGTATAAAAGTCTACCATACATAACAGCCAAGGTGTTACTAGGTATACAAGTTATAACACATAACAACCAAGGCAGTAAACTGTATAACAGTCTACCACACACAACAGCCAAGGTGTTACTAGGTATGCAAGTTATAACACATAACAACCAAGGCGGTAAACTGTATAAAAGTCTACCACACATAACAGCCAAGGTGTTACTAGGTATACAAGTTATAACACATAACAACCAAGGCGGTAAATTGTATAAAAGTCTACCATACATAACAGCCAAGGTGTTACTAGGTATGCAAGTTATAACACATAACAACCAAAACGGTAAACTGTATAAAAGTCTACCACACATAACAGCCAATGTGTTACTAGGTATACAAGTTATACCACATAACAACCAAGGCGGTAAACTGTATAAAAGTCTACCACACATAACAGCCAAGGTGTTACTAGGTATACAAGTTATAACACATAACAGCCAAGGTGTTACTAGGTATACAAGTTATAACATATAACAACCAATGTTGTACTCTGTGTAAAAGTCTACCATACATAACAGCCAAGGTGTTACTAGGTATACAAGTTATAACACATAACAACCAAGGCGGTAAACTGTATAAAAGTCTACCACATATACCAGCCAAGGTGTTACTAGGTATACAAGATATAACACATAACAACCAAGGCGGTAAACTGTATAAAAGTCTACCACACATAACAGCCAAGGTGTTACTAGGTATACAAGCTATAATATATAACAACCAAGGCGGTAAACTGTATAAAAGTCTACCATACATAACAGACAAGGTGTTACTAGGTATACAAGTTATAGCACATAACAACCAAGGCGGTAAACTGTATAAAAGTATACTATACATAACAGCCAAGGTATTACTAGGTATACAAGTTATAACATATAACAACCAAGGCGGTAAACTGTATAAAAGTCTACCACACATAACAGCCAAGGTGTTACTAGGTATACAGTTATAACACATAACAACCAAGGCGGTAAACTGTATAAAAGTCTACCACACATAACAACCAAGGTGTTACTAGGTATACAAGTTATAACACATAACAACCAAGGCGGTAAACTGTATAAAACTCTACCACACATAACAGCCAAGGTGTTACTAGGTATACAAGTTATAACACATAACAACCAAGGCGGTAAACTGTATAAAAGTCTACCACACATAACAGCCAAGGTGTTACTAGGTATACAAGTTATAACAAATAACAACCAAGGCGGTAAACTGTATAAAAGTCTACCACACATAACAACCAAGGTGTTACTAGGTATACAAGTTATAACACATAACAACCAAGGGGGTAAACTGTATAAAAGTCTACCATACATAACAGGCAAGGTGTTACGAGGTATACAAGTTATAACACATAACAACCAAGGCGGTAAACTGTATAAAAGTTTACCACACATAACAGCCAAGGTGTTACTAGGTATACAAGTTATAACACATAACAACCAAGGCGGTAAACTGTATAAAAGTCTACCACACAAAACAGCCAAGGTGTTACTAGGTATACAAGTTATAACACATAACAACCAAGGCGGTAAACTGTATAAAAGTCTACCATACATAACAGCCAAGGTGTTACTAGGTATACAAGTTATAACACATAACAACCAAGACGGTAAACTGTATAAAAGTGTACCACATATAACAGCCAATGTGTTACTAGGTATACAAGTTATACCACATAACAACCAAGGCGGTAAACTGTATAAAAGTCTACCACACATAACAGCCAAGGTGTTACTAGGTATACAAGTTATACCACATAACAACCAAGGCGGTAAACTGTATAAAAGTCTACCACACATAACAGCCAAGGTGTTACTAGGTATACAAGTTATAACACATAACAGCCAAGGTGTTACTAGGTATACAAGTCATAACATATAACAACCAATGTTGTACTCTGTGTAAAAGTCTACCATACATAACAGCCAAGGTTTTACTAGGTATACAAGTTATAACACATAACAACCAAGACGGTAAACTGCATAAAAGTGTACCACATATAACAGCCAATGTGTTACTAGGTATACAAGTTATACCACATAACAACCAAGGCGGTAAACTGTATAAAAGTCTACCACACATAACAACCAAGATGTTGCTAGGTATACAAGTTATAACACATAACAACCAAGGCGGTAAACTGTATAAAAGTCTACCATACATAACAGCCAAGGTGTTACTAGGTATTAAAGTTATAACACATAACAGCCAAGGTGTTACTAGGTATACAAGTTATAACACATAGCAGCCAAGGTGTTACTAGGTATACAAGTTATAACACATAACAACCAAGGCGGTAATCTGTATAAAAGTCTACCACACATAACAGCCAAGGTGTTACTAGGTATACAAGTTATAACACATAACAGCCAAGGTGTTACTAGGTAAACAAGTTATAACATATAACAACCAATGTTGTAGTCTGTGTAAAAGTCTACCATACTTAACAGCCAAGGTGTTGCTAGGTCTACAAGTTATAACACATAACAACCAAAACGGTAAACTGTATAAAGGTCTACCACACATAACAACCAAGGTGTTAATAGGTATACAAGTTATACCACATAACAACCAAGGCGGTAAACTGTATAAAAGTCTACCACACATAACAGCCAAGGTGTTACTAGGTATACAAGTTATAACACATAACAACCAAGGTGATAAACTGTATAAAAGTCTACCATACATAACAGCCAAGGTGTTACTAGGTATACAAGTTATAACACATAACAACCAAGGCGGTAAACTGTATAAAAGTCTACCACACATAACAGCCAAGGTGTTACTAGGTATACAAGTTATAACACATAACAGCCAAGGTGTTACTAGGTAAACAAGTTATAACATATAACAACCAATGTTGTAGTCTGTGTAAAAGTCTACCATACTTAACAGCCAAGGTGTTGCTAGGTCTACAAGTTATAACACATAACAACCAAAACGGTAAACTGTATAAAGGTCTACCACACATAACAACCAAGGTGTTAATAGGTATACAAGTTATACCACATAACAACCAAGGCGGTAAACTGTATAAAAGTCTACCACACATAACAGCCAAGGTGTTACTAGGTATACAAGTTATAACACATAACAACCAAGGCGGTAAATTGTATAAAAGTCTACCATACATAACAGCCAAGGTGTTACTAGGTATGCAAGTTATAACACATAACAACCAAGACGGTAAACTGTATAAAAGTCTACCACACATAACAGCCAATGTGTTACTAGGTATACAAGTTATACCACATAACAACCAAGGCGGTAAACTGTATAAAAGTCTACCACACATAACAGCCAAGGTGTTACTAGGTATACAAGTTATAACACATAACAGCCAAGGTGTTACTAGGTATACAAGTTATAACATATAACAACCAATGTTGTACTCTGTGTAAAAGTCTACCATACATAACAGCCAAGGTGTTACTAGGTATACAAGTTATAACACATAACAACCAAGGCGGTAAACTGTATAAAAGTCTACCATATATACCAGCCAAGGTGTTACTAGGTATACAAGATATAACACATAACAACCAAGGCGGTAAACTGTATAAAAGTCTACCACACATAACAGCCAAGGTGTTACTAAGTATACAAGCTATAATATATAACAACCAAGGCGGTAAACTGTATAAAAGTCTACCATACATAACAGACAAGGTGTTACTAGGTATACAAGTTATAGCACATAACAACCAAGGCGGTAAACTGTATAAAAGTATACTATACATAACAGCCAAGGTATTACTAGGTATACAAGTTATAACATATAACAACCAAGGCAGTAAACTGTATAAAAGTCTACCACACATAACAGCCAAGGTGTTACTAGGTATACAGTTATAACACATAACAACCAAGGCGGTAAACTGTATAAAAGTCTACCACACATAACAACCAAGGTGTTACTAGGTATACAAGTTATAACACATAACAACCAAGGCGGTAAACTGTATAAAACTCTACCACACATAACAGCCAAGGTGTTACTAGGTATACAAGTTATAACACATAACAACCAAGGCGGTAAACTGTATAAAAGTCTACCACACATAACAGCCAAGGTGTTACTAGGTATACAAGTTATAACACATAACAACCAAGGCGGTAAACTGTATAAAAGTCTACCACACATAACAACCAAGGTGTTACTAGGTATACAAGTTATAACACATAACAACCAAGGGGGTAAACTGTATAAAAGTCTACCATACATAACAGGCAAGGTGTTACGAGGTATACAAGTTATAACACATAACAACCAAGGCGGTAAACTGTATAAAAGTTTACCACACATAACAGCAAAGGTGTTACTAGGTATACAAGTTATAACACATAACAACCAAGGCGGTAAACTGTATAAAAGTCTACCACACAAAACAGCCAAGGTGTTACTAGGTATACAAGTTATAACACATAACAACCGAGGCGGTAAACTGTATAAAAGTCTACCATACATAACAGCCAAGGTGTTACTAGGTATACAAGTTATAACACATAACAACCAAGACGGTAAACTGTATAAAAGTGTACCACATATAACAGCCAAGGTGTTACTAGGTATACAAGTTATACCACATAACAACCAAGGCGGTAAACTGTATAAAAGTCTACCACACATAACAGCCAAGGTGTTACTAGGTATACAAGTTATAACACATAACAGCCAAGGTGTTACTAGGTATACAAGTCATAACATATAACAACCAATGTTGTACTCTGTGTAAAAGTCTACCATACATAACAGCCAAGGTGTTACTAGGTATACAAGTTATAACACATATCAACCAAGACGGTAAACTGTATAAAAGTGTACCACATATAACAGCCAATGTGTTACTACGTATACAAGTTATACCACATAACAACCAAGGCGGTAAACTGTATAAAAGTCTACCACACATAACAACCAAGATGTTACTAGGTATACAAGTTATAACACATAACAACCAAGGCGGTAAACTGTATAAAAGTCTACCATACATAACAGCCAAAGTGTTACTAGGTATTAAAGTTATAACACATAACAGCCAAGGTGTTACTAGGTATACAAGTTATAACACATAGCAGCCAAGGTGTTACTAGGTATACAAGTTATAACACATAACAACCAAGGCGGTAATCTGTATAAAAGTCTACCACACATAACAGGCAAGGTGTTACTAGGTATACAAGTTATACCACATAACAACCAAGGCGGTAAACTGTATAAAAGTCTACCATACATAACAGCCAAGGTGTTACTAGGTATACAAGTTATAACACATAACAACCAAGGTGATAAACTGCATAAAAGTCTACCATACATAACAGCCAAGGTGTTACTAGGTATACAAGTTATAACACATAACAACCAAGGCGGTAAACTGTATAAAAGTCTACCACACATAACAGCCAAGGTGTTACTAGGTATACAAGTTATAACACATAACAGCCAAGGTGTTACTAGGTAAACAAGTTATAACATATAACAACCAATGTTGTAGTCTGTGTAAAAGTCTACCATACTTAACAGCCAAGGTGTTGCTAGGTCTACAAGTTATAACACATAACAACCAAAACGGTAAACTGTATAAAGGTCTACCACACATAACAACCAAGGTGTTAATAGGTATACAAGTTATACCACATAACAACCAAGGCGGTAAACTGTATAAAAGTCTACCATACATAACAGCCAATGTGTTACTAGGTATACAAGTTTTAACACATAACAACCAAGGCGGTAAACTGTATAAAATGCTACCATACATAACATAACAGCCAAGGTGTTACTAGGTATACAAGTTATAACACATAACAACCAAGGCGGTAAACTGTATAAAAGTCTACCACACATAACAGCCAAGATGTTACCAGGTATACAAGTTATACCACATAACAACCAAGGCGGTAAACTGTATAAAAGTCTACCATACATAACAGCCAATGTGTTACTAGGTATACAAGTTTTAACACATAACAACCAAGGCGGTAAACTGTATAAAATGCTACCATACATAACATAACAGCCAAGGTGTTACTAGGTATACAAGTTATAACACATAACAACCAAGGCGGTAAACTGTATAAAAGTCTACCACACATAACAGCCAAGGTGTTACTAGGTATACAAGCTATAACATATAACAACCAAGGCGGTAAACTGTATAAAAGTCTACCATACATAACAGACAAGGTGTTACTAGGTATACAAGTTATAGCACATAAAAACCAAGGCGGTAAACTGTATAAAAGTCTACCACATATAACAACCAAGGTGTTACTAGTTATACAAGTTATAACACATAACAACCAAGGCGGTAAACTGTATAAAACTCTACCACACATAACAGCCAAGGTGTTACTAGGTATACAAGTGATAACACATAACAACCAAGGCGGTAAACTGTATAAAAGTCTACCACACATAACAGCCAAGGTGTTACTAGGTATACAAGTTATAACACATAACAATCAAGGCGGTAAACTGTATAAAAGTCTACCACACATAACAACCAAGGTGTTACTAGGTATACCAGTTATAACACATAACAACCAAGGCGGTAAGCTGTATAAAAGTCTACCATACATAACAGCCAAGGTGTTACTAGGTATACAAGTTATAACACATAACAACCAAGGCGGTAAACTGTATAAAAGTCTACCACACATAACAGCCAAGGTGTTACTAGGTATACAAGTTATAACACATAACAACCAAGGCGGTAAACTGTATAAAAGTCTACCACACATAACAGCCAAGGTGTTACTAGGTATACAAGTTATAACACATAACAACCAAGGCGGTAAATTGTATAAAAGTCTACCATACATAACAGCCAAGGTGTTACTAGGTATGCAAGTTATAACACATAACAACCAAGACGATAAACTGTATAAAAGTCTACCACACATAACAGCCAATGTGTTACTAGGTATACAAGTTATACCACATAACAACCAAGGCGGTAAACTGTATAAAAGTCTACCACACATAACAGCCAAGGTGTTACTAGGTATACAAGTTATAACACATAACAGCCAAGGTGTTACTAGGTATACAAGTTATAACATATAACAACCAATGTTGTACTCTGTGTAAAAGTCTACCATACATAACAGCCAAGGTGTTACTAGGTATACAAGTTATAACACATAACAACCAAGGCGGTAAACTGTATAAAAGTCTACCACACATAACAACCAAGGTGTTACTAGGTATAAAAATTATAACACATAACAACCAAGGCGGTAAACTGTATAAAAGTCTACCACACATAACAGCCAAGGTGTTACTAGGTATACAAGTTATAACACATAACAACCAAGGCGGTAAACTGTATAAAAGTCTACCACACATAACAACCAAGGTGTTACTAAGTATACAAGTTATAACACATAACAACCAAGGCGGTAAACTGTATAAAGGTCTACCATACATAACAGCCAAGGTGTTACTAGGTATTCAAGTTATAACACATAACAGCCAAGGTGTTAATAGGTATACAAGCTATAACACATAACAGCCAAGGTGTTACTAGGTATACAAGTTATAACACATAACAACCAAGGCGGTAAACTGTATAAAAGTCTACCACACATACCAGCCAAGATGTTACTAGGTATACAAGTTATACCACATAACAACCAAGGCGGTAAACTGTATAAAAGTCTACCATAGATAACAGCCAATGTGTTACTAGGTATACAAGTTTTAACACATAACAACCAAGACGGTAAACTGTATAAAAGTCTACCATACATAACATAACAGCCAAGGTGTTACTAGGTATACAAGTTATAACACATAACAACCAAGGCGGTAAACTGTATAAAAGTCTACCACACATAACAGCCAAGGTGTTACTAGGTATACAAGTTATAACACATAACAACCAAGGCGGTAAACTGTATAAAATTCTACCACACATAACAGCCAAGGTGTTACTAGGTATACAAGTTATAACATATAACAACCAAGGCCGTAAACTGTATAAAGCTCTACCACACATAACAGCCAAGGTGTTACTAGGTATACAAGTTATAACACATAACAACCAAGGCGGTCAACTGTATAAAAGTCTACCATACATAACAGCCAATGTGTTACTAGGTATACAAGTTATAACACATAACAACCAAGGCGGTAAACTGTATAAAAGTCTACCACACATAACAGCCAAGGTGTTACTAGGTATACAAGCTATAACATATAACAACCAAGGCGGTAAACTGTATAAAAGTCTACCACACATAACAGCCAAGGTGTTACTAGTTATACAAGTTATAACACATAACAACCAAGGCGGTAAATTGTATAAAAGTCTACCATACATAACAGCCAAGGTGTTACTAGGTATGCAAGTTATAACACATAACAACCAAGACGGTAAACTGTATTAAAGTCTACCACACATAACAGCCAATGTGTTACTAGGTATACAAGTTATACCACATAACAACCAAGGCGGTAAACTGTATAAAAGTCTACCACACATAACAGCCAAGGTGTTACAAGGTTTACAAGTTATAACACATAACAGCCAAGGTGTTACTAGGTATACAAGTTATAACACATAACAACCAAGGCGGTAAACTGTATAAAAGTCTACCACATATAACAGCCAAGGTGTTACTAGGTATACAAGTTATAACACATAACAGCCTAGGTGTTACTAGGTATACAAGTTATAACACATAGCAGCCAAGGTGTTACTAGGTATACAAGTTATAACACATAACAACCAAGGCGGTAATCTGTATAAAAGTCTACCACACATAACAGCCAAGTTGTTACTAGGTATACAAGTTATACCACATAACAACCAAGGCGGTAAACTGTATAAAAGTCTATCATACATAACAGCCAAGGTGTTACTTGGTATACAAGTTATAACACATAACAACAAAGGTGATAAACTGTATAAAAGTCTACCATACATAACAGCCAAGGTGTTACTAGGTATACAAGTTATAACAAATAACAACCAAGGCGGTAAACTGTATAAAAGTCTACCACACATAACAGCCAATGTGTTACTAGGTATACAAGTTATAACACATAACAGCCAAGGTGTTACTAGGTATACAAGTTATAACATATAACAACCAATGTTGTACTCTGTGTAAAAGTCTACCATACATAACAGCCAAGGTGTTACTAGGTATACAAGTTATAACACATAACAACCAAGGCAGTAAACTGTATAAAAGTCTACCACACATAACAGCCAAGGTGTTACTAGGTATACAAGTTATAACACATAACAACCAAGGCGGTAAACTGTATAAAAGTCTACCACACATAACAGCCAAGGTGTTACTAGGTATACAAGTTATAACACATAACAACCAAGGCGGTAAACTGTATAAAAGTCTACCACACATAACAACCAAGGTGTTACTAGGTATACAAGTTATAACACATAACAACCAAGGCGGTAAACTGTATAAAGGTCTACCATACATAACAGCCAAGGTGTTACTAGGTATTCAAGTTATAACACATAACAGCCAAGGTGTTAATAGGTATACAAGCTATAACACATAACAGCCAAGGTGTTACTAGGTATACAAGTTATAACACATAACAACCAAGGCGGTAAACTGTATAAAAGTCTACCACACATACCAGCCAAGATGTTACTAGGTATACAAGTTATACCACATAACAACCAAGGCGGTAAACTGTATAAAAGTCTACCATACATAACAGCCAATGTGTTACTAGGTATACAAGTTTTAACACATAACAACCAAGGCGGTAAACTGTATAAAAGTCTACCATACATAACATAACAGCCAAGGTGTTACTAGGTATACAAGTTATAACACATAACAACCAAGGCGGTAACCTGTATAAAAGTCTACCACACATAACAGCGAAGGTGTTACTAGGTATACAAGTTATAACATATAACAACCAAGGCCGTAAACTGTATAAAAGTCTACCAAACATAACAGCCAAGGTGTTACTAGGTATACAAGTTATAACACATAACAACCAAGGCGGTCAACTGTATAAAAGTCTACCATACATAACAGCCAATGTGTTACTAGGTATACAAGTTATAACACATAACAACCAAGGCGGTAAACTGTATAAAAGTCTACCACACATAACAGCCAAGGTGTTACTAGGTATACAAGCTATAACATATAACAACCAAGGCGGTAAACTGTATAAAAGTCTACCATACATAACAGACAAGGTGTTACTAGGTATACAAGTTATAGCACATAAAAACCAAGGCGGTAAACTGTATAAAAGTCTACCATACATAACAGCCAAGGTATTACTAGGTATACAAGTTATAACATATAACAACCAAGGCGGTAAACTGTATAAAAGTCTACCACACATAACAGCCAAGGTGTTACTAGGTATACAAGTTATAACACATAACAACCAAGGCGGTAAACTGTATAAAAGTCTACCATACATTACAGCCAAGGTATTACTAGGTATACAAGTTATAACACATAACAACCAAGGAGGTCAACCGTATAAAAGTCTACCATACATAACAGCCAATGTGTTACTAGGTATACAAGTTATAACACATAACAACCAAGGCAGTAAACTGTATAAAAGTCTACCACACATAACAGCCAAGGTGTTACTAGGTATACAAGTTATAACACATAACAACCAAGGCGGTAAACTGTATAAAAGTCTGCCACACATAACAACCAAGGTGTTACTAGGTATACAAGTTACAACACATAACAACCAAGGCGATAAGCTGTATAAAAGTCTACCATACATAACAGCCAAGGTGTTACTAGGTATACAAGTTATAACACATAACAACCAAGGCGGTAAACTGTATAAAAGTCTACCACACATAACAGCCAAAGTGTTACTAGTTATACAAGTTATAACACATAACAACCAAGGCGGTAAACTGTATAAAAGTCTACCACACATAACAGCCAAGGTGTTACTAGGTATACAAGTTATAACACATAACAACCAAGGCGGTAAATTGTATAAAAGTCTACCATACATAACAGCCAAGGTGTTACTAGGTATGCAAGTTATAACACATAACAACCAAGACGGTAAACTGTATAAAAGTCTACCACACATAACAGCCAATGTGTTACTAGGTATACAAGTTATACTACATAACAACCAAGGCGGTAAACTGTATAAAAGTCTACCACACATAACAGCCAAGGTGTTACTAGGTTTACAAGTTATAACACATAACAGCCAAGGTGTTACTAGGTATACAAGTTATAACATATTACAACCAATGTTGTACTCTGTGTAAAAGTCTACCATACATAACAGTCGAGGTGTTACTAGGTATACAAGTTATAACACATAACAACCAAGGCGGTAAACTGTATAAAAGTCTACCACATATAACAGCCAAGGTGTTACTAGGTATACAAGTTATAACAAATAACAGCCTAGGTGTTACTTGGTATACAAGTTATAACACATAGCAGCCAAGGTGTTACTAGGTATACAAGTTATAACACATAACAACCAAGGCGGTAATCTGTATAAAAGTCTACCACACATAACAGCCAAGGTGTTACTAGGTATACAAGTTATACCACATAACAACCAAGGCGGTAAACTGTATAAAAGTCTACCATACATAACAGCCAAGGTGTTACTAGGTATACAAGTTATAACACATAACAACAAAGGTGATAAACTGTATAAAAGTCTACCATACATAACAGCCAAGGTGTTACTAGGTATACAAGTTATAACACATAACAACCAAGGCGGTAAACTGTATAAAAGTCTACCACAAATAACAGCCAAGGTGTTACTAGGTATACAAGTTATAACACATAACAACCAAGGCGGTAAACTGTATAAAAGTCTACCACACATAACAGCCAAGGTGTTACTAGGTATACAAGCTATAACATATAACAACCAAGGCGGTAAACTGTATAAAACTCTACCACACATAACAGACAAGGTGTTACTAGGTATACAAGTTATAGCACATAAAAACCAAGGCGGTAAACTGTATAAAAGTCTACCATACATAACAGCCAAGGTATTACTAGGTATAAAAGTTATAACATATAACAACCAAGGCGGTAAACTGTATAAAAGTCTACCACACATAACAGCCAAGGTGTTACTAGGTATACAAGTTATAACACATAACAACCAAGGCGATAAACTGTATAAAAGTCTACCATACATTACAGCCAAGGTGTTACTAGGTATACAAGTTATAAAACATAACAACCAAGGCAGTAAACTGTATAAAAGTCTACCACACATAACAGCCAAGGTGTTACTAGGTATACAAGTTATAACACATAACAACCAAGGCGGTAAACTGTATAAAAGTCTACCACACATAACAACCAAGGTGTTACTAGGTATACAAGTTATAACACATAACAACCAAGGCGATAAGCTGTATAAAAGTCTACCATACATAACAGCCAAGGTGTTACTAGGTATACAAGTTATAACACATAACAACCAAGGCGGTAAACTGTATAAAAGTCTACCACACATAACAGCCAAGGTGTTACTAGTTATACAAGTTATAACACATAACAACCAAGGCGGTAAATTGTATAAAAGTCTACCATACATAACAGCCAAGGTGTTACTAGGTATGCAAGTTATAACACATACCAACCAAGACGGTAAACTGTATAAAAGTCTACCACACATAACAGCCAATGTGTTACTAGGTATACAAGTTATACCACATAACAACCAAGGCGGTAAACTGTATAAAAGTCTACCACACATAACAGCCAAGGTGTTACAAGGTTTACAAGTTATAACACATAACAGCCAAGGTGTTACTAGGTATACAAGTTATAACACATAACAACCAAGGCGGTAAACTGTATAAAAGTCTACCACATATAACAGCCAAGGTGTTACTAGGTATACAAGTTATAACACATAACAGCCTAGGTGTTACTAGGTATACAAGTTATAACACATAGCAGCCAAGGTGTTACTAGGTATACAAGTTATAACACATAACAACCAAGGCGGTAAATTGTATAAAAGTCTACCATACATAACAGCCAAGGTGTTACTAGGTATGCAAGTTATAACACATAACAACCAAGACGGTAAACTGTATAAAAGTCTACCACACATAACAGCCAATGTGTTACTAGGTATACAAGTTATACCACATAACAACCAAGGCGGTAAACTGTATAAAAGTCTACCACACATAACAGCCAAGGTGTTACTAGGTTTACAAGTTATAACACATAACAGCCAAGGTGTTACTAGGTATACAAGTTATAACATATGACAACCAATGTTGTACTCTGTGTAAAAGTCTACCATACATAACAGTCGAGGTGTTACTAGGTATACAAGTTATAACACATAACAACCAAGGCGGTAAACTGTATTAAAGTCTACCACATATAACAGCCAAGGTGTTACTAGGTATACAAGTTATAACAAATAACAGCCTAGGTGTTACTTGGTATACAAGTTATAACACATAGCAGCCAAGGTGTTACTAGGTATACAAGTTATAACACATAACAACCAAGGCGGTAATCTGTATAAAAGTCTACCACACATAACAGCCAAGGTGTTACTAGGTATACAAGTTATACCACATAACAACCAAGGCGGTAAACTGTATAAAAGTCTACCATACATAACAGCCAAGGTGTTACTAGGTATACAAGTTATAACACATAACAACAAAGGTGATAAACTGTATAAAAGTCTACCATACATAACAGCCAAGGTGTTACTAGGTATACAAGTTATAACACATAACAACCAAGGCGATAAGCTGTATAAAAGTCTACCATACATAACAGCCAAGGTGTTACTAGGTATACAAGTTATAACACATAACAACCAAGGCGGTAAACTGTATAAAAGTCTACCACACATAACAGCCAAGGTGTTACTAGTTATACAAGTTATAACACATAACAACCAAGGCGGTAAATTGTATAAAAGTCTACCATACATAACAGCCAAGGTGTTACTAGGTATGCAAGTTATAACACATAACAACCAAGACGGTAAACTGTATAAAAGTCTACCACACATAACAGCCAATGTGTTACTAGGTATACAAGTTATACCACATAACAACCAAGGCGGTAAACTGTATAAAAGTCTACCACACATAACAGCCAAGGTGTTACAAGGTTTACAAGTTATAACACATAACAGCCAAGGTGTTACTAGGTATACAAGTTATAACACATAACAACCAAGGCGGTAAACTGTATAAAAGTCTACCACATATAACAGCCAAGGTGTTACTAGGTATACAAGTTATAACACATAACAGCCTAGGTGTTACTAGGTATACAAGTTATAACACATAGCAGCCAAGGTGTTACTAGGTATACAAGTTATAACACATAACAACCAAGGCGGTAATCTGTATAAAAGTCTACCACACATAACAGCCAAGTTGTTACTAGGTATACAAGTTATACCACATAACAACCAAGGCGGTAAACTGTATTAAAGTCTACCATACATAACAGCCAAGGTGTTACTTGGTATACAAGTTATAACACATAACAACCAAGGCGGTAAACTGTATAAAAGTCTGCCACACATAACAACCAAGGTGTTACTAGGTATACAAGTTACAACACATAACAACCAAGGCGATAAGCTGTATAAAAGTCTACCATACATAACAGCCAAGGTGTTACTAGGTATACAAGTTATAACACATAACAACCAAGGCGGTAAACTGTATAAAAGTCTACCACACATAACAGCCAAAGTGTTACTAGTTATACAAGTTATAACACATAACAACCAAGGCGGTAAACTGTATAAAAGTCTACCACACATAACAGCCAAGGTGTTACTAGGTATACAAGTTATAACACATAACAACCAAGGCGGTAAATTGTATAAAAGTCTACCATACATAACAGCCAAGGTGTTACTAGGTATGCAAGTTATAACACATAACAACCAAGACGGTAAACTGTATAAAAGTCTACCACACATAACAGCCAATGTGTTACTAGGTATACAAGTTATACCACATTACAACCAAGGCGGTAAACTGTATAAAAGTCTACCACACATAACAGCCAAGGTGTTACTAGGTTTACAAGTTATAACACATAACAGCCAAGGTGTTACTAGGTATACAAGTTATAACATATGACAACCAATGTTGTACTCTGTGTAAAAGTCTACCATACATAACAGTCGAGGTGTTACTAGGTATACAAGTTATAACACATAACAACCAAGGCGGTAAACTGTATAAAAGTCTACCACATATAACAGCCAAGGTGTTACTAGGTATACAAGTTATAACAAATAACAGCCTAGGTGTTACTTGGTATACAAGTTATAACACATAGCAGCCAAGGTGTTACTAGGTATACAAGTTATAACACATAACAACCAAGGCGGTAATCTGTATAAGAGTCTACCACACATAACAGCCAAGGTGTTACTAGGTATACAAGTTATACCACATAACAACCAAGGCGGTAAACTGTATAAAAGTCTACCATACATAACAGCCAAGGTGTTACTAGGTATACAAGTTATAACACATAACAACAAAGGTGATAAACTGTATAAAAGTATACCATACATAACAGCCAAGGTGTTACTAGGTATACAAGTTATAACACATAACCACCAAGGCGGTAAACTGTATAAAAGTCTACCACAAATAACAGCCAAGGTGTTACTAGGTATACAAGTTATAACACATAACAACCAAGGCGGTAAACTGTATAAAAGTCTACCACACATAACAGCCAAGGTGTTACTAGGTATACAAGCTATAACATATAACAACCAAGGCGGTAAACTGTATAAAACTCTACCACACATAACAGACAAGGTGTTACTAGGTATACAAGTTATAGCACATAAAAACCAAGGCGGTAAACTGTATAAAAGTCTACCATACATAACAGCCAAGGTGTTACTAGGTATACAAGTTATAACACATAACAACCAAGGCGGTAAACTGTATAAAAGTCTACCATACGTTACAGCCAAGGTGTTACTAGGTATACAAGTTATAACACATAACAACCAAGGCAGTAAACTGTATAAAAGTCTACCACACATAACAGCCAAGGTGTTACTAGGTATACAAGTTATAACACATAACAACCAAGGCGGTAAACTGTATAAAAGTCTACCACACATAACAACCAAGGTGTTACTAGGTATACAAGTTATAACACATAACAACCAAGGCGATAAGCTGTATAAAAGTCTACCATACATAACAGCCAAGGTGTTACTAGGTATACAAGTTATAACACATAACAACCAAGGCGGTAAACGGTATAAAAGTCTACCACACATAACAGCCAAGGTGTTACTAGTTATACAAGTTATAACACATAACAACCAAGGCGGTAAATTGTATAAAAGTCTACCATACATAACAGCCAAGGTGTTACTAGGTATGCAAGTTATAACACATAACAACCAAGACGGTAAACTGTATAAAAGTCTACCACACATAACAGCCAATGTGTTACTAGGTATACAAGTTATACCACATAACAACCAAGACGGTAAACTGTATAAAAGTGTACCACATATAACAGCCAATGTGTTACTAGGTATACAAGTTATACCACATAACAACCAAGGCGGTAAACTGTATAAATGTCTACCACACATAACAGCCAAGGTGTTACTAGGTATACAAGTCATAACATATAACAACCAATGTTGTACTCTGTGTAAAAGTCTACCATACATAACAGCCAAGGTGTTACTAGGTATACAAGTTATAACACATAACAACCAAGGCGGTAAACTGTATAAAAGTCTACCACACATAACAACCAAGGTGTTACTAGGTATACAAGTTATAACACATAACAACCAAGGCGGTAAACTGTATAAAAGTCTACCATACATAACAGCCAAGGTGTTACTAGGTATTAAAGTTATAACACATGACAGCCAAGGTGTTACTAGGTATACAAGTTATAACACATAGCAGCCAAGGTGTTACTAGGTATACAAGTTATAACACATAACAACCAAGGCGGTAATCTCTATAAAAGTCTACCACACATAACAGCCAAGGTGTTACTAGGTATACAAGTTATACCACATAACAAACAAGGCGGTAAACTGTATAAAAGTCTACCATACATAACAGCCAAGGTGTTACTAGGTATACAAGTTATAACACATAACAACCAAGGTGATAAACTGTATAAAAGTCTACCATACATAACAGCCAAGGTGTTACTAGATATACAAGTTATAACACATAACAACCAAGGCGGTAAACTGTATAAAAGTCTACCACACATAACAGCCAAGGTGTTACTAGGTATACAAGTTATAACACATAACAGCCAAGGTGTTACTAGGTAAACAAGCTATAACATATAACAACCAATGTTGTAGTCTGTGTAAAAGTCTACCATACTTAACAGCCAAGGTGTTACTAGGTATACAAGTTATACCACATAACAACCAAGGCGGTAAACTGTATAAAAGTCTACCATACATAACAGCCAAGGTGTTACTAGGTATACAAGTTACAACACATAACAGCCAAGGTGTTACTAGGTATACAAGTTATAACATATAACAACCAATGTTGTACTCTGTGTAAAAGTCTACTATACATAACAGCCAAGGTGTTACTAGGTATACAAGTTATAACACATAACAACCAAGGCGGTAAACTGTATAAAAGTCTACCACATATACCAGCCAAGGTGTTACTAGGTATACAAGTTATAACACATAACAACCAAGGCGGTAAACTGTATAAAAGTCTACCACACATAACAGCCAAGGTGTTACTAGGTATACAAGCTATAACATATAACAACCAAGGCGGTAAAAAGTATACAAGTCTACCATACATAACAGACAAGGTGTTACTAGGTATACAAGTTATAGCACATAACAACCAAGGCGGTAAACTGTATAAAAGTATACCATACATAACAGCCAAGGTATTACTAGGTATACAAGTTATAACATATAACAACTAAGGCGGTAAACTGTATAAAAGTCTACCACACATAACAGCCAAGGTGTTACTAGGTATACAGTTATAACACATAACAACCAAGGCGGTAAACTGTATAAAAGTCTACCATACATTACAGCCAAGGTGTTACTAGGCATACAAGTTACAACACATAACAACCAAGGCGGTAAACTGTATAAAAGTCTACCACACATAACAACCAAGGTGTTACTAGGTATACAAGTTATAACACATAACAACCAAGGCGGTAAACTGTATAAAACTCTACCACACATAACAGCCAAGGTGTAACTAGGTATACAAGTTATAACACATAACAACCAAGGCGGTAAACTGTATAAAAGTCTACCACACATAACAGCCAAGGTGTTACTTGGTATACAAGTTATAACACATAACAACCAAGGTGGTAAACTGTATAAAAGTCTACCACACATAACAACCAAGGTGTTACTAGGTATACAAGTTATAACACATAACAACCAAGGGGGTAAACTGTATAAAAGTCTACCATACATAACAGGCAAGGTGTTACGAGGTATGCAAGTTATAAGACATAACAACCAAGGCGGTAAACTGTATAAAAGTCTACCACACATAACAGCCAAGGTGTTACTAGGTATACAAGTTATAACACATAACAACCAAGGCGGTAAACTGTATAAAAGTCTACCACACAAAACAGCCAAGGTGTTACTAGGTATACAAGTTATAACACATAACAACCAAGGCGGTAAACTATATAAAAGTCTACCATACATAACAGCCAAGGTGTTACTAGGTATACAAGTTATAACACATAACAACCAAGACGGTAAACTGTATAAAAGTGTACCACATATAACAGCCAATGTGTTACTAGGTATACAAGTTATACCACATAACAACCAAGGCGGTAAACTGTATAAAAGTCTACCACACATAACAGCCAAGGTGTTACTAGGTATACAAGTTATAACACATAACAGCCAAGGTGTTACTAGGTATACAAGTCATAACATATAACAACCAATGTTGTACTCTGTGTAAAAGTCTACCATACATAACAGCCAAGGTGTTACTAGGTATACAAGTTATAACACATAACAACCAAGGCGGTAAACTGTATAAAAGTCTACCACACATAACAACCAAGGTGTTACTAGGTATACAAGTTATAACACATAACAACCAAGGCGGTAAACTGTATAAATGTCTACCATACATAACAGCCAAGGTGTTACTAGGTATTAAAGTTATAACACATAACAGCCAAGGTGTTACTAGGTATACAAGTTATAACACATAACAGCCAAGGTGTTACTAGGTATACAGTTATAACACATAACAACCAAGGCGGTAAACTGTATAAAAGTCTACCATACATTACAGCCAAGGTGTTACTAGGCATACAAGTTACAACACATAACAACCAAGGCGGTAAACTGTATAAAAGTCTACCACACATAACAACCAAGGTGTTACTAGGTATACAAGTTATAACACATAACAACCAAGGCGGTAAACTGTATAAAACTCTACCACACATAACAGCCAAGGTGTTACTAGGTATACAAGTTATAACACATAACAACCAAGGCGGTAAACTGTATAAAAGTCTACCACACATAACAGCCAAGGTGTTACTAGGTATTAAAGTTATAACACATAACAGCCAAGGTGTTACTAGGTATACAAGTTATAACACATAACAGCCAAGGTGTTACTAGGTATACAGTTATAACACATAACAACCAAGGCGGTAAACTGTATAAAAGTCTACCATACATTACAGCCAAGGTGTTACTAGGCATACAAGTTACAACACATAACAACCAAGGCGGTAAACTGTATAAAAGTCTACCACACATAACAACCAAGGTGTTACTAGGTATACAAGTTATAACACATAACAACCAAGGCGGTAAACTGTATAAAAGTCTACCACATATAACAGCCAAGGTGTTACTAGGTATACAAGTTATAACAAATAACAGCCTAGGTGTTACCTGGTATACAAGTTATAACACATAGCAGCCAAGGTGTTACTAGGTATACAAGTTATAACACATAACAACCAAGGCGGTAATCTGTATAAAAGTCTACCACACATAACAGCCAAGGTGTTACTAGGTATACAAGTTATACCACATAACAACCAAGGCGGTAAACTGTATAAAAGTCTACCATACATAACAGCCAAGGTGTTACTAGGTATACAAGTTATAACACATAACAACAAAGGTGATAAACTGTATAAAAGTCTACCATACATAACAGCCAAGGTGTTACTAGGTATACAAGTTATAACACATAACAACCAAGGCGATAAGCTGTATAAAAGTCTACCATACATAACAGCCAAGGTGTTACTAGGTATACAAGTTATAACACATAACAACCAAGGCGGTAAACTGTATAAAAGTCTACCACACATAACAGCCAAGGTGTTACTAGTTATACAAGTTATAACACATAACAACCAAGGCGGTAAATTGTATAAAAGTCTACCATACATAACAGCCAAGGTGTTACTAGGTATGCAAGTTATAACACATAACAACCAAGACGGTAAACTGTATAAAAGTCTACCACACATAACAGCCAATGTGTTACTAGGTATACAAGTTATACCACATAACAACCAAGGCGGTAAACTGTATAAAAGTCTACCACACATAACAGCCAAGGTGTTACAAGGTTTACAAGTTATAACACATAACAGCCAAGGTGTTACTAGGTATACAAGTTATAACACATAACAACCAAGGCGGTAAACTGTATAAAAGTCTACCACATATAACAGCCAAGGTGTTACTAGGTATACAAGTTATAACACATAACAGCCTAGGTGTTACTAGGTATACAAGTTATAACACATAGCAGCCAAGGTGTTACTAGGTATACAAGTTATAACACATAACAACCAAGGCGGTAATCTGTATAAAAGTCTACCACACATAACAGCCAAGTTGTTACTAGGTATACAAGTTATACCACATAACAACCAAGGCGGTAAACTGTATAAAAGTCTACCATACATAACAGCCAAGGTATTACTTGGTATACAAGTTATAACACATAACAACCAAGGCGGTAAACTGTATAAAAGTCTGCCACACATAACAACCAAGGTGTTACTAGGTATACAAGTTACAACACATAACAACCAAGGCGATAAGCTGTATAAAAGTCTACCATACATAACAGCCAAGGTGTTACTAGGTATACAAGTTATAACACATAACAACCAAGGCGGTAAACTGTATAAAAGTCTACCACACATAACAGCCAAAGTGTTACTAGTTATACAAGTTATAACACATAACAACCAAGGCGGTAAACTGTATAAAAGTCTACCACACATAACAGCCAAGGTGTTACTAGGTATACAAGTTATAACACATAACAACCAAGGCGGTAAATTGTATAAAAGTCTACCATACATAACAGCCAAGGTGTTACTAGGTATGCAAGTTATAACACATAACAACCAAGACGGTAAACTGTATAAAAGTCTACCACACATAACAGCCAATGTGTTACTAGGTATACAAGTTATACCACATAACAACCAAGGCGGTAAACTGTATAAAAGTGTACCACACATAACAGCCAAGGTGTTACTAGGTTTACAAGTTATAACACATAACAGCCAAGGTGTTACTAGGTATACAAGTTATAACATATGACAACCAATGTTGTACTCTGTGTAAAAGTCTACCATACATAACAGTCGAGGTGTTACTAGGTATACAAGTTATAACAAATAACAGCCTAGGTGTTACTAGGTATACAAGTTATAACACATAACAACCAAGGCGGTAATCTGTATAAAAGTCTACCACACATAACAGCCAAGGTGTTACTAGGTATACAAGTTATACCACATAACAACCAAGGCGGTAAACTGTATAAAAGTCTACCATACATAACAGCCAAGGTGTTACTAGGTATGCAAGTTATAACACATAACAACAAAGGTGATAAACTGTATAAAAGTCTACCATACATAACAGCCAAGGTGTTACTAGGTATACAAGTTATAACACATAACAACCAAGGCGGTAAACTGTATAAAAGTCTACCACACATAACAGCCAAGGTGTTACTAGGTATACAAGCTATAACATATAACAACCAAGGCGGTAAACTGTATAAAACTCTACCACACATAACAGACAAGGTGTTACTAGGTATACAAGTTATAGCACATAAAAACCAAGGCGGTAAACTGTATAAAAGTCTACCATACATAACAGCCAAGGTGTTACTAGGTATACAAGTTATAACACATAACAACCAAGGCGGTAAACTGTATAAAAGTCTACCATACGTTACAGCCAAGGTGTTACTAGGTATACAAGTTATAACACATAACAACCAAGGCAGTAAACTGTATAAAAGTCTACCACACATAACAGCCAAGGTGTTACTAGGTATACAAGTTATAACACATAACAACCAAGGCGGTAAACTGTATAAAAGTCTACCACACATAACAACCAAGGTGTTACTAGGTATACAAGTTATAACACATAACAACCAAGGCGATAAGCTGTATAAAAGTCTACCATACATAACAGCCAAGGTGTTACTAGGTATACAAGTTATAACACATAACAACCAAGGCGGTAAACGGTATAAAAGTCTACCACACATAACAGCCAAGGTGTTACTAGTTATACAAGTTATAACACATAACAACCAAGGCGGTAAATTGTATAAAAGTCTACCATACATAACAGCCAAGGTGTTACAAGGTATGCAAGTTATAACACATAACAACCAAGACGGTAAACTGTATAAAAGTCTACCACACATAACAGCCAATGTGTTACTAGGTATACAAGTTATACCACATAGCAACCAAGACGGTAAACTGTATAAAAGTGTACCACATATAACAGCCAATGTGTTACTAGGTATACAAGTTATACCACATAACAACCAAGGCGGTCAACTGTATAAATGTCTACCACACATAACAGCCAAGGTGTTACTAGGTATACAAGTCATAACATATAACAACCAATGTTGTACTCTGTGTAAAAGTCTACCATACATAACAGCCAAGGTGTTACTAGGTATACAAGTTATAACACATAACAACCAAGGCGGTAAACTGTATAAAAGTCTACCACACATAACAACCAAGGTGTTACTAGGTATACAAGTTATAACACATAACAACCAAGGCGGTAAACTGTATAAAAGTCTACCATACATAACAGCCAAGGTGTTACTAGGTATTAAAGTTATAACACATGACAGCCAAGGTGTTACTAGGTATACAAGTTATAACACATAGCAGCCAAGGTGTTACTAGGTATACAAGTTATAACACATAACAACCAAGGCGGTAATCTGTATAAAAGTCTACCACACATAACAGCCAAGGTGTTACTAGGTATACAAGTTATACCACATAACAAACAAGGCGGTAAACTGTATAAAAGTCTACCATACATAACAGCCAAGGTGTTACTAGGTATACAAGTTATAACACATAACAGCCAAGGTGTTACTAGGTAAACAAGCTATAACATATAACAACCAATGTTGTAGTCTGTGTAAAAGTCTACCATACTTAACAGCCAAGGTGTTACTAGCTATACAAGTTATACCACATAACAACCAAGGCGGTAAACTGTATAAAAGTCTACCATACATAACAGCCAAGGTGTTACTAGGTATACAAGTTACAACACATAACAGCCAAGGTGTTACTAGGTATACAAGTTATAACATATAACAACCAATGGTGTACTCTGTGTAAAAGTCTACTATACATAACAGCCAAGGTGTTACTAGGTATACAAGTTATAACACATAACAACCAAGGCGGTAAACTGTATAAAAGTCTACCACATATACCAGCCAAGGTGTTACTAGGTATACAAGTTATAACACATAACAACCAAGGCGGTAAACTGTATAAAAGTCTACCACACATAACAGCCAAGGTGTTACTAGGTATACAAGCTATAACATATAACAACCAAGGCGGTAAAAAGTATACAAGTCTACCATACATAACAGACAAGGTGTTACTAGGTATACAAGCTATAACACATAACAACCAAGGCGGTAAACTGTATAAAAGTATACCATACATAACAGCCAAGGTATTACTAGGTATACAAGTTATAACATATAACAACCAAGGCGGTAAACTGTATAAAAGTCTACCACACATAACAGCCAAGGTGTTACTAGGTATACAGTTATAACACATAACAACCAAGGCGGTAAACTGTATAAAAGTCTACCATACATTACAGCCAAGGTGTTACTAGGCATACAAGTTACAACACATAACAACCAAGGCGGTAAACTGTATAAAAGTCTACCACACATAACAGCCAAGGTGTTACTAGGTATACAAGTTATAACACATAACAACCAAGGCGGTAAACTGTATAAAAGTCTACCATACATTACAGCCAAGGTGTTACTAGGTATACAAGTTATAACACATAACAACCAAGGCGGTAAACTGTATAAAAGTCTACCATACATAACAGGCAAGGTGTTACGAGGTATACAAGTTATAAGACATAACAACCAAGGCGGTAAACTGTATAAAAGTCTACCACACATAACAGCCAAGGTGTTACTAGGTATACAAGTTATAACACATAACAACCAAGGCGGTAAACTGTATAAAAGTCTACCACACAAAACAGCCAAGGTGTTACTAGGTATACAAGTTATAACACATAACAACCAAGGCGGTAAACTGTATAAAAGTCTACCATACATAACAGCCAAGGTGTTACTAGGTATACAAGTTATAACACATAACAACCAAGACGGTAAACTGTATAAAAGTGTACCACATATAACAGCCAATGTGTTACTAGGTATACAAGTTATACCACATAACAACCAAGGCGGTAAACTGTATAAAAGTCTACCACACATAACAGCCAAGGTGTTACTAGGTATACAAGTTATAACACATAACAGCCAAGGTGTTACTAGGTATACAAGTCATAACATATAACAACCAATGTTGTACTCTGTGTAAAAGTCTACCATACATAACAGCCAAGGTGTTACTAGGTATACAAGTTATAACACATAACAACCAAGGCGGTAAACTGTATAAAAGTCTACCACACATAACAACCAAGGTGTTACTAGGTATACAAGTTATAACACATAACAACCAAGGCGGTAAACTGTATAAATGTCTACCATACATAACAGCCAAGGTGTTACTAGGTATTAAAGTTATAACACATAACAGCCAAGGTGTTACTAGGTATACAAGTTATAACACATAACAGCCAAGGTGTTACTAGGTATACAGTTATAACACATAACAACCAAGGCGGTAAACTGTATAAAAGTCTACCATACATTACAGCCAAGGTGTTACTAGGCATACAAGTTACAACACATAACAACCAAGGCGGTAAACTGTATAAAAGTCTACCACACATAACAACCAAGGTGTTACTAGGTATACAAGTTATAACACATAACAACCAAGGCGGTAAACTGTATAAAACTCTACCACACATAACAGCCAAGGTGTTACTAGGTATACAAGTTATAACACATAACAACCAAGGCGTAAACTGTATAAAAGTCTACCACACATAACAGCCAAGGTGTTACTAGGTATACAAGTTATAACACATAACAACCAAGGCGGTAAACTGTATAAAAGTCTACCACACATAACAACCAAGGTGTTACTAGGTATACAAGTTATAACACATAACAACCAAGGGGGTAAACTGTATAAAAGTCTACCATACATAACAGGCAAGGTGTTACGAGGTATACAAGTTATAACACATAACAACCAAGGCGGTAAACTGTATAAAAGTCTACCACACATAACAGCCAAGGTGTTACTAGGTATACAAGTTATAACACATAACAACCAAGGCGGTAAACTGTATAAAAGTCTACCACACAAAACAGCCAAGGTGTTACTAGTTATACAAGTTATAACACATAACAACCAAGGCGGTAAACTGTATAAAAGTCTACCATACATAACAGCCAAGGTGTTACTAGGTATACAAGTCATAACATATAACAACCAATGTTGTACTCTGTGTAAAAGTCTACCATACATAACAGCCAAGGTGTTACTAGGTATACAAGTTATAACACATAACAACCAAGGCGGTAAACTGTATAAAAGTCTACCATACATAACAGCCAAGGTGTTACTAGGTATTAAAGTTATAACACATAACAGCCAAGGTGTTACTAGGTATACAAGTTATAACACATAGCAGCCAAGGTGTTACTAGGTATACAAGTTATAACACATAACAACCAAGGCGGTAATCTGTATAAAAGTCTACCACACATAACAGCCAAGGTGTTACTAGGTATACAAGTTATACCACATAACAAACAAGGCGGTAAACTGTATAAAAGTCTACCATACATAACAGCCAAGGTGTTACTAGGTATACAAGTTATAACACATAACAACCAAGGTGATAAACTGTATAAAAGTCTACCATACATAACAGCCAAGGTGTTACTAGATATACAAGTTATAACACATAACAACCAAGGCGGTAAACTGTATAAAAGTATACCACACATAACAGCCAAGGTGTTACTAGGTATACAAGTTATAACACATAACAGCCAAGGTGTTACTAGGTAAACAAGCTATAACATATAACAACCAATGTTGTAGTCTGTGTAAAAGTCTACCATACTTAACAGCCAAGGTGTTACTAGGTATACAAGTTATACCACATAACAACCAAGGCGGTAAACTGTATAAAAGTCTACCATACATAACAGCCAAGGTGTTACTAGGTATACAAGTTACAACACATAACAGCCAAGGTGTTACTAGGTATACAAGTTATAACATATAACAACCAATGTTGTACTCTGTGTAAAAGTCTACTATACATAACAGCCAAGGTGTTACTAGGTATACAAGTTATAACACATAACAACCAAGGCGGTAAACTGTATAAAAGTCTACCACATATACCAGCCAAGGTGTTACTAGGTATACAAGTTATAACACATAACAACCAAGGCGGTAAACTGTATAAAAGTCTACCACACATAACAGCCAAGGTGTTACTAGGTATACAAGCTATAACATATAACAACCAATGCGGTAAAAAGTATACAAGTCTACCATACATAACAGACAAGGTGTTACTAGGCATACAAGTTACAACACAAAACAACCAAGGCGGTAAACTGTATAAAAGTATACCATACATAACAGCCAAGGTATTACTAGGTATACAAGTTATAACATATAACAACCAAGGCGGTAAACTGTATATAAGTCTACCACACATAACAGCCAAGGTGTTACTAGGTATACAGTTATAACACATAACAACCAAGGCGGTAAACTGTATAAAAGTCTACCATACATTACAGCCAAGGTGTTACTAGGCATACATAACAACCAAGGCGGTAAACTGTATAAAAGTTGTATACATAACAACCAAGGCGGTAAACTGTATAAAAGTCTACCACACATAACAACCAAGGTGTTACTAGGTATACAAGTTATAACACATAACAACCAAGGCGGTAAACTGTATAAAACTCTACCACACATAACAGCCAAGGTGTAACTAGGTATACAAGTTATAACACATAACAACCAAGGCGGTAAACTGTATAAAAGTCTACCACACATAACAGCCAAGGTGTTACTAGGTATACAAGTTATAACACATAACAACCAAGGTGGTAAACTGTATAAAAGTCTACCACACATAACAACCAAGGTGTTACTAGGTATACAAGTTATAACACATAACAACCAAGGGGGTAAACTGTATAAAAGTCTACCATACATAACAGGCAAGGTGTTACGAGGTATACAAGTTATAACACATAACAACCAAGGCGGTAAACTGTATAAAAGTCTACCACACATAACAGCCAAGGTGTTACTAGGTATACAAGTTATAACACATAACAACCAAGGCGGTAAACTGTATAAAAGTATACCACACAAAACAGCCAAGGTGTTACTAGGTATACAAGTTATAACACATAACAACCAAGGCGGTAAACTGTATAAAAGTCTACCATACATAACAGCCAAGGTGTTACTAGGTATACAAGTTATAACACATAACAACCAAGACGGTAAACTGTATAAAAGTGTACCACATATAACAGCCAATGTGTTACTAGGTATACAAGTTATACCACATAACAACCAAGGCGGTAAACTGTATAAAAGTCTACCACACATAACAGCCAAGGTGTTACTAGGTATACAAGTTATAACACATAACAGCCAAGGCGGTAAACTGTATAAAACTCTACCACACATAACAGCCAAGGTGTTACTAGGTATACAAGTTATAACACATAACAACCAAGGCTGTAAACTGTATAAAAGTCTACCACACATAACAGCCAAGGTGTTACTAGGTATACAAGTTATAACACATAACAACCAAGGCGGTAAACTGTATAAAAGTCTACCACACATAACAACCAAGGTGTTACTAGGTATACAAGTTATAACACATAACAACCAAGGGGGTAAACTGTATAAAAGTCTACCATACATAACAGGCAAGGTGTTACGAGGTATACAAGTTATAACACATAACAACCAAGGCGGTAAACTGTATAAAAGTCTACCACACATAACAGCCAAGGTGTTACTAGGTATACAAGTTATAACACATAACAACCAAGGCGGTAAACTGTATAAAAGTCTACCACACAAAACAGCCAAGGTGTTACTAGTTATACAAGTTATAACACATAACAACCAAGGCGGTAAACTGTATAAAAGTCTACCATACATAACAACCAAGGTGTTACTAGGTATACAAGTCATAACATATAACAACCAATGTTGTACTCTGTGTAAAAGTCTACCATACATAACAGCCAAGGTGTTACTAGGTATACAAGTTATAACACATAACAACCAAGGCGGTAAACTGTATAAAAGTCTACCACACATAACAACCAAGGTGTTACTAGGTATGCAAGTTATAACACATAACAACCAAGGCGGTAAACTGTATAAAAGTCTACCATACATAACAGCCAAGGTGTTACTAGGTATACAAGTTATAACACATAACAACCAAGGCGGTAAACTGTATAAAAGTCTACCACACATAACAGCCAAGGTGTTACTAGGTATACAAGTTATAACACATAACAACCAAGGCGGTAAACTGTATAAAAGTCTACCACACAAAACAGCCAAGGTGTTACTAGGTATACAAGTTATAACACATAACAACCAAGGCGGTAAACTGTATAAAAGTCTACCATACATAACAGCCAAGGTGTTACTAGGTATACAAGTTATAACACATAACAACCAAGGCGGTAAACTGTATAAAAGTGTACCACATATAACAGCCAATGTGTTACTAGGTATACAAGTTATACCACATAACAACCAAGGCGGTAAACTGTATAAAAGTCTACCACACATAACAGCCAAGGTGTTACTAGGTATACAAGTTATAACACATAACAGCCAAGGTGTTACTAGGTATACAAGTCATAACATATAACAACCAATGTTGTACTCTGTGTAAAAGTCTACCATACATAACAGCCAAGGTGTTACTAGGTATACAAGTTATAACACATAACAACCAAGGCGGTAAACTGTATAAAAGTCTACCACACATAACAACCAAGGTGTTACTAGGTATACAAGTTATAACACATAACAACCAAGGCGGTAAACTGTATAAATGTCTACCATACATAACAGCCAAGGTGTTACTAGGTATTAAAGTTATAACACATAACAGCCAAGGTGTTACTAGGTATACAAGTTATAACACATAACAGCCAAGGTGTTACTAGGTATACAGTTATAACACATAACAACCAAGGCGGTAAACTGTATAAAAGTCTACCATACATTACAGCCAAGGTGTTACTAGGCATACAAGTTACAACACATAACAACCAAGGCGGTAAACTGTATAAAAGTCTACCACACATAACAACCAAGGTGTTACTAGGTATACAAGTTATAACACATAACAACCAAGGCGGTAAACTGTATAAAACTCTACCACACATAACAGCCAAGGTGTTACTAGGTATACAAGTTATAACACATAACAACCAAGGCGTAAACTGTATAAAAGTCTACCACACATAACAGCCAAGGTGTTACTAGGTATACAAGTTATAACACATAACAACCAAGGCGGTAAACTGTATAAAAGTCTACCACACATAACAACCAAGGTGTTACTAGGTATACAAGTTATAACACATAACAACCAAGGGGGTAAACTGTATAAAAGTCTACCATACATAACAGGCAAGGTGTTACGAGGTATACAAGTTATAACACATAACAACCAAGGCGGTAAACTGTATAAAAGTCTACCACACATAACAGCCAAGGTGTTACTAGGTATACAAGTTATAACACATAACAACCAAGGCGGTAAACTGTATAAAAGTCTACCACACAAAACAGCCAAGGTGTTACTAGTTATACAAGTTATAACACATAACAACCAAGGCGGTAAACTGTATAAAAGTCTACCATACATAACAGCCAAGGTGTTACTAGGTATACAAGTCATAACATATAACAACCAATGTTGTACTCTGTGTAAAAGTCTACCATACATAACAGCCAAGGTGTTACTAGGTATACAAGTTATAACACATAACAACCAAGGCGGTAAACTGTATAAAAGTCTACCACACATAACAACCAAGGTGTTACTAGGTATACAAGTTATAACACATAACAACCAAGGCGGTAAACTGTATAAAAGTCTACCATACATAACAGCCAAGGTGTTACTAGGTATTAAAGTTATAACACATAACAGCCAAGGTGTTACTAGGTATACAAGTTATAACACATAGCAGCCAAGGTGTTACTAGGTATACAAGTTATAACACATAACAACCAAGGCGGTAATCTGTATAAAAGTCTACCACACATAACAGCCAAGGTGTTACTAGGTATACAAGTTATACCACATAACAAACAAGGCGGTAAACTGTATAAAAGTCTACCATACATAACAGCCAAGGTGTTACTAGGTATACAAGTTATAACACATAACAACCAAGGTGATAAACTGTATAAAAGTCTACCATACATAACAGCCAAGGTGTTACTAGATATACAAGTTATAACACATAACAACCAAGGCGGTAAACTGTATAAAAGTATACCACACATAACAGCCAAGGTGTTACTAGGTATACAAGTTATAACACATAACAGCCAAGGTGTTACTAGGTAAACAAGCTATAACATATAACAACCAATGTTGTAGTCTGTGTAAAAGTCTACCATACTTAACAGCCAAGGTGTTACTAGGTATACAAGTTATACCACATAACAACCAAGGCGGTAAACTGTATAAAAGTCTACCATACATAACAGCCAAGGTGTTACTAGGTATACAAGTTACAACACATAACAGCCAAGGTGTTACTAGGTATACAAGTTATAACATATAACAACCAATGTTGTACTCTGTGTAAAAGTCTACTATACATAACAGCCAAGGTGTTACTAGGTATACAAGTTATAACACATAACAACCAAGGCGGTAAACTGTATAAAAGTCTACCACATATACCAGCCAAGGTGTTACTAGGTATACAAGTTATAACACATAACAACCAAGGCGGTAAACTGTATAAAAGTCTACCACACATAACAGCCAAGGTGTTACTAGGTATACAAGCTATAACATATAACAACCAATGCGGTAAAAAGTATACAAGTCTACCATACATAACAGACAAGGTGTTACTAGGCATACAAGTTACAACACAAAACAACCAAGGCGGTAAACTGTATAAAAGTATACCATACATAACAGCCAAGGTATTACTAGGTATACAAGTTATAACATATAACAACCAAGGCGGTAAACTGTATATAAGTCTACCACACATAACAGCCAAGGTGTTACTAGGTATACAGTTATAACACATAACAACCAAGGCGGTAAACTGTATAAAAGTCTACCATACATTACAGCCAAGGTGTTACTAGGCATACATAACAACCAAGGCGGTAAACTGTATAAAAGTTGTATACATAACAACCAAGGCGGTAAACTGTATAAAAGTCTACCACACATAACAACCAAGGTGTTACTAGGTATACAAGTTATAACACATAACAACCAAGGCGGTAAACTGTATAAAACTCTACCACACATAACAGCCAAGGTGTAACTAGGTATACAAGTTATAACACATAACAACCAATGCGGTAAACTGTATAAAAGTCTACCACACATAACAGCCAAGGTGTTACTAGGTATACAAGTTATAACACATAACAACCAAGGTGGTAAACTGTATAAAAGTCTACCACACATAACAACCAAGGTGTTACTAGGTATACAAGTTATAACACATAACAACCAAGGGGGTAAACTGTATAAAAGTCTACCATACATAACAGGCAAGGTGTTACGAGGTATACAAGTTATAACACATAACAACCAAGGCGGTAAACTGTATAAAAGTCTACCACACATAACAGCCAAGGTGTTACTAGGTATACAAGTTATAACACATAACAACCAAGGCGGTAAACTGTATAAAAGTATACCACACAAAACAGCCAAGGTGTTACTAGGTATACAAGTTATAACACATAACAACCAAGGCGGTAAACTGTATAAAAGTCTACCATACATAACAGCCAAGGTGTTACTAGGTATACAAGTTATAACACATAACAACCAAGACGGTAAACTGTATAAAAGTGTACCACATATAACAGCCAATGTGTTACTAGGTATACAAGTTATACCACATAACAACCAAGGCGGTAAACTGTATAAAAGTCTACCACACATAACAGCCAAGGTGTTACTAGGTATACAAGTTATAACACATAACAGCCAAGGCGGTAAACTGTATAAAACTCTACCACACATAACAGCCAAGGTGTTACTAGGTATACAAGTTATAACACATAACAACCAAGGCTGTAAACTGTATAAAAGTCTACCACACATAACAGCCAAGGTGTTACTAGGTATACAAGTTATAACACATAACAACCAAGGCGGTAAACTGTATAAAAGTCTACCACACATAACAACCAAGGTGTTACTAGGTATACAAGTTATAACACATAACAACCAAGGGGGTAAACTGTATAAAAGTCTACCATACATAACAGGCAAGGTGTTACGAGGTATACAAGTTATAACACATAACAACCAAGGCGGTAAACTGTATAAAAGTCTACCACACATAACAGCCAAGGTGTTACTAGGTATACAAGTTATAACACATAACAACCAAGGCGGTAAACTGTATAAAAGTCTACCACACAAAACAGCCAAGGTGTTACTAGTTATACAAGTTATAACACATAACAACCAAGGCGGTAAACTGTATAAAAGTCTACCATACATAACAACCAAGGTGTTACTAGGTATACAAGTCATAACATATAACAACCAATGTTGTACTCTGTGTAAAAGTCTACCATACATAACAGCCAAGGTGTTACTAGGTATACAAGTTATAACACATAACAACCAAGGCGGTAAACTGTATAAAAGTCTACCACACATAACAACCAAGGTGTTACTAGGTATGCAAGTTATAACACATAACAACCAAGGCGGTAAACTGTATAAAAGTCTACCATACATAACAGCCAAGGTGTTACTAGGTATTAAAGTTATAACACATAACAGCCAAGGTGTTACTAGGTATACAAGTTATAACACATAGCAGCCAAGGTGTTACTAGGTATACAAGTTATAACACATAACAACCAAGGCGGTAATCTGTATAAAAGTCTACCACACATAACAGCCAAGGTGTTACTAGGTATACAAGTTATACCACATAACAAACAAGGCGGTAAACTGTATAAAAGTCTACCATACATAACAGCCAAGGTGTTACTAGGTATACAAGTTATAACACATAACAACCAAGGTGATAAACTGTATAAAAGTCTACCATACATAACAGCCAAGGTGTTACTAGATATACAAGTTATAACACATAACAACCAAGGCGGTAAACTGTATAAAAGTATACCACACATAACAGCCAAGGTGTTACTAGGTATACAAGTTATAACACATAACAGCCAAGGTGTTACTAGGTAAACAAGCTATAACATATAACAACCAATGTTGTAGTCTGTGTAAAAGTCTACCATACTTAACAGCCAAGGTGTTACTAGGTATACAAGTTATACCACATAACAGCCAAGGTGTTACTAGGTATACAAGTTATAACATATAACAACCAATGTTGTACTCTGTGTAAAAGTCTACTATACATAACAGCCAAGGTGTTACTAGGTATACAAGTTATAACACATAACAACCAAGGCGGTAAACTGTATAAAAGTCTACCATACATAACAGCCAAGGTGTTACTAGGTATACAAGTTACAACACATAACAGCCAAGGTGTTACTAGGTATACAAGTTATAACATATAACAACCAATGTTGTACTCTGTGTAAAAGTCTACTATACATAACAGCCAAGGTGTTACTAGGTATACAAGTTATAACACATAACAACCAAGGCGGTAAACTGTATAAAAGTCTACCACATATACCAGCCAAGGTGTTACTAGGTATACAAGTTATAACACATAACAACCAAGGCGGTAAACTGTATAAAAGTCTACCACACATAACAGCCAAGGTGTTACTAGGTATACAAGCTATAACATATAACAACCAATGCGGTAAAAAGTATACAAGTCTACCATACATAACAGACAAGGTGTTACTAGGCATACAAGTTACAACACAAAACAACCAAGGCGGTAATCTGTATAAAAGTATACCATACATAACAGCCAAGGTATTACTAGGTATACAAGTTATAACATATAACAACCAAGGCGGTAAACTGTATATAAGTCTACCACACATAACAGCCAAGGTGTTACTAGGTATACAGTTATAACACATAACAACCAAGGCGGTAAACTGTATAAAAGTCTACCATACATTACAGCCAAGGTGTTACTAGGCATACATAACAACCAAGGTGGTAAACTGTATAAAAGTCTACCACACATAACAACCAAGGTGTTACTAGGTATACAAGTTATAACACATAACAACCAAGGGGGTAAACTGTATAAAAGTCTACCATACATAACAGGCAAGGTGTTACGAGGTATACAAGTTATAACACATAACAACCAAGGCGGTAAACTGTATAAAAGTCTACCACACATAACAGCCAAGGTGTTACTAGGTATACAAGTTATAACACATAACAACCAAGGCGGTAAACTGTATAAAAGTATACCACACAAAACAGCCAAGGTGTTACTAGGTATACAAGTTATAACACATAACAACCAAGGCGGTAAACTGTATAAAAGTCTACCATACATAACAGCCAAGGTGTTACTAGGTATACAAGTTATAACACATAACAACCAAGACGGTAAACTGTATAAAAGTGTACCACATATAACAGCCAATGTGTTACTAGGTATACAAGTTATACCACATAACAACCAAGGCGGTAAACTGTATAAAAGTCTACCACACATAACAGCCAAGGTGTTACTAGGTATACAAGTTATAACACATAACAGCCAAGGTGTTACTAGGTATACAAGTCATAACATATAACAACCAATGTTGTACTCTGTGTAAAAGTCTACCATACATAACAGCCAAGGTGTTACTAGGTATACAAGTTATAACACATAACAACCAAGGCGGTAAACTGTATAAAAGTCTACCACACATAACAACCAAGGTGTTACTAGGTATACAAGTTATAACACATAACAACCAAGGCGGTAAACTGTATAAATGTCTACCATACATAACAGCCAAGGTGTTACTAGGTATTAAAGTTATAACACATAACAGCCAAGGTGTTACTAGGTATACAAGTTATAACACATAACAGCCAAGGTGTTACTAGGTATACAGTTATAACACATAACAACCAAGGCGGTAAACTGTATAAAAGTCTACCATACATTACAGCCAAGGTGTTACTAGGCATACAAGTTACAACACATAACAACCAAGGCGGTAAACTGTATAAAAGTCTACCACACATAACAACCAAGGTGTTACTAGGTATACAAGTTATAACACATAACAACCAAGGCGGTAAACTGTATAAAACTCTACCACACATAACAGCCAAGGTGTTACTAGGTATACAAGTTATAACACATAACAACCAAGGCGGTAAACTGTATAAAAGTCTACCACACATAACAGCCAAGGTGTTACTAGGTATACAAGTTATAACACATAACAACCAAGGCGGTAAATTGTATAAAAGTCTACCACACATAACAACCAAGGTGTTACTAGGTATACAAGTTATAACACATAACAACCAAGGGGGTAAACTGTATAAAAGTCTACCATACATAACAGGCAAGGTGTTACGAGGTATACAAGTTATAACACATAACAACCAAGGCGGTAAACTGTATAAAAGTCTACCACACATAACAGCCAAGGTGTTACTAGGTATACAAGTTATAACACATAACAACCAAGGCGGTAAACTGTATAAAAGTCTACCACACAAAACAGCCAAGGTGTTACTAGTTATACAAGTTATAACACATAACAACCAAGGCGGTAAACTGTATAAAAGTCTACCATACATAACAGCCAAGGTGTTACTAGGTATACAAGTTATAACACATAACAACCAAGACGGTAAACTGTATAAAAGTGTACCACATATAACAGCCAATGTGTTACTAGGTATACAAGTTATACCACATAACAACCAAGGCGGTATACTGTATAAATGTCTACCACACATAACAGCCAAGGTGTTACTAGGTATACAAGTCATAACATATAACAACCAATGTTGTACTCTGTGTAAAAGTCTAACATACATAACAGCCAAGGTGTTACTAGGTATACAAGTTATAACACATAACAACCAAGGCGGTAAACTGTATAAAAGTCTACCACACATAACAACCAAGGTGTTACTAGGTATACAAGTTATAACACATAACAACCAAGGCGGTAAACTGTATAAAAGTCTACCATACATAACAGCCAAGGTGTTACTAGGTATTAAAGTTATAACACATAACAGCCAAGGGGTTACTAGGTATACAAGTTATAACACATAGCAGCCAAGGTGTTACTAGGTATACAAGTTATAACACATAACAACCAAGGCGGTAATCTGTATAAAAGTCTACCACACATAACAGCCAAGGTGTTACTAGGTATACAAGTTATACCACATAACAAACAAGGCGGTAAACTGTATAAAAGTCTACCATCCATAACAGCCAAGGTGTTACTAGGTATACAAGTTATAACACATAACAACCAAGGTGATAAACTGTATAAAAGTCTACCATACATAACAGCCAAGGTGTTACTAGATATACAAGTTATAACACATAACAACCAAGGCGGTAAACTGTATAAAAGTCTACCACACATAACAGCCAAGGTGTTACTAGGTATACAAGTTATAACACATAACAGCCAAGGTGTCACTAGGTAAACAAGCTATAACATATAACAACCAATGTTGTAGTCTGTGTAAAAGTCTACCATACTTAACAGCCAAGGTGTTGCTAGGTCTACAAGTTATAACACATAACAACCAAAACGGTAAACTGTATAAAAGTCTACCACACATAACAACCAAGGTGTTAATAGGTATACAAGTTATACCACATAACAACCAAGGCGGTAAACTGTATAAAAGTCTACCACACATAACAACCAAGGTGTTACTAGGTATACAAGTTATAACACATAACAACCAAGGCGGTAAACTGTATAAAGGTCTACCATACATAACAGCCAAGGTGTTACTAGGTATTCAAGTTATAACACATAACAGCCAAGGTGTTAATAGGTATACAAGCTATAACACATAATAGCCAAGGTGTTACTAGGTATACAAGTTATAACACATAACAACCAAGGCGGTAAACTGTATAAAAGTCTACCACACATAACAGCCAAGATGTTACTAGGTATACAAGTTATACCACATAACAACCAAGGCGGTAAACTGTATAAAAGTCTACCATACATAACAGCCAATGTGTTACTAGGTATACAAGTTTTAACACATAACAACCAAGTCGGTAAACTGTATAAAATGCTACCATACATAACATAACAGCCAAGGTGTTACTAGGTATACAAGCTATAACATATAACAACCAAGGCGGTAAACTGTATAAAAGTCTACCATACATAACAGACAAGGTGTTACTAGGTATACAAGTTATAGCACATAAAAACCAAGGCGGTAAACTGTATAAAAGTCTACCACACATAACAACCAAGGTGTTACTAGGTATACAAGTTATAACACATAACAACCAAGGCGGTAAACTGTATAAAACTCTACCACACATAACAGCCAAGGTGTTACTAGGTATACAAGTGATAACACATAACAACCAAGGCGGTAAACTGTATAAAAGTCTACCACACATAACAGCCAAGGTGTTACTAGGTATACAAGTTATAACACATAACAACCAAGGCGGTAAACTGTATAAAGGTCTACCACACATAACAACCAAGGTGTTACTAGGTATACCAGTTATAACACATAACAACCAAGGCGGTAAGCTGTATAAAAGTCTACCATACATAACAGCCAAGGTGTTACTAGGTATACAAGTTATAACACATAACAACCAAGGCGGTAAACTGTATAAAAGTCTACCACACATAACAGCCAAGGTGTTACTAGGTATGCAAGTTATAACACATAACAACCAAGGCGGTAAACTGTATAAAAGTCTACCACACATAACAGCCAAGGTGTTACTAGGTGTACAAGTTATAACACATAACAACCAAGGCGGTAAATTGTATAAAAGTCTACCATACATAACAGCCAAGGTGTTACTAGGTATGCAAGTTATAACACATAACAACCAAGACGGTAAACTGTATAAAAGTCTACCACACATAACAGCCAATGTGTTACTAGGTATGCAAGTTATAACACATAACAGCCAAGGTGTTACTAGGTATACAAGTTATAACATATAACAACCAATGTTGTACTCTGTGTAAAAGTCTACCATACATAACAGCCAAGGTGTTACTTGGTATACAAGTTATAACACATAACAACCAAGGCGGTAAACTGTATAAAAGTCTACCACACATAACAGCCAAGGTGTTACTAGGTATACAAGTTATAACACATAACAACCAAGGCGGTAAACTGTATAAAGGTCTACCATACATAACAGCCAAGGTGTTACTAGGTATTCAAGTTATAACACATAACAGCCAAGGTGTTAATAGGTATACAAGCTATAACACATAACAGCCAAGGTGTTACTAGGTATACAAGTTATAACACATAACAACCAAGGCGGTAAACTGTATAAAAGTCTACCACACATACCAGCCAAGATGTTACTAGGTATACAAGTTATACCACATAACAACCAAGGCGGTAAACTGTATAAAAGTCTACCATACATAACAGCTAATGTGTTACTAGGTATACAAGTTTTAACACATAACAACCAAGGCGGTAAACTGTATAAAAGTCTACCATACATAACATAACAGCCAAGGTGTTACTAGGTATACAAGTTATAACACATAACAACCAAGTCGGTAAACTGTATAAAAGTCTACCACACATAACAGCCAAGGTGTTACTAGGTATACAAGTTATAACACATAACAACCAAGGCGGTAAACTGTATAAAAGTCTACCACACATAACAGCCAAGGTGTTACTAGGTATACAAGTTATAACATATAACAACCAAGGCCGTAAACTGTATAAAAGTCTACCACACATAACAGCCAAGGTGTTACTAGGTATACAAGTTATAACAAATAACAACCAAGGCGGTCAACTGTATAAAAGTCTACCATACATAACAGCCAATGTGTTTCTAGGTATACAAGTTATAACACATAACAACCAAGGCGGTAAACTGTATAAAAGTCTACCACACATAACAGCCAAGGTGTTACTAGGTATACAAGCTATAACATATAACAACCAAGGCGGTAAACTGTATAAAAGTCTACCATACATAACAGACAAGGTGTTACTAGGTATACAAGTTATAGCACATAAAAACCAAGGCGGTAAACTGTATAAAAGTCTACCATACATAACAGCCAAGGTATTACTAGGTATACAAGTTATAACATATAACAACCAAGGCGGTAAACTGTATAAAAGTCTACCACACATAACAGCCAAGGTGTTACTAGGTATACAAGTTATAACACATAACAACCAAGGCGGTAAACTGTATAAAAGTCTACCATACATTACAGCCAAGGTGTTACTAGGTATACAAGTTATAACACATAACAACCAAGGCAGTAAACTGTATAAAAGTCTACCACACATAACAGCCAAGGTGTTACTAGGTATACAAGTTATAACACATAACAACCAAGGCGGTAAACTGTATAAAAGTCTGCCACACATAACAACCAAGATGTTACTAGGTATACAAGTTATAACACATAACAACCAAGGCGATAAGCTGTATAAAAGTCTACCATACATAACAGCCAAGGTGTTACTAGGTATACAAGTTATAACACATAACAACCAAGGCGGTAAACTGTATAAAAGTCTACCACACATAACAGCCAAGGTGTTACTAGGTATACAAGTTATAACACATAACAACCAAGGCGGTAAATTGTATAAAAGTCTACCATACATAACAGCCAAGGTGTTACTAGGTATGCAAGTTATAACACATAACAACCAAGACGGTAAACTGTATAAAAGTCTACCACACATAACAGCCAATGTGTTACTAGGTATGCAAGTTATAACACATAACAGCCAAGGTGTTACTAGGTATACAAGTTATAACATATAACAACCAATGTTGTACTCTGTGTAAAAGTCTACCATACATAACAGCCAAGGTGTTACTTGGTATACAAGTTATAACACATAACAACCAAGGCGGTAAACTGTATAAAAGTCTACCACACATAACAGCCAAGGTGTTACTAGGTATACAAGTTATAACACATAACAACTAAGGCGGTAAACTGTATAAAGGTCTACCATACATAACAGCCAAGGTGTTACTAGGTATTCAAGTTATAACACATAACAGCCAAGGTGTTAATAGGTATACAAGCTATAACACATAACAGCCAAGGTGTTACTAGGTATACAAGTTATAACACATAACAACCAAGGCGGTAAACTGTATAAAAGTCTACCACACATACCAGCCAAGATGTTACTAGGTATACAAGTTATACCACATAACAACCAAGGCGGTAAACTGTATAAAAGTCTACCATACATAACAGCCAATGTGTTACTAGGTATACAAGTTTTAATACATAACAACCAAGGCGGTAAACTGTATAAAAGTCTACCATACATAACATAACAGCCAAGGTGTTACTAGGTATACAAGTTATAACACATAACAACCAAGTCGGTAAACTGTATAAAAGTCTACCACACATAACAGCCAAGGTGTTACTAGGTATACAAGTTATAACACATAACAACCAAGGCGGTAAACTGTATAAAAGTCTACCACACATAACAGCCAAGGTGTTACTAGGTATACAAGTTATAACATATAACAACCAAGGCCGTAAACTGTATAAAAGTCTACCACACATAACAGCCAAGGTGTTACTAGGTATACAAGTTATAACAAATAACAACCAAGGCGGTCAACTGTATAAAAGTCTACCATACATAACAGCCAATGTGTTTCTAGGTATACAAGTTATAACACATAACAACCAAGGCGGTAAACTGTATAAAAGTCTACCACACATAACAGCCAAGGTGTTACTAGGTATACAAGCTATAACATATAACAACCAAGGCGGTAAACTGTATAAAAGTCTACCATACATAACAGACAAGGTGTTACTAGGTATACAAGTTATAGCACATAAAAACCAAGGCGGTAAACTGTATAAAAGTCTACCATACATAACAGCCAAGGTATTACTAGGTATACAAGTTATAACATATAACAACCAAGGCGGTAAACTGTATAAAAGTCTACCACACATAACAGCCAAGGTGTTACTAGGTATACAAGTTATAACACATAACAACCAAGGCGGTAAACTGTATAAAAGTCTACCATACATTACAGCCAAGGTGTTACTAGGTATACAAGTTATAACACATAACAACCAAGGCAGTAAACTGTATAAAAGTCTACCACACATAACAGCCAAGGTGTTACTAGGTATACAAGTTATAACACATAACAACCAAGGCGGTAAACTGTATAAAAGTCTGCCACACATAACAACCAAGGTGTTACTAGGTATACAAGTTATAACACATAACAACCAAGGCGATAAGCTGTATAAAAGTCTACCATACATAACAGCCAAGGTGTTACTAGGTATACAAGTTATAACACATAACAACCAAGGCGGTAAACTGTATAAAAGTCTACCACACATAACAGCCAAGGTGTTACTAGTTATACAAGTTATAACACATAACAACCAAGGCGGTAAACTGTATAAAAGTCTACCACACATAACAGCCAATGTGTTACTAGGTATACAAGTTATAACACATAACAACCAAGGCGGTAAATTGTATAAAAGTCTACCATACATAACAGCCAAGGTGTTACTAGGTATGCAAGTTATAACACATAACAACCAAGACGGTAAACTGTATAAAAGTCTACCACACATAACAGCCAATGTGTTACTAGGTATACAAGTTATACCACATAACAACCAAGGCGGTAAACTGTATAAAAGTCTACCACACATAACAGCCAAGGTGTTACTAGGTTTACAAGTTATAACACATAACAGCCAAGGCGTTACTAGGTAAACAAGTTATAACATATGACAACCAATGTTGTACTCTGTGTAAAAGTCTACCATACATAACAGTCAAGGTGTTACTAGGTATACAAGTTATAACACATAACAGCCAAGGCGGTAAACTGTATAAAAGTCTACCACATATAACAGCCAAGGTGTTACTAGGTTTACAAGTTATAACACATAACAGCCAAGGTGTTACTAGGTATACAAGTTATAACACATAACAACCAAGGCGGTAAACTGTATAAAAGTCTACCACACATAACAGCCAAGGTGTTACTAGGTATACAAGCTATAACATATAACAACCAAGGCGGTAAACTGTATAAAAGTCTACCATACATAACCGACAAGGTGTTACTAGGTATACAAGTTATAGCACATAACAACCAAGGCGGTAAACTGTATAAAAGTCTACCATACATAACAGCCAAGGTATTACTAGGTATACAAGTTATAACATATAACAACCAAGGCGGTAAACTGTATAAAAGTCTACCACACATAACAGCCAAGGTGTTACTAGGTATACAAGTTATAACACATAACAACCAAGGCGGAAAACTGTATAAAAGTCTACCATACATTACAGCCACGGTGTTACTAGGCATGCAAGTTATAACACATAACAACCAAGGCGGTAAACTGTATAAAAGTCTACCACACATAACAACCAAGGTGTTACTAGGTATACAAGTTATAACACATAACAACCAAGGCGGTAAACTGTATAAAACTCTACCACACATAACAGCCAAGGTGTTACTAGGTATACAAGTGATAACACATAACAACCAAGGCGGTAAACTGTATAAAAGTCTACCACACATAACAGCCAAGGTGTTACTAGGTATACAAGTTATAACACATAACAACCAAGGAGGTAAACTGTATAAAAGTCTACCACACATAACAACCAAGGTGTTACTAGGTATACAAGTTATAACACATAACAACCAAGGCGTTAAACTGTATAAAAGTCTACCATACATAACAGCCAAGGTGTTACTAGGTATACAAGTTATAACACATAACAACCAAGGCAGTAAACTGTATAACAGTCTACCACACACAACAGCCAAGGTGTTACTAGGTATACAAGTTATAACACATAACAACCAAGGCGGTAAACTGTATAAAAGTCTACCACACATAACAGCCAAGGTGTTACTAGGTATACAAGTTATACCACATAACAACCAAGGCGGTAAACTGTATAAAAGTCTACCACACATAACAGCCAAGGTGTTACTAGGTATACAAGTTATAACACATAACAGCCAAGGTGTTACTAGGTATACAAGTTATAACATATAACAACCAATGTTGTACTCTGTGTAAAAGTCTACCATACATAACAGCCAAGGTGTTACTAGGTATACAAGTTATAACACATAACAACCAAGGCGGTAAACTGTATAAAAGTCTACCACACATAACAGCCAAGGTGTTACTAGGTATACAAGCTATAACATATAACAACCAAGGCGGTAAACTGTATAAAAGTCTACCATACATAACAGCCAATGTGTTACTAGGTATACAAGTTATAACACATAACAACAAAGGTGATAAACTGTATAAAAGTATACCATACATAACAGCCAAGGTGTTACTAGGTATACAAGTTATAGCACATAACAACCAAGGCGGTAAACTGTATAAAAGTCTACCACACATAACAGCCAAGGTGTTACTAGGTATACAAGTTATAACACATAACAACCAAGGCGGAGAACTGTATAAAAGTCTACCATACATTACAGCCAAGGTGTTACTAGGCATGCAAGTTATAACACATAACAACCAAGGCGGTAAACTGTATAAAAGTCTACCACACATAACAACCAAGGTGTTACTAGGTATACAAGTTATAACACATAACAACCAAGGCGGTAAACTGTATAAAACTCTACCACACATAACAGCCAAGGTGTTACTAGGTATACAAGTGATAACACATAACAACCAAGGCGGTAAACTGTATAAAAGTCTACCACACATAACAGCCAAGGTGTTACTAGGTATACAAGTTATAACACATAACAACCAAGGAGGTAAACTGTATAAAAGTCTACCACACATAACAACCAAGGTGTTACTAGGTATACAAGTTATAACACATAACAACCAAGGCGTTAAACTGTATAAAAGTCTACCATACATAACAGCCAAGGTGTTACTAGGTATACAAGTTATAACACATAACAACCAAGGCAGTAAACTGTATAACAGTCTACCACACACAACAGCCAAGGTGTTACTAGGTATACAAGTTATAACACATAACAACCAAGGCGGTAAACTGTATAAAAGTCTACCACACATAACAGCCAAGGTGTTACTAGGTATACAAGTTATACCACATAACAACCAAGGCGGTAAACTGTATAAAAGTCTACCACACATAACAGCCAAGGTGTTACTAGGTATACAAGTTATAACACATAACAGCCAAGGTGTTACTAGGTATACAAGTTATAACATATAACAACCAATGTTGTACTCTGTGTAAAAGTCTACCATACATAACAGCCAAGGTGTTACTAGGTATACAAGTTATAACACATAACAACCAAGGCGGTAAACTGTATAAAAGTCTACCACACATAACAGCCAAGGTGTTACTAGGTATACAAGCTATAACATATAACAACCAAGGCGGTAAACTGTATAAAAGTCTACCATACATAACAGACAAGGTGTTACTAGGTATACAAGTTATAGCACATAACAACCAAGGCGGTAAACTGTATAAAAGTATACTATACATAACAGCCAAGGTATTACTAGGTATACAAGTTATAACATATAACAACCAAGGCGGTAAACTGTATAAAAGTCTACCACACATAACAGCCAAGGTGTTACTAGGTATACAGTTATAACACATAACAACCAAGGCGGTCAACTGTATAAAAGTCTACCATACATAACAGCCAATGTGTTTCTAGGTATACAAGTTATAACACATAACAACCAAGGCGGTAAACTGTATAAAAGTCTACCACACATAACAGCCAAGGTGTTACTAGGTATACAAGCTATAACATATAACAACCAAGGCGGTAAACTGTATAAAAGTCTACCATACATAACAGACAAGGTGTTACTAGGTATACAAGTTATAGCACATAAAAACCAAGGCGGTAAACTGTATAAAAGTCTACCATACATAACAGCCAAGGTATTACTAGGTATACAAGTTATAACATATAACAACCAAGGCGGTAAACTGTATAAAAGTCTACCACACATAACAGCCAAGGTGTTACTAGGTATACAAGTTATAACACATAACAACCAAGGCGGTAAACTGTATAAAAGTCTACCATACATTACAGCCAAGGTGTTACTAGGTATACAAGTTATAACACATAACAACCAAGGCAGTAAACTGTATAAAAGTCTACCACACATAACAGCCAAGGTGTTACTAGGTATACAAGTTATAACACATAACAACCAAGGCGGTAAACTGTATAAAAGTCTGCCACACATAACAACCAAGGTGTTACTAGGTATACAAGTTATAACACATAACAACCAAGGCGATAAGCTGTATAAAAGTCTACCATACATAACAGCCAAGGTGTTACTAGGTATACAAGTTATAACACATAACAACCAAGGCGGTAAACTGTATAAAAGTCTACCACACATAACAGCCAAGGTGTTACTAGTTATACAAGTTATAACACATAACAACCAAGGCGGTAAACTGTATAAAAGTCTACCACACATAACAGCCAATGTGTTACTAGGTATACAAGTTATAACACATAACAACCAAGGCGGTAAATTGTATAAAAGTCTACCATACATAACAGCCAAGGTGTTACTAGGTATGCAAGTTATAACACATAACAACCAAGACGGTAAACTGTATAAAAGTCTACCACACATAACAGCCAATGTGTTACTAGGTATACAAGTTATACCACATAACAACCAAGGCGGTAAACTGTATAAAAGTCTACCACACATAACAGCCAAGGTGTTACTAGGTTTACAAGTTATAACACATAACAGCCAAGGCGTTACTAGGTAAACAAGTTATAACATATGACAACCAATGTTGTACTCTGTGTAAAAGTCTACCATACATAACAGTCAAGGTGTTACTAGGTATACAAGTTATAACACATAACAGCCAAGGCGGTAAACTGTATAAAAGTCTACCACATATAACAGCCAAGGTGTTACTAGGTTTACAAGTTATAACACATAACAGCCAAGGTGTTACTAGGTATACAAGTTATAACACATAACAACCAAGGCGGTAAACTGTATAAAAGTCTACCACACATAACAGCCAAGGTGTTACTAGGTATACAAGCTATAACATATAACAACCAAGGCGGTAAACTGTATAAAAGTCTACCATACATAACCGACAAGGTGTTACTAGGTATACAAGTTATAGCACATAACAACCAAGGCGGTAAACTGTATAAAAGTCTACCATACATAACAGCCAAGGTATTACTAGGTATACAAGTTATAACATATAACAACCAAGGCGGTAAACTGTATAAAAGTCTACCACACATAACAGCCAAGGTGTTACTAGGTATACAAGTTATAACACATAACAACCAAGGCGGAAAACTGTATAAAAGTCTACCATACATTACAGCCAAGGTGTTACTAGGCATGCAAGTTATAACAAATAACAACCAAGGCGGTCAACTGTATAAAAGTCTACCATACATAACAGCCAATGTGTTTCTAGGTATACAAGTTATAACACATAACAACCAAGGCGGTAAACTGTATAAAAGTCTACCACACATAACAGCCAAGGTGTTACTAGGTATACAAGCTATAACATATAACAACCAAGGCGGTAAACTGTATAAAAGTCTACCATACATAACAGACAAGGTGTTACTAGGTATACAAGTTATAGCACATAAAAACCAAGGCGGTAAACTGTATAAAAGTCTACCATACATAACAGCCAAGGTATTACTAGGTATACAAGTTATAACATATAACAACCAAGGCGGTAAACTGTATAAAAGTCTACCACACATAACAGCCAAGGTGTTACTAGGTATACAAGTTATAACACATAACAACCAAGGCGGTAAACTGTATAAAAGTCTACCATACATTACAGCCAAGGTGTTACTAGGTATACAAGTTATAACACATAACAACCAAGGCAGTAAACTGTATAAAAGTCTACCACACATAACAGCCAAGGTGTTACTAGGTATACAAGTTATAACACATAACAACCAAGGCGGTAAACTGTATAAAAGTCTGCCACACATAACAACCAAGGTGTTACTAGGTATACAAGTTATAACACATAACAACCAAGGCGATAAGCTGTATAAAAGTCTACCATACATAACAGCCAAGGTGTTACTAGGTATACAAGTTATAACACATAACAACCAAGGCGGTAAACTGTATAAAAGTCTACCACACATAACAGCCAAGGTGTTACTAGTTATACAAGTTATAACACATAACAACCAAGGCGGTAAACTGTATAAAAGTCTACCACACATAACAGCCAATGTGTTACTAGGTATACAAGTTATAACACATAACAACCAAGGCGGTAAATTGTATAAAAGTCTACCATACATAACAGCCAAGGTGTTACTAGGTATGCAAGTTATAACACATAACAACCAAGACGGTAAACTGTATAAAAGTCTACCACACATAACAGCCAATGTGTTACTAGGTATACAAGTTATACCACATAACAACCAAGGCGGTAAACTGTATAAAAGTCTACCACACATAACAGCCAAGGTGTTACTAGGTTTACAAGTTATAACACATAACAGCCAAGGCGTTACTAGGTAAACAAGTTATAACATATGACAACCAATGTTGTACTCTGTGTAAAAGTCTACCATACATAACAGTCAAGGTGTTACTAGGTATACAAGTTATAACACATAACAGCCAAGGCGGTAAACTGTATAAAAGTCTACCACATATAACAGCCAAGGTGTTACTAGGTTTACAAGTTATAACACATAACAGCCAAGGTGTTACTAGGTATACAAGTTATAACACATAACAACCAAGGCGGTAAACTGTATAAAAGTCTACCACACATAACAGCCAAGGTGTTACTAGGTATACAAGCTATAACATATAACAACCAAGGCGGTAAACTGTATAAAAGTCTACCATACATAACCGACAAGGTGTTACTAGGTATACAAGTTATAGCACATAACAACCAAGGCGGTAAACTGTATAAAAGTCTACCATACATAACAGCCAAGGTATTACTAGGTATACAAGTTATAACATATAACAACCAAGGCGGTAAACTGTATAAAAGTCTACCACACATAACAGCCAAGGTGTTACTAGGTATACAAGTTATAACACATAACAACCAAGGCGGAAAACTGTATAAAAGTCTACCATACATTACAGCCACGGTGTTACTAGGCATGCAAGTTATAACACATAACAACCAAGGCGGTAAACTGTATAAAAGTCTACCACACATAACAACCAAGGTGTTACTAGGTATACAAGTTATAACACATAACAACCAAGGCGGTAAACTGTATAAAACTCTACCACACATAACAGCCAAGGTGTTACTAGGTATACAAGTGATAACACATAACAACCAAGGCGGTAAACTGTATAAAAGTCTACCACACATAACAGCCAAGGTGTTACTAGGTATACAAGTTATAACACATAACAACCAAGGAGGTAAACTGTATAAAAGTCTACCACACATAACAACCAAGGTGTTACTAGGTATACAAGTTATAACACATAACAACCAAGGCGTTAAACTGTATAAAAGTCTACCATACATAACAGCCAAGGTGTTACTAGGTATACAAGTTATAACACATAACAACCAAGGCAGTAAACTGTATAACAGTCTACCACACACAACAGCCAAGGTGTTACTAGGTATACAAGTTATAACACATAACAACCAAGGCGGTAAACTGTATAAAAGTCTACCACACATAACAGCCAAGGTGTTACTAGGTATACAAGTTATACCACATAACAACCAAGGCGGTAAACTGTATAAAAGTCTACCACACATAACAGCCAAGGTGTTACTAGGTATACAAGTTATAACACATAACAGCCAAGGTGTTACTAGGTATACAAGTTATAACATATAACAACCAATGTTGTACTCTGTGTAAAAGTCTACCATACATAACAGCCAAGGTGTTACTAGGTATACAAGTTATAACACATAACAACCAAGGCGGTAAACTGTATAAAAGTCTACCACACATAACAGCCAAGGTGTTACTAGGTATACAAGCTATAACATATAACAACCAAGGCGGTAAACTGTATAAAAGTCTACCATACATAACAGCCAATGTGTTACTAGGTATACAAGTTATAACACATAACAACAAAGGTGATAAACTGTATAAAAGTATACCATACATAACAGCCAAGGTGTTACTAGGTATACAAGTTATAGCACATAACAACCAAGGCGGTAAACTGTATAAAAGTCTACCACACATAACAGCCAAGGTGTTACTAGGTATACAAGTTATAACACATAACAACCAAGGCGGAGAACTGTATAAAAGTCTACCATACATTACAGCCAAGGTGTTACTAGGCATGCAAGTTATAACACATAACAACCAAGGCGGTAAACTGTATAAAAGTCTACCACACATAACAACCAAGGTGTTACTAGGTATACAAGTTATAACACATAACAACCAAGGCGGTAAACTGTATAAAACTCTACCACACATAACAGCCAAGGTGTTACTAGGTATACAAGTGATAACACATAACAACCAAGGCGGTAAACTGTATAAAAGTCTACCACACATAACAGCCAAGGTGTTACTAGGTATACAAGTTATAACACATAACAACCAAGGAGGTAAACTGTATAAAAGTCTACCACACATAACAACCAAGGTGTTACTAGGTATACAAGTTATAACACATAACAACCAAGGCGTTAAACTGTATAAAAGTCTACCATACATAACAGCCAAGGTGTTACTAGGTATACAAGTTATAACACATAACAACCAAGGCAGTAAACTGTATAACAGTCTACCACACACAACAGCCAAGGTGTTACTAGGTATACAAGTTATAACACATAACAACCAAGGCGGTAAACTGTATAAAAGTCTACCACACATAACAGCCAAGGTGTTACTAGGTATACAAGTTATACCACATAACAACCAAGGCGGTAAACTGTATAAAAGTCTACCACACATAACAGCCAAGGTGTTACTAGGTATACAAGTTATAACACATAACAGCCAAGGTGTTACTAGGTATACAAGTTATAACATATAACAACCAATGTTGTACTCTGTGTAAAAGTCTACCATACATAACAGCCAAGGTGTTACTAGGTATACAAGTTATAACACATAACAACCAAGGCGGTAAACTGTATAAAAGTCTACCACACATAACAGCCAAGGTGTTACTAGGTATACAAGCTATAACATATAACAACCAAGGCGGTAAACTGTATAAAAGTCTACCATACATAACAGACAAGGTGTTACTAGGTATACAAGTTATAGCACATAACAACCAAGGCGGTAAACTGTATAAAAGTATACTATACATAACAGCCAAGGTATTACTAGGTATACAAGTTATAACATATAACAACCAAGGCGGTAAACTGTATAAAAGTCTACCACACATAACAGCCAAGGTGTTACTAGGTATACAGTTATAACACATAACAACCAAGGCGGTCAACTGTATAAAAGTCTACCATACATAACAGCCAATGTGTTTCTAGGTATACAAGTTATAACACATAACAACCAAGGCGGTAAACTGTATAAAAGTCTACCACACATAACAGCCAAGGTGTTACTAGGTATACAAGCTATAACATATAACAACCAAGGCGGTAAACTGTATAAAAGTCTACCATACATAACAGACAAGGTGTTACTAGGTATACAAGTTATAGCACATAAAAACCAAGGCGGTAAACTGTATAAAAGTCTACCATACATAACAGCCAAGGTATTACTAGGTATACAAGTTATAACATATAACAACCAAGGCGGTAAACTGTATAAAAGTCTACCACACATAACAGCCAAGGTGTTACTAGGTATACAAGTTATAACACATAACAACCAAGGCGGTAAACTGTATAAAAGTCTACCATACATTACAGCCAAGGTGTTACTAGGTATACAAGTTATAACACATAACAACCAAGGCAGTAAACTGTATAAAAGTCTACCACACATAACAGCCAAGGTGTTACTAGGTATACAAGTTATAACACATAACAACCAAGGCGGTAAACTGTATAAAAGTCTGCCACACATAACAACCAAGGTGTTACTAGGTATACAAGTTATAACACATAACAACCAAGGCGATAAGCTGTATAAAAGTCTACCATACATAACAGCCAAGGTGTTACTAGGTATACAAGTTATAACACATAACAACCAAGGCGGTAAACTGTATAAAAGTCTACCACACATAACAGCCAAGGTGTTACTAGTTATACAAGTTATAACACATAACAACCAAGGCGGTAAACTGTATAAAAGTCTACCACACATAACAGCCAATGTGTTACTAGGTATACAAGTTATAACACATAACAACCAAGGCGGTAAATTGTATAAAAGTCTACCATACATAACAGCCAAGGTGTTACTAGGTATGCAAGTTATAACACATAACAACCAAGACGGTAAACTGTATAAAAGTCTACCACACATAACAGCCAATGTGTTACTAGGTATACAAGTTATACCACATAACAACCAAGGCGGTAAACTGTATAAAAGTCTACCACACATAACAGCCAAGGTGTTACTAGGTTTACAAGTTATAACACATAACAGCCAAGGCGTTACTAGGTAAACAAGTTATAACATATGACAACCAATGTTGTACTCTGTGTAAAAGTCTACCATACATAACAGTCAAGGTGTTACTAGGTATACAAGTTATAACACATAACAGCCAAGGCGGTAAACTGTATAAAAGTCTACCACATATAACAGCCAAGGTGTTACTAGGTTTACAAGTTATAACACATAACAGCCAAGGTGTTACTAGGTATACAAGTTATAACACATAACAACCAAGGCGGTAAACTGTATAAAAGTCTACCACACATAACAGCCAAGGTGTTACTAGGTATACAAGCTATAACATATAACAACCAAGGCGGTAAACTGTATAAAAGTCTACCATACATAACCGACAAGGTGTTACTAGGTATACAAGTTATAGCACATAACAACCAAGGCGGTAAACTGTATAAAAGTCTACCATACATAACAGCCAAGGTATTACTAGGTATACAAGTTATAACATATAACAACCAAGGCGGTAAACTGTATAAAAGTCTACCACACATAACAGCCAAGGTGTTACTAGGTATACAAGTTATAACACATAACAACCAAGGCGGAAAACTGTATAAAAGTCTACCATACATTACAGCCAAGGTGTTACTAGGCATGCAAGTTATAACACATAACAACCAAGGCGGTAAACTGTATAAAAGTCTACCACACATAACAACCAAGGTGTTACTAGGTATACAAGTTATAACACATAACAACCAAGGCGGTAAACTGTATAAAACTCTACCACACATAACAGCCAAGGTGTTACTAGGTATACAAGTGATAACACATAACAACCAAGGCGGTAAACTGTATAAAAGTCTACCACACATAACAGCCAAGGTGTTACTAGGTATACAAGTTATAACACATAACAACCAAGGAGGTAAACTGTATAAAAGTCTACCACACATAACAACCAAGGTGTTACTAGGTATACAAGTTATAACACATAACAACCAAGGCGTTAAACTGTATAAAAGTCTACCATACATAACAGCCAAGGTGTTACTAGGTATACAAGTTATAACACATAACAACCAAGGCAGTAAACTGTATAACAGTCTACCACACACAACAGCCAAGGTGTTACTAGGTATACAAGTTATAACACATAACAACCAAGGCGGTAAACTGTATAAAAGTCTACCACACATAACAGCCAAGGTGTTACTAGGTATACAAGTTATACCACATAACAACCAAGGCGGTAAACTGTATAAAAGTCTACCACACATAACAGCCAAGGTGTTACTAGGTATACAAGTTATAACACATAACAGCCAAGGTGTTACTAGGTATACAAGTTATAACATATAACAACCAATGTTGTACTCTGTGTAAAAGTCTACCATACATAACAGCCAAGGTGTTACTAGGTATACAAGTTATAACACATAACAACCAAGGCGGTAAACTGTATAAAAGTCTACCACACATAACAGCCAAGGTGTTACTAGGTATACAAGCTATAACATATAACAACCAAGGCGGTAAACTGTATAAAAGTCTACCATACATAACAGCCAATGTGTTACTAGGTATACAAGTTATAACACATAACAACAAAGGTGATAAACTGTATAAAAGTATACCATACATAACAGCCAAGGTGTTACTAGGTATACAAGTTATAGCACATAACAACCAAGGCGGTAAACTGTATAAAAGTCTACCACACATAACAGCCAAGGTGTTACTAGGTATACAAGTTATAACACATAACAACCAAGGCGGAGAACTGTATAAAAGTCTACCATACATTACAGCCAAGGTGTTACTAGGCATGCAAGTTATAACACATAACAACCAAGGCGGTAAACTGTATAAAAGTCTACCACACATAACAACCAAGGTGTTACTAGGTATACAAGTTATAACACATAACAACCAAGGCGGTAAACTGTATAAAACTCTACCACACATAACAGCCAAGGTGTTACTAGGTATACAAGTGATAACACATAACAACCAAGGCGGTAAACTGTATAAAAGTCTACCACACATAACAGCCAAGGTGTTACTAGGTATACAAGTTATAACACATAACAACCAAGGAGGTAAACTGTATAAAAGTCTAGCACACATAACAACCAAGGTGTTACTAGGTATACAAGTTATAACACATAACAACCAAGGCGTTAAACTGTATAAAAGTCTACCATACATAACAGCCAAGGTGTTACTAGGTATACAAGTTATAACACATAACAACCAAGGCAGTAAACTGTATAACAGTCTACCACACACAACAGCCAAGGTGTTACTAGGTATACAAGTTATAACACATAACAACCAAGGCGGTAAACTGTATAAAAGTCTACCACACATAACAGCCAAGGTGTTACTAGGTATACAAGTTATACCACATAACAACCAAGGCGGTAAACTGTATAAAAGTCTACCACACATAACAGCCAAGGTGTTACTAGGTATACAAGTTATAACACATAACAGCCAAGGTGTTACTAGGTATACAAGTTATAACATATAACAACCAATGTTGTACTCTGTGTAAAAGTCTACCATACATAACAGCCAAGGTGTTACTAGGTATACAAGTTATAACACATAACAACCAAGGCGGTAAACTGTATAAAAGTCTACCACACATAACAGCCAAGGTGTTACTAGGTATACAAGCTATAACATATAACAACCAAGGCGGTAAACTGTATAAAAGTCTACCATACATAACAGACAAGGTGTTACTAGGTATACAAGTTATAGCACATAACAACCAAGGCGGTAAACTGTATAAAAGTATACTATACATAACAGCCAAGGTATTACTAGGTATACAAGTTATAACATATAACAACCAAGGCGGTAAACTGTATAAAAGTCTACCACACATAACAGCCAAGGTGTTACTAGGTATACAGTTATAACACATAACAACCAAGGCGGTCAACTGTATAAAAGTCTACCATACATAACAGCCAATGTGTTTCTAGGTATACAAGTTATAACACATAACAACCAAGGCGGTAAACTGTATAAAAGTCTACCACACATAACAGCCAAGGTGTTACTAGGTATACAAGCTATAACATATAACAACCAAGGCGGTAAACTGTATAAAAGTCTACCATACATAACAGACAAGGTGTTACTAGGTATACAAGTTATAGCACATAAAAACCAAGGCGGTAAACTGTATAAAAGTCTACCATACATAACAGCCAAGGTATTACTAGGTATACAAGTTATAACATATAACAACCAAGGCGGTAAACTGTATAAAAGTCTACCACACATAACAGCCAAGGTGTTACTAGGTATACAAGTTATAACACATAACAACCAAGGCGGTAAACTGTATAAAAGTCTACCATACATTACAGCCAAGGTGTTACTAGGTATACAAGTTATAACACATAACAACCAAGGCAGTAAACTGTATAAAAGTCTACCACACATAACAGCCAAGGTGTTACTAGGTATACAAGTTATAACACATAACAACCAAGGCGGTAAACTGTATAAAAGTCTGCCACACATAACAACCAAGGTGTTACTAGTTATACAAGTTATAACACATAACAACCAAGGCGGTAAACTGTATAAAAGTCTACCACACATAACAGCCAATGTGTTACTAGGTATACAAGTTATAACACATAACAACCAAGGCGGTAAATTGTATAAAAGTCTACCATACATAACAGCCAAGGTGTTACTAGGTATACAAGTTATAACACATAACAACCAAGACGGTAAACTGTATAAAAGTCTACCACACATAACAGCCAATGTGTTACTAGGTATACAAGTTATACCACATAACAACCAAGGCGGTAAACTGTATAAAAGTCTACCACACATAACAGCCAAGGTGTTACTAGGTTTACAAGTTATAACACATAACAGCCAAGGCGTTACTAGGTAAACAAGTTATAACATATGACAACCAATGTTGTACTCTGTGTAAAAGTCTACCATACATAACAGTCAAGGTGTTACTAGGTATACAAGTTATAACACATAACAGCCAAGGCGGTAAACTGTATAAAAGTCTACCACATATAACAGCCAAGGTGTTACTAGGTTTACAAGTTATAACACATAACAGCCAAGGTGTTACTAGGTATACAAGTTATAACACATAACAACCAAGGCGGTAAACTGTATAAAAGTCTACCACACATAACAGCCAAGGTGTTACTAGGTATACAAGCTATAACATATAACAACCAAGGCGGTAAACTGTATAAAAGTCTACCATACATAACCGACAAGGTGTTACTAGGTATACAAGTTATAGCACATAACAACCAAGGCGGTAAACTGTATAAAAGTCTACCATACATAACAGCCAAGGTATTACTAGGTATACAAGTTATAACATATAACAACCAAGGCGGTAAACTGTATAAAAGTCTACCACACATAACAGCCAAGGTGTTACTAGGTATACAAGTTATAACACATAACAACCAAGGCGGAAAACTGTATAAAAGTCTACCATACATTACAGCCAAGGTGTTACTAGGCATGCAAGTTATAACACATAACAACCAAGGCGGTAAACTGTATAAAAGTCTACCACACATAACAACCAAGGTGTTACTAGGTATACAAGTTATAACACATAACAACCAAGGCGGTAAACTGTATAAAACTCTACCACACATAACAGCCAAGGTGTTACTAGGTATACAAGTGATAACACATAACAACCAAGGCGGTAAACTGTATAAAAGTCTACCACACATAACAGCCAAGGTGTTACTAGGTATACAAGTTATAACACATAACAACCAAGGAGGTAAACTGTATAAAAGTCTACCACACATAACAACCAAGGTGTTACTAGGTATACAAGTTATAACACATAACAACCAAGGCGTTAAACTGTATAAAAGTCTACCATACATAACAGCCAAGGTGTTACTAGGTATACAAGTTATAACACATAACAACCAAGGCAGTAAACTGTATAACAGTCTACCACACACAACAGCCAAGGTGTTACTAGGTATACAAGTTATAACACATAACAACCAAGGCGGTAAACTGTATAAAAGTCTACCACACATAACAGCCAAGGTGTTACTAGGTATACAAGTTATACCACATAACAACCAAGGCGGTAAACTGTATAAAAGTCTACCACACATAACAGCCAAGGTGTTACTAGGTATACAAGTTATAACACATAACAGCCAAGGTGTTACTAGGTATACAAGTTATAACATATAACAACCAATGTTGTACTCTGTGTAAAAGTCTACCATACATAACAGCCAAGGTGTTACTAGGTATACAAGTTATAACACATAACAACCAAGGCGGTAAACTGTATAAAAGTCTACCACACATAACAGCCAAGGTGTTACTAGGTATACAAGCTATAACATATAACAACCAAGGCGGTAAACTGTATAAAAGTCTACCATACATAACAGCCAATGTGTTACTAGGTATACAAGTTATAACACATAACAACAAAGGTGATAAACTGTATAAAAGTATACCATACATAACAGCCAAGGTGTTACTAGGTATACAAGTTATAGCACATAACAACCAAGGCGGTAAACTGTATAAAAGTCTACCACACATAACAGCCAAGGTGTTACTAGGTATACAAGTTATAACACATAACAACCAAGGCGGAGAACTGTATAAAAGTCTACCATACATTACAGCCAAGGTGTTACTAGGCATGCAAGTTATAACACATAACAACCAAGGCGGTAAACTGTATAAAAGTCTACCACACATAACAACCAAGGTGTTACTAGGTATACAAGTTATAACACATAACAACCAAGGCGGTAAACTGTATAAAACTCTACCACACATAACAGCCAAGGTGTTACTAGGTATACAAGTGATAACACATAACAACCAAGGCGGTAAACTGTATAAAAGTCTACCACACATAACAGCCAAGGTGTTACTAGGTATACAAGTTATAACACATAACAACCAAGGAGGTAAACTGTATAAAAGTCTACCACACATAACAACCAAGGTGTTACTAGGTATACAAGTTATAACACATAACAACCAAGGCGTTAAACTGTATAAAAGTCTACCATACATAACAGCCAAGGTGTTACTAGGTATACAAGTTATAACACATAACAACCAAGGCAGTAAACTGTATAACAGTCTACCACACACAACAGCCAAGGTGTTACTAGGTATACAAGTTATAACACATAACAACCAAGGCGGTAAACTGTATAAAAGTCTACCACACATAACAGCCAAGGTGTTACTAGGTATACAAGTTATACCACATAACAACCAAGGCGGTAAACTGTATAAAAGTCTACCACACATAACAGCCAAGGTGTTACTAGGTATACAAGTTATAACACATAACAGCCAAGGTGTTACTAGGTATACAAGTTATAACATATAACAACCAATGTTGTACTCTGTGTAAAAGTCTACCATACATAACAGCCAAGGTGTTACTAGGTATACAAGTTATAACACATAACAACCAAGGCGGTAAACTGTATAAAAGTCTACCACACATAACAGCCAAGGTGTTACTAGGTATACAAGCTATAACATATAACAACCAAGGCGGTAAACTGTATAAAAGTCTACCATACATAACAGACAAGGTGTTACTAGGTATACAAGTTATAGCACATAACAACCAAGGCGGTAAACTGTATAAAAGTATACTATACATAACAGCCAAGGTATTACTAGGTATACAAGTTATAACATATAACAACCAAGGCGGTAAACTGTATAAAAGTCTACCACACATAACAGCCAAGGTGTTACTAGGTATACAGTTATAACACATAACAACCAAGGCGGTAAACTGTATAAAAGTCTACCATACATTACAGCCAAGGTGTTACTAGGCATACAAGTTACAACACATAACAACCAAGGCGGTAAACTGTATAAAAGTCTACCACACATAACAACCAAGGTGTTACTAGGTATACAAGTTATAACACATAACAACCAAGGCGGTAAACTGTATAAAACTCTACCACACATAACAGCCAAGGTGTAACTAGGTATACAAGTTATAACACATAACAACCAAGGCGGTAAACTGTATAAAAGTCTACCACACATAACAGCCAAGGTGTTACTAGGTATACAAGTTATAACACATAACAACCAAGGCGGTAAACTGTATAAAAGTCTACCACACATAACAACCAAGGTGTTACTAGGTATACAAGTTATAACACATAACAACCAAGGGGGTAAACTGTATAAAAGTCTACCATACATAACAGGCAAGGTGTTACGAGGTATACAAGTTATAAGACATAACAACCAAGGCGGTAAACTGTATAAAAGTCTACCACACATAACAGCCAAGGTGTTACTAGGTATACAAGTTATAACACATAACAACCAAGGCGGTAAACTGTATACAAGTCTACCACACAAAACAGCCAAGGTGTTACTAGGTATACAAGTTATAACACATAACAACCAAGGCGGTAAACTGTATAAAAGTCTACCATACATAACAGCCAAGGTGTTACTAGGTATACAAGTTATAACACATAACAACCAAGACGGTAAACTGTATAAAAGTGTACCACATATAACAGCCAATGTGTTACTAGGTATGCAAGTTATACCACATAACAACCAAGGCGGTAAACTGTATAAAAGTCTACCACACATAACAGCCAAGGTGTTACTAGGTATACAAGTTATAACACATAACAGCCAAGGTGTTACTAGGTATACAAGTCATAACATATAACAACCAATGTTGTACTCTGTGTAAAAGTCTACCATACATAACAGCCAAGGTGTTACTAGGTATACAAGTTATAACACATAACAACCAAGGCCGTAAACTGTATAAAAGTCTACCACACATAACAACCAAGGTGTTACTAGGTATACAAGTTATAACACATAACAACCAAGGCGGTAAACTGTATAAAAGTCTACCATACATAACAGCCAAGGTGTTACTAGGTATTAAAGTTATAACACATAACAGCCAAGGTGTTACTAGGTATACAAGTTATAACACATAGCAGCCAAGGTGTTACTAGGTATACAAGTTATAACACCGAACAACCAAGGCGGTAATCTGTATAAAAGTCTACCACACATAACAGCCAAGGTGTTACTAGGTATACAAGTTATACCACATAACAACCAAGGCGGTAAACTGTATAAAAGTCTACCATACATAACAGCCAAGGTGTTACAAGGTATACAAGTTATAACACATAACAACCAAGGTGATAAACTGTATAAAAGTCTACCATTCATAACAGCCAAGGTGTTACTAGGTATACAAGTTATAACACATAACAACCAAGGCGGTAAACTGTATAAAAGTCTACCACACATAACAGCCAAGGTGTTACTAGGTATACAAGTTATAACACATAACAGCCAAGGTGTTACTAGGTAAACAAGTTATAACATATAACAACCAATGTTGTAGTCTGTGTAAAAGTCTACCATACTTAACAGCCAAGGTGTTGCTAGGTCTACAAGTTATAACACATAACAACCAAAACGGTAAACTGTATAAAAGTCTACTCCACATAACAACCAAGGTGTTAATAGGTATACAAGTTATAACACATAACAACCAAGGCGGTAAACTGTATAAAAGTCTACCATACATAACAGCCAAGGTGTTACTAGGTATACAAGTTATAACACATAACAACCAAGGCGGTAAACTTTATAAAAGTCTACCATACATAACAGCCAAGGTGTTACTAGGTATACAAGTTATAACACATAACAACCAAGGCGGAAAACTGTATAAAAGTCTACCACACATAACAACCAAGGTGTTACTAGGTATACAAGTTATAACACATAACAACCAAGGCGGTAAACTGTATAAAAGTCTACCATACATAACAGCCAAGGTGTTACTAGGTATTAAAGTCATAACACATAACAGCCAAGGTGTTACTAGGTATACAAGTTATAACACATAGCAGCCAAGGTGTTACTAGGTATACAAGTTATAACACATAACAACCAAGGCGGTAATCTGTATAAAAGTCTACCACACATAACAGCCAAGGTGTTACTAGGTATACAAGTTATACCACATAACAACCAAGGCGGTAAACTGTAAAAAAGTCTACCATACATAACAGCCAAGGTGTTACTAGGTATACAAGTTATAACACATAACAACCAAGGTGATAAACTGTATAAAAGTCTACCATACATAACAGCCAAGGTGATACTAGGTATACAAGTTATAACACATAACAACCAAGGCGGTAAACTGTATAAAAGTCTACCACACATAACAGCCAAGGTGTTACTAGGTATACAAGTTATAACACATAACAGCAAAGGTGTTACTAGGTAAACAAGTTATAACATATAACAACCAATGTTGTAGTCTGTGTAAAAGTCTACCCTACTTAACAGCCAAGGTGTTGCTAGGTCTACAAGTTATAACACTTAACAACCAAAACGGTAAACTGTATAAAAGTCTACCACACATAACAACCAAGGTGCTAATAGGTATACAAGTTATACCACATAACAACCAAGGCGGTAAACTGTATAAAAGTCTACCATACATAACAGCCAAGGTGTTACTAGGTATACAAGTTATAACACATAACAGCCACGGTGTTACTAGGTATACAAGTTATAACACATAACAACCAAGGCGGTAAACTGTATAAAAGTCTACCATACATAACAGCCAAGGTATTACTAGGTATACAAGTTATAACACATAACAACCAAGGCGGTAAACTTTATAAAAGTCTATCATACATAACAGCCAAGGTGTTACTAGGTATACAAGTTATAACACATAACAACCAAGGCCGTAAACTGTATAAAAGTCTACCACAAATAACAGCCAAGGTGTTACTAGATATACAAGTTATAACACATAACAACCAAGGCGGTAAACTGTATAAAAGTCTACCATACATAACAGACAAGGTGTTACTAGGTATACAAGTTATAACATATAACAACCAAGGCGGTAAACTGAATAAAAGTCTACCACACATAACAGCCAAGGTATTACTAGGTATACAAGTTATAACACATAACAACCAAGGCGGTAAACTGTATAAAAGTCTACCATACATAACAGCCAAGGTGTTACTAGGTATACAAGTTATAACACATAACAACCAAGGCGGTAAACTGTATAAAAGTCTACCACACATAACAGCCAAGGTGTTACTAGGTATACAAGTTATAACACATAACAACCAAGGCGGTAAACTGTATAAAAGTCTACCACACATAACAGACAAGGTGTTACTAGGTATACAAGCTATAACATATAACAACCACGGCGGTAAACTGTATAAAAGTCTACCATACATAACAGCCAAGGTATTACTAGGTATACAAGTTATAACATATAACAACCAAGGCGGTAAACTGTATAAAAGTCTACCACACAAAACAGCCAAGGTGTTACTAGGTATGCAAGTTATAAAACATAACAACCAAGACGGTAAACTGTATAAAAGTCTACCACACATAACAGCCAAGGTGTTACTAGGTATACAAGTTATAACACATAACAACCAAGGCGGTAAACTGTATAAAAGTCTACCACACATAACAGCCAAGGTGTTACTAGGTATACAGGTTATAACACATAACAACCAAGGCGGTAAACTGTATAAAAGTATACCACACATAACAACCAAGGTGTTACTAGGTATACAAGTTATATCACATAACAACCAAGGCGGTAAGCTGTATACAAGTCTACCATACATAACAGCCAAGGTGTTACTAGGTATACAAGTTATAACACATAACAACCAAGGCGGTAAACTGTATAAAAGTCTACCATACATAACAGCCAAGGTGTTACTAGGTATACAAGTTATAACACATAACAACCAAGGCGGTAAACTGTATAAATGTCTACCACACATAACAGCCAATGTGTTACTAGGTATACAAGTTATAACACATAACAACCAAGGCGGTAAAATGTATAAAAGTCTACCATACATTACAGCCAAGGTGTTACTAGGCATACAAGTTATAACACATAACAACCAAGGCGGTAAACTGTATAAAAGTCTACCACACATAACAGCCAAGGTGTTACTAGGTATACAGGTTATAACACATAACAACCAAGGCGGTAAACTGTATAAAAGTCTACCACACATAACAGCCAAGGTGTTACTAGGTATACAAGTTATAACACATAACAACCAAGGCGGTAAACTGTGTAAAAGTCTACCCTACTTAACAGCCAAGGTGTTGCTATGTCTACAAGTTATAATACATAACAACCAAAACGGTAAACTGTATAAAAGTCTACCACACATAACAACCAAGGTGTTAATAGGTATACAAGTTATACCACATAACAACCAAGGCGGTAAACTGTATAAAAGTTTACCATACATAACAGCCAAGGTGTTACTAGGTATACAAGTTATAACACATAACAGCCAAGGTGTTACTAGGTATACAAGTTATAACACATAACAACCAAGGCGGTAAACTGTATAAAAATCTACCATACATAACAGCCAAGGTGTTACTAGGTATACAAGTTATAACACATAACAACCAAGGCGGTAAACTTTATAAAAGTCTACCATACATAACAGCCAAGGTGTTACTAGGTATACAAGTTATAACACATAACAACCAAGGCGGAAAACTGTATAAAAGTATACCACACATAACAGCCAAGGTGTTACTAGGTATGCAAGTTATAACACATAACAACCAAGGCCGTAAACTGTATAAAAGTCTACCACACATAACAGCCAAGGTGTTACTAGATATACAAGTTATAACACATAACAACCAAGGCGGTAAACTGTATAAAAGTCTACCATACATAACAGACAAGGTGTTACTAGGTATACAAGTTATAACATATAACAACCAAGGCGGTAAACTGTATAAAAGTCTACCACACATAACAGCCAAGGTATTACTAGGTATACAAGTTATAACACATAACAACCAAGGCGGTAAACTGTATAAAAGTCTACCATACATAACAGCCAAGGTGTTACTAGGTATACAAGTTATAACACATAACAACCAAGGCGGTAAACTGTATAAAAGTCTACCACACATAACAGCCAAGGTGTTACTAGGTATACAAGTTATAACACATAACAACCAAGGCGGTAAACTGTATAAAAGTCTACCACACATAACAGACAAGGTGTTACTAGGTATACAAGCAATAACATATAACAACCAAGGCGGTAAACTGTATAAAAGTCTACCATACATAACAGCCAAGGTATTACTAGGTATACAAGTTATAACATATAACAACCAAATCGGTAAACTGTATAAAAGTCTACCACACAAAACAGCCAAGGTGTTACTAGGTATACAAGTTATAACACATAACAACCAAGGCGGTAAACTGTATAAAAGTCTACCACATATTACAGCCAATGTTTTACTAGGTATACAAGTTATAACACATAACAACCAAGGCGGTAAACTGTATAAAAGTCTACCACACATAACAGCCAAGGTGTTACTAGGTATACAAGTTATAACACATAACAACCAAGGCGGTAAACTGTATAAAAGTCTACCACACATAACAGCCAAGGTGTTACTAGGTATACAAGTTATAACACATAACAACCAAGGCGGTAAACTGTATAAATGTCTACCATACATAACAGCCAAGGTGTTACTAGGTATACAAGTTATAACACATAACAACCAAGGCGGTAAACTGTATAAAAGTCTACCATACATAACAGCCAAGGTGTTACTAGGTATACAAGTTATAACACATAACAACCAAGGCGGTAAACTGTATAAAAGTCTACCACACATAACAGCCAAGGTGTTACTAGGTATACAAGTTATAACACATAACAACCAAGGCGGTAAACTGTATAAAAGTCTACCACACATAACAGACGAGGTGTTACTAGGTATACAAGCAATAACATATAACAACCAAGGCGGTAAACTGTATAAAAGTCTACCATACATAACAGCCAAGGTATTACTAGGTATACAAGTTATAACATATAACAACCAAGTCGGTAAACTGTATAAAAGTCTACCACACAAAACAGCCAAGGTGTTACTAGGTATACAAGTTATAACACATAACAACCAAGGCGGTAAACTGTATAAAAGTCTACCACACATAACAGCCAAGGTGTTACTAGGTATACAAGTTATAACACATAACAACCAAGGCGGTAAACTGTATAAATGTCTACCATACATAACAGCCAAGGTGTTACTAGGTATACAAGTTATAACACATAACAACCAAGGCGGTAAACTGTATAAAAGTCTACCATACATAACAGCCAAGGTGTTACTAGGTATACAAGTTATAACATATAACAACCAAGACGGTAAACTGTATAAAAGTCTACCACACATAACAGCCAAAGTGTTACTAGGTATACAAGTTATAACACATAACAACTAAGGCGGTAAACTGTATAAAAGTCTACCACACATAACAGCCAAGGTGTTACTAAGTATGCAAGTTATAACGCATAACAACCAAGGGGGTAAACTGTATAAAAGTCTACCACACATAACAGCCAAGGTGTTACTAGGTATACAAGTTATAGCATATAACAACCAAGGCGGTAAACTGTATAAAAGTATACCACACATAACAGCCAAGGTGTTACTAGGTATACAAGTTATAACACATAACAACCAAGGCGGTAAACTGTATAAAAGTCTACCACACATAACAGCCAAGGTGTTACTAGGTATACAAGTTATAACACATAACAACCAAGGCGGTAAACTGTATAAAAGTCTACCACACATAACAGCCAAGGTGTTACTAGGTATACAAGTTATAACACATAACAACCAAGGCGGTAAACTGTATAAAAGTCTACCACACATAACAGCCAAGGTGTTACTAGGTATACAAGATATAACACATAACAACCAAGACGGTAAACTGTATAAACGTCTACCACACATAACAACCAATGTGTTACTAGGTATACAAGTTATAACACATAACAACCAATGCGGTAAACTGTATAAAAGTCTACCATACATAACAGCCAAGGTGTTACTAGGTATACAAGTTATAACACATAACAACCAAGGCGGTAAACTGTATAAAGGTCTACCACACATAACAGCCAAGGTGTTACTAGGTATACAAGTTATAACACATAACAACCAAGGCGGTAAACTGTATAAAAGTCTACCACACATAACAGCCAAGGTGTTACTAGGTATACAAGTTATAACACATAACAGCCAAGGTGTTACTAGGTATACAAGTTATAACACATAACAACCAAGGCGGTAAACTGTATAAAAGTCTACCATGCATAACAGCCAAGGTGTTACTAGGTATACAAGTTATAACACATAACAACCAAGGCGGTAAACTTTATAAAAGTCTACCATACATAACAGCCAAGGTGTTACTAGGTATACAAGTTATAACACATAACAACCAAGGCGGAAAACTGTATAAAAGTATACCACACATAACAGCCAAGGTGTTACTAGGTATACAAGTTATAACACATAACAACCAAGGCCGTAAACTGTATAAAAGTCTACTACACATAACAGCCAAGGTGTTACTAGATATACAAGTTATAACACATAACAACCAAGGCGGTAAACTGTATAAAAGTCTACCATACATAACAGACAAGGAGTTACTAGGTATACAAGTTATAACATAAAACAACCAAGGCGGTAAACTGTATAAAAGTCTACCACAAATAACAGCCAAGGTATTACTAGGTATACAAGTTATAACACATAACAACCAAGACGGTAAACTGTATAAAAGTCTACCATACATAACAGCCAAGGTGTTACTAGGTATACAAGTTATAACACATAACAACCAAGACGGTAAACTGTATAAAAGTCTACCACACATAACAGCCAAGGTGTTACTAGGTATACAAGTTATAACACATAACAGCCAAGGTGTTACTAGGTAAACAAGTTATAACATATAACAACCAATGTTGTAGTCTGTGTAAAAGTCTACCATACTTAACAGCCAAGGTGTTGCTAGGTCTACAAGTTATAACACATAACAACCAAAACGGTAAACTGTATAAAAGTCTACCACACATAACAACCAAGGTGTTAATAGGTATACAAGTTATACCACATAACAACCAAGGCGGTAAACTGTATAAAAGTCTACCATACATAACAGCCAAGGTGTTACTAGGTATACAAGTTATAACACATAACAGCCAAGGTGTTACTAGGTATACAAGTTATAACACATAACAACCAAGGCGGTAAACTGTATAAAAATCTACCATACATAACAGCCAAGGTGTTACTAGGTATACAAGTTATAACACATAACAACCAAGGCGGTAAACTTTATAAAAGTCTACCATACATAACAGCCAAGGTGTTACTAGGTATACAAGTTATTACACATAACAACCAAGGCGGAAAACTGTATAAAAGTATACCACACATAACAGCCAAGGTGTTACTAGGTATACAAGTTATAACACATAACAACCAAGGCCGTAAACTGTATAAAAGTCTACCACACATAACAGCCAAGGTATTACTAGATATACAAGTTATAACACATAACAAACAAGGCGGTAAACTGTATAAAAGTCTACCATACATAACAGACAAGGTGTTACTAGGTATACAAGTTATAACATATAACAACCAAGGCGGTAAACTGTATAAAAGTCTACCACACATAACAGCCAAGGTATTACTAGGTATACAAGTTATAACACATAACAACCAAGGCGGTAAACTGTATAAAAGTCTACCATACATAAAAGCCAAGGTGTTACTAGGTATACAAGTTATAACACATAACAACCAAGGCGGTAAACTGTATAAAAGTCTACCACACATAACAGCCAAGGTGTTACTAGGTATACAAGTTATAACACATAACAACCAAGGCGGTAAACTGTATAAAAGTCTACCACACATAACAGACAAGGTGTTACTAGGTATACAAGCAATAACATATAACAACCAAGGCGGTAAACTGTATAAAAGTCTACCATACATAACAGCCAAGGTATTACTAGGTATACAAGTTATAACATATAACAACCAAGGCGGTAAACTGTATAAAAGTCTACCACACAAAACAGCCAAGGTGTTACTAGGTATACAAGTTATAACACATAACAACCAAGGCGGTAAACTGTATAAAAGTCTACCACACATAACGGCCAAGGTGTTACTAGGTATACAAGTTAAAACATATAACAACCAAGACGGTAAACTGTATAAAAGTCTACCACACATAACAGCCAAGGTGTTACTAGGTATACAAGTTATAACACATAACAACTAAGGCGGTAAACTGTATAAAAGTCTACCACACATAACAGCCAAGGTGTTACTAAGTATGCAAGTTATAACGCATAACAACCAAGGCGGTAAACTGTATAAAAGTCTACCACACATAACAGCCAAGGTGTTACTAGGTATACAAGTTATAGCATATAACAATCAAGGCGGTAAACTGTATAAAAGTATACCACACATAACAGCCAAGGTGTTACTAGGTATACAAGTTATAACACATAACAACCAAGGCGGTAAACTGTATAAAAGTCTACCACACATAACAGCCAAGGTGTTACTAGGTATACAAGTTATAACACATAACAACCAAGGCGGTAAACTGTATAAAAGTCTACCACACATAACAACCAATGTGTTACTAGGAATACAAGTTATAACACATAACAACCAAGGCGGTAAACTGTATAAAAGTCTACCACACATAACAGCCAAGGTGTTACTAGGTATACAAGTTATAACACATAACAACCAAGACGGTAAACTGTATAAACGTCTACCACACGTAACAGCCAAGGTGTTACTAGGTATACAAGTTATAACACATAACAACCAAGGCGGTAAACTGTATAAAAATATACCACACATAACAACCAATGTGTTACTAGGTATACAAGTTATAACACATAACAACCAATGCGGTAAACTGTATAAAAGTCTACCATACATAACAGCCAAGGTGTTACTAGGTATACAAGTTATAACACATAACAACCAAGGCGGTAAACTGTATAAAGGTCTACCACACATAACAGCCAAGGTGTTACTAGGTATACAAGTTATAACACATAACAACCAAGGCGGTAAACTGTATAAAAGTCTACCACACATAACAGCCAAGGTGTTACTAGGTATACAAGTTATAACACATAACAGCCAAGGTGTTACTAGGTATACAAGTTATAACACATAACAACCAAGGCGGTAAACTGTATAAAAGTCTACCATGCATAACAGCCAAGGTGTTACTAGGTATACAAGTTATAACACATAACAACCAAGGCGGTAAACTTTATAAAAGTCTACCATACATAACAGCCAAGGTGTTACTAGGTATACAAGTTATAACACATAACAACCAAGGCGGAAAACTGTATAAAAGTATACCACACATAACAGCCAAGGTGTTACTAGGTATACAAGTTATAACACATAACAACCAAGGCGTAAACTGTATAAAAGTCTACTACACATAACAGCCAAGGTGTTACTAGATATACAAGTTATAACACATAACAACCAAGGCGGTAAACTGTATAAAAGTCTACCATACATAACAGCCAAGGTGTTACTAGGTATACAAGTTATAACACATAACAACCAAGGCGGTAAACTGTATAAAAGTCTACCACACATAACAGCCAAGGTGTTACTAGGTATACAAGTTATAACACATAACAGCCAAGGTGTTACTAGGTAAACAAGTTATAACATATAACAACCAATGTTGTAGTCTGTGTAAAAGTCTACCATACTTAACAGCCAAGGTGTTGCTAGGTCTACAAGTTATAACACATAACAACCAAAACGGTAATCTGTATAAAAGTCTACCACACATAACAACCAAGGTGTTAATAGGTATACAAGTTATACCACATAACAACCAAGGCGGTAAACTGTATAAAAGTCTACCATACATAACAGCCAAGGTGTTACTAGGTATACAAGTTATAACACATAACAGCCAAGGTGTTACTAGGTATACAAGTTATAACACATAACAACCAAGGCGGTAAACTGTATAAAAATCTACCACACATAACAGCCAAGGTGTTACTAGGTATACAAGTTATAACACATAACAACCAAGGCGGTAAACTGTATAAAAGTCTACCACACATAACAGCCAAGGTGTTACTAGATATACAAGTTATAACACATAACAACCAAGGCGGTAAACTGTATAAAAGTCTACCATACATAACAGACAAGGTGTTACTAGGTATACAAGTTATAACATATAACAACCAAGGCGGTAAACTGTATAAAAGTCTACCACACATAACAGCCAAGGTATTACTAGGTATACAAGTTATAACACATAACAACCAAGGCGGTAAACTGTATAAACGTCTACCATACATAACAGCCAAGGTGTTACTAGGTATAAAAGTTATAACACATAACAACCAAGGTGGTAAACTGTATAAAAGTCTACCACACATAACAGCCAAGGTGTTACTAGGTATACAAGTTATAACACATAACAACCAAGGCGGTAAACTGTATAAAAGTCTACCACACATAACAGACAAGGTGTTACTAGGTATACAAGCAATAACATATAACAACCAAGGCGGTAAACTGTATAAAAGTCTACCATACATAACAGCCAAGGTATTACTGGGTATACAAGTTATAACATATAACAACCAAGGCGGTAAACTGTATAAAAGTCTACCACACAAAACAGCCAAGGTGTTACTAGGTATACAAGTTATAACACATAACAACCAAGGCGGTAAACTGTATAAAAGTCTACCACACATAACAGCCAAAGTGTTACTAGGTATGCAAGTTATAACACATAACAACTAAGGCGGTAAACTGTATAAAAGTCTACCACACATAACAGCCAAGGTGTTACTAAGTATGCAAGTTATAACGCATTACAACCAAGGCGGTAAACTCTATAAAAGTCTACCACACATAACAGCCAAGGTGTTACTAGGTATACAAGTTATAGCATATAACAACCAAGGCGGTAAACTGTATAAAAGTATACCACACATAACAGCCAAGGTGTTACTAGGTATACAAGTTATAACACATAACAACCAAGGCGGTAAACTGTATAAAAGTCTACCACACATAACAGCCAAAGTGCTACTAGGTATACAAGTTATAACACATAACAACTAAGGCGGTAAACTGTATAAAAGTCTACCACACATAACAGCCAAGGTGTTACTAGGTATACAAGTTATAACATATAACAACCAAGACGGTAAACTGTATAAAAGTCTACCACACATAACAGCCAAAGTGTTACTAGGTATACAAGTTATAACACATAACAACTAAGGCGGTAAACTGTATAAAAGTCTACCACACATAACAGCCAAGGTGTTACTAAGTATGCAAGTTAAAACGCATAACAACCAAGGCGGTAAACTCTATAAAAGTCTACCACACATAACAGCCAAGGTGTTACTAGGTATACAAGTTATAGCATATAACAACCAAGGCGGTAAACTGTATAAAAGTATACCACACATAACAGCCAAGGTGTTACTAGGTATACAAGTTATAACACATAACAACCAAGGGGGTAAACTGTATAAAAGTCTACCACACATAACAGCCAAGGTGTTACTAGGTATACAAGTTATAACATATAACAACCAAGGCGGTAAACTGTATAAAAGTCTACCACACATAACAGCCAAGGTGTTACTAGGTATACAAGTTATAACACATAACAACCAAGGCGGTAAACTGTATAAAAGTCTACCACACATAACAGCCAAGGTGTTACTAGGTATATAAGTTATAACACATAACAACCTAGACGGTAAACTGTATAAACGTCTACCACACGAAACAGCCAAGGTGTTACTAGGTATACAAGTTATAACACATAACAACCAAGGCGGTAAACTGTATAAAAATCTACCACACATAACAACCAATGTGTTACTAGGTATACAAGTTATAACGCATAACAACCAATGCGGTAAACTGTATAAAAGTCTACCATACATAACAGCCAAGGTGTTACTAGGTATACAAGTTATAACACATAACAACCAAGGCGGTAAACTGTATAAAGGTCTACCACACATAACAGCCAAGGTGTTACTAGGTATACAAGTTATAACACATAACAACCAAGGCGGTAAACTGTATAAAAGTCTACCACACATAACAGCCAAGGTGTTACTAGGTATACAAGTTATAACACATAACAGCCAAGGTGTTACTAGGTATACAAGTTATAACACATAACAACCAAGGCGGTAAACTCTATAAAAGTCTACCACACATAACAGCCAAGGTGTTACTAGGTATACAAGTTATAGCATATAACAACCAAGGCGGTAAACTGTATAAAAGTATACCACACATAACAGCCAAGGTGTTACTAGGTATACAAGTTATAACACATAACAACCAAGGCGGTAAACTGTATAAAAGTCTACCACACATAACAGCCAAAGTGTTACTAGGTATACAAGTTATAACACATAACAACTAAGGCGGTAAACTGTATAAAAGTCTACCACACATAACAGCCAAGGTGTTACTAGGTATACAAGTTATAACATATAACAACCAAGACGGTAAACTGTATAAAAGTCTACCACACATAACAGCCAAAGTGTTACTAGGTATACAAGTTATAACACATAACAACTAAGGCGGTAAACTGTATAAAAGTCTACCACACATAACAGCCAAGGTGTTACTAAGTATGCAAGTTATAACGCATAACAACCAAGGCGGTAAACTCTATAAAAGTCTACCACACATAACAGCCAAGGTGTTACTAGGTATACAAGTTATAGCATATAACAACCAAGGCGGTAAACTGTATAAAAGTATACCACACATAACAGCCAAGGTGTTACTAGGTATACAAGTTATAACACATAACAACCAAGGCGGTAAACTGTATAAAAGTCTAACACACATAACAGCCAAGGTGTTACTAGGTATACAAGTTATAACACATAACAACCAAGGCGGTAAACTGCATAAAAGTCTACCACACATAACAGCCAAGGTGTTACTAGGTATACAAGTTATAACACATAACAACCAAGGCGGTAAACTGTATAAAAGTCTACCACACATAACAGCCAAGGTGTTACTAGGTATACAAGTTATAACACATAACAACCAAGACGGTAAACTGTATAAACGTCTACCACACGTAACAGCCAAGGTGTTACTAGGTATACAAGTTATAACACATAACAACCAAGGCGGTAAACTGTATAAAAATCTACCACACATAACAACCAATGTGTTACTAGGTATACAAGTTATAACACATAACAACCAATGCGGTAAACTGTATAAAAGTCTACCATACATAACAGCCAAGGTGTTACTAGGTATACAAGTTATAACACATAACAACCAAGGCGGTAAACTGTATAAAGGTCTACCACACATAACAGCCAAGGTGTTACTAGGTATACAAGTTATAACACATAACAACCAAGGCGGTAAACTGTATAAAAGTCTACCACACATAACAGCCAAGGTGTTACTAGGTATACAAGTTATAACACATAACAGCCAAGGTGTTACTAGGTATACAAGTTATAACACATAACAACCAAGGCGGTAAACTGTATAAAAGTATACCACACATAACAGCCAAGGTGTTACTAGGTATACAAGTTATAACACATAACAACCAAGGCGGTAAACTTTATAAAAGTCTACCATACATAACGGCCAAGGTGTTACTAGGTATACAAGCTATAACACATAACAACCAAGGCGGTAAACTGTATAAAAGTCTACCACACATAACAGCCAAGGTGTTACTAGGTATACAAGTTATAACACATAACAACCAAGACGGTAAACTGTATAAACGTCTACCACACGTAACAGCCAAGGTGTTACTAGGTATACAAGTTATAACACATAACAACCAAGGCGGTAAACTGTATAAAAATCTACCACACATAACAACCAATGTGTTACTAGGTATACAAGTTATAACACATAACAACCAATGCGGTAAACTGTATAAAAGTCTACCATACATAACAGCCAAGGTGTTACTAGGTATACAAGTTATAACACATAACAACCAAGGCGGTAAACTGTATAAAGGTCTACCACACATAACAGCCAAGGGGTTACTAGGTATACAAGTTATAACACATAACAACCAAGGCGGTAAACTGTATAAAAGTCTACCACACATAACAGCCAAGGTGTTACTAGGTATACAAGTTATAACACATAACAGCCAAGGTGTTACTAGGTATACAAGTTATAACACATAACAACCAAGGCGGTAAACTGTATAAAAGTCTACCATACATAACAGCCAAGGTGTTACTAGGTATACAAGTTATAACACATAACAACCATGGCGGTAAACTTTATAAAAGTCTACCATACATAACAGCCAAGGTGTTACTAGGTATACAAGTTATAACACATAACAACCAAGGCAGAAAACTGTATAAAAGTATACCACACATAACAGCCAAGGTGTTACTAGGTATACAAGTTATAACACATAACAACCAAGGCCGTAAACTGTATAAAAGTCTACTACACATAACAGCCAAGGTGTTACTAGATATACAAGTTATAACACATAACAACCAAGGCGGTAAACTGTATAAAAGTCTACCATACATAACAGACAAGGTGTTACTAGGTATACAAGCTATAACATATAACAACCAAGGCGGTAAACTGTATAAAAGTCTACCACACATAACAGCCAAGGTATTACTAGGTATACAAGTTATAACACATAACAACCAAGGCGGTAAACTGTATAAAAGTCTACCATACATAACAGCCAAGGTGTTACTAGGTATACAAGTTATAACACATAACAACCAAGGCGGTAAACTGTATGAAAGTCTACCACACATAACAGCCAAGGTGTTACTAGGTATACAAGTTATAACACATAACCACCAAGGCGGTAAACTGTATAAAAGTCTACCACACATAACAGACAAGGTGTTACTAGGTATACAAGCTATAACATATAACAACCAAGGCGGTAAACTGTATAAAAGTCTACCATACATAACAGCCAAGGTATTACTAGGTATACAAGTTATAACATATAACAACCAAGGCGGTAAACTGTATAAAAGTCTACCACACAAAACAGCCAAGGTGTTACTAGGTATACAAGTTATAACACATAACAACCAAGGCGGTAAACTGTATAAAAGTCTACCACACATAACAGCCAAGGTGTTACTAGATATACAAGTGATAACACATAACAACCAAGGCGGTAAACTGTATAAAAGTCTACCACACATAACAGCCAAGGTGTTACTAGGTATACAAGTTATAACACATAACAACCAAGGCGGTAAACTGTATAAAAGTCTACCACACATAACAGCCAAGGTGTTACTAGGTATACAAGTTATAACACATAACAACCAAGGCGGTAAACTGTATAAAAGTCTACCATACATAACAGCCAAGGTGTTACTAGGTATACAAGTTACAACACATAACAACCAAGGCGGTAAACTGTATAAAAGTCTACCACACATAACAGCCAAGGTGTTACTAGGTATACAAGTTATAGCATATAACAACCAAGGCGGTAAACTGTATAAAAGTATACCACACATAACAGCCAAGGTGTTACTAGGTATACAAGTTATAACACATAACAACCAAGGCGGTAAACTGTATAAAAGTCTACCACACATAACAGCCAAGGTGTTACTAGGTATACAAGTTATAACACATAACAACCAAGGCGGTAAACTGTATAAAAGTCTACCACACATAACAGCCAAGGTGTTACTAGGTATACAAGTTATAACACATAACAACCAAGGCGGTAAACTGTATAAAAGTCTACCACACATAACAGCCAAGGTGTTACTAGGTATACAAGTTATAACACATAACAACCAAGACGGTAAACTGTATAAACGTCTACCACACGTAACAGCCAAGGTGTTACTAGGTATACAAGTTATAACACATAACAACCAAGTCGGTAAACTGTATAAAAATCTACCACACATAACAACCAATGTGTTACTAGGTATACAAGTTATAACACATAACAACCAATGCGGTAAACTGTATAAAAGTCTACCATACATAACAGCCAAGGTGTTACTAGGTATACAAGTTATAACACATAACAACCAAGGCGGTAAACTGTATAAAAGTCTACCACACATAACAGCCAAGGTGTTACTAGGTATACAAGTTATAACACATAACAACCAAGGCGGTAAACTGTATAAAAGTCTACCACACATAACAGCCAAGGTGCTACTAGGTATACAAGTTATAACACATAACAGCCAAGGTGTTACTAGGTATACAAGTTATAACACATAACAACCAAGGCGGTAAACTGTATAAAAGTCTACCATACATAACAGCCAAGGTGTTACTAGGTATACAAGTTATAACACATAACAACCAAGGCGGTAAACTGTATAAAAGTCTACCATACATAACAGCCAAGGTGTTACTAGGTATACAAGTTATAACACATAACAACCAAGGCGGTAAACTTTATAAATGTCTACCATACATAACAGCCAAGGTGTTACTAGGTATACAAGTTATAACACATAACAACCAAGGCGGAAAACTGTATAAAAGTATACCACACATAACAGCCAAGGTGTTACTAGGTATACAAGTTATAACACATAACAACCAAGGCCGTAAACTGTATAAAAGTCTACTACACATAACAGCCAAGGTGTTACTAGATATACAAGTTATAACACATAACAACCAAGGCGGTAAACTGTATAAAAGTCTACCATACATAACAGACAAGGTGTTACTAGGTATACAAGTTATAACATATAACAACCAAGGCGGTAAACTGTATAAAAGTCTACCACACATAACAGCCAAGGTATTACTAGGTATACAAGTTATAACACATAACAACCAATGCGGTAAACTGTATAAAAGTCTACCATACATAACAGCCAAGGTGTTACTAGGTATACAAGTTATAACACATAACAACCAAGGCGGTAAACTGTATAAAAGTCTACCATACATAACAGCCAAGGTGTTACTAGGTATACAAGTTATAACACATAACAACCAAGGCGGCAAACTGTATAAAAGTCTACCACACATAACAGACAAGGTGTTACTAGGTATACAAGCTATAACATATTACAACCAAGGCGGTAAACTGTATAAAAGTCTACCATACATAACAGCCAAGGTATTACTAGGTATACAAGTTATAACATATAACAACCAAGGCGGTAAACTGTATAAAAGTCTACCACACATAACAGCCAAGGTGTTACTAAGTATGCAAGTTATAACGCATAACAACTAAGGCAGTAAACTGTATAAAAGTCTACCACACATAACAGCCAAGGTGTTACTAGGTATACAAGTTATAACACATAACAACCAAGGCGGTAAACTGTATAAAAGTCTACCACACATAACAGCCAAGGTGTTACTAGGTATACAAGTTATAACACATAACAACCAAGGCGGTAAACTGTATAAAAGTCTACCACACATAACAGCCAAGGTGTTACTAGGTATACAAGTTATAACACATAACAACCAAGGCGGTAAACTGTATAAAAGTCTACCACACATAACAGCCAAGGTGTTACTAGGTATACAAGTTATAACACATAACAACCAAGACGGTAAACTGTATAAACGTCTACCACACGTAACAGCCAAGGTGTTACTAGGTATACAAGTTATAACACATAACAACCAAGGCGGTAAACTGTATAAAAATCTACCACACATAACAACCAATGTGTTACTAGGTATACAAGTTATAACACATAACAACCAATGCGGTAAACTGTATAAAAGTCTACCATACATAACAGCCAAGGTGTTACTAGGTATACAAGTTATAACGCATAACAACCAAGGCGGTAAACTGTATAAAAGTCTACCACACATAACAGCCAAGGTGTTACTAGGTATACAAGTTATAACACATAACAACCAAGGCGGTAAACTGTATAAAAGTCTACCACACATAACAGCCAAGGTGTTACTAGGTATACAAGTTATAACACATAACAACCAAGGCGGTAAACTGTATAAAAGTCTACCATACATAACAGCCAGTGTTACTAGGTATACAAGTTATAACATATAACAACCAAGACGGTAAACTGTATAAAAGTCTACCACGCATAACAGCCAATGTGTTACTAGGTATACAAGTTATAACACATAACAACCAAGGCGGTAAACTGTATAAAAGTCTACCACACATAACAGCCAAGGTGTTACTAGGTATACAAGTTATAACACATAACAACCAAGGCGGTAAACTGTATAAAAGTCTACCACACATAACAGCCAAGGTGTTACTAGGTATACAAGTTATAACACATAACAACCAAGGCGGTAAACTTTATAAAAGTCTACCATACATAACAGCCAAGGTGTTACTAGGTATACAAGTTATAACACATAACAACCAAGGCGAAAACTGTATAAAAGTATACCACACATAACAGCCAAGGTGTTACTAGGTATACAAGTTATAACACATAACAACCAAGGCCGTAAACTGTATAAAAGTCTACTACACATAACAGCCAAGGTGTTACTAGATATACAAGTTATAACACATAACAACCAAGGCGGTAAACTGTATAAAGGTCTACCATACATAACAGACAAGGTGTTACTAGGTATGCAAGTTATAACATATAACAACCAAGGCGGTAAACTGTATAAAAGTCTACCACACATAACAGCCAAGGTATTACTAGGTATACAAGTTATAACACATAACAACCAAGGCGGTAAACTGTATAAAAGTCTACCACACATAACAGCCAAGGTGTTACTAGGTATACAAGTTATAACACATAACAACCAAGGCGGTAAACTGTATAAAAGTCTACCACACATAACAGACAAGGTGTTACTAGGTATACAAGCTATAACATATAACAACCAAGGCGGTAAACTGTATAAAAGTCTACCATACATAACAGCCAAGGTATTACTAGATATACAAGTTATAACATATAACAACCAAGGCGGTAAACTGTATAAAAGTCTACCACACAAAACAGCCAAGGTGTTACTAGGTATACAAGTTATAACACATAACAACCAAGGCGGTAAACTGTATAAAAGTCTACCACACATAACAGCCAAGGTGTTACTAGGTATACAAAATATAGCATATAACAACCAAGGAGGTAAACTGTATAAAAGTATACCACACATAACAGCCAAGGTGTTACAAGGTATACAAGTTATAACACATAACAACCAAGGCGGTAAACTGTATAAAAGTCTACCACACATAACAGCCAAGGTGTTACTAGGTATACAAGTTATAACACATAACAACCAAGGCGGTAAACTGTATAAAAGTCTACCACACATAACAGCCAAGGTGTTACTAAGTATGCAAGTTATAACACATAACAACCAAGGCGGTAATCTGTATAAAAGTCTACCACACATAACAGCCAAGGTGTTATTAGGTATACAAGTTATAACACATAACAACCAAGGCGGTAAACTGTATAAAAGTCTACCACACATAACAGCCAAGGTGTTACTAGGTATACAAGTTATAACACATAACAACCAAGGCGGTAAACTGTATAAAAGTCTACCACACATAACAGCCAAGGTGTTACTAAGTATGCAAGTTATAACACATAACAACCAAGGCGGTAAACTGTATAAAAGTCTACCACACATAACAGCCAAGGTGTTATTAGGTATACAAGTTATAACACATAACAACCAAGACGGTAAACTGTATAAACGTCTACCACACGTAACAGCCAAGGTGTTACTAGGTATACAAGTTATAACACATAACAACCAAGGCGGTAAACTGTATAAAAATCTACCACACATAACAACCAATGTGTTACTAGGTATACAAGTTATAACACATAACAACCAATGCGGTAAACTGTATAAAAGTCTACCATACATAACAGCCAAGGTGTTACTAGGTATACAAGTTATAACACATAACAACCAAGGCGGTAAACTGTATAAAGGTCTACCATACATAACAGCCAAGGTGTTACTAGGTATACAAGTTATAACACATAACAACCAAGGCGGTAAACTGTATAAAAGTCTACCACACATAACAGCCAAGGTGTTACTAGGTATACAAGTTATAACACATAACAACCAAGGCGGTAAACTGTATAAAAGTCTACCATACATAACAGCCAAGGTGTTACTAGGTATGCAAGTTATAACACATAACAACCAAGGCGGTAAACTGTATAAAAGTCTACCACACATAACAGCCAAGGTGTTACTAGGTATACAAGTTATACCACATAACAACCAAAGCGGTAAACTGTATAAAAGTCTACCACACATAACAGCCAAGGTGTTACTAGGTATACAAGTTATAACACATAACAACCAAGGCGGTAAACTGTATAAAAGTCTACCACACATAACAGCCAAGGTGTTACTAGGTATACAGGTTATAACACATAACAACCAAGGCGGTAAACTGTATAAAAGTCTACCATACATAACAGCAAAGGTGTTACTAGGTATGCAAGTTATAACACATAACAACCAAGGCGGTAAACTGTATAAAAGTCTACCATACATAACAGCCAAGGTGTTACTAGGTATACAAGTTATAACACATAACAACCAAGGCGGTAAACTGTATAAAAGTCTACCACACATAACAGCCAAGGTGTTACTAGGTATACAAGTTATAACACATAACAACCAAGACGGTAAACTGTATAAACGTCTACCACACGTAACAGCCAAGGTGTTACTAGGTATACAAGTTATAACACATAACAACCAAGGCGGTAAACTGTATAAAAATCTACCACACATAACAACCAATGTGTTACTAGGTATACAAGTTATAACACATAACAACCAATGCGGTAAACTGTATAAAAGTCTACCATACATAACAGCCAAGGTGTTACTAGGTATACAAGTTATAACGCATAACAACCAAGGCGGTAAACTGTATAAAAGTCTACCACACATAACAGCCAAGGTGTTACTAGGTATACAAGTTATAACACATAACAACCAAGGCGGTAAACTGTATAAAAGTCTACCACACATAACAGCCAAGGTGTTACTAGGTATACAAGTTATAACACATAACAACCAAGGCGGTAAACTGTATAAAAGTCTACCATACATAACAGCCAGTGTTACTAGGTATACAAGTTATAACATATAACAACCAAGACGGTAAACTGTATAAAAGTCTACCACGCATAACAGCCAATGTGTTACTAGGTATACAAGTTATAACACATAACAACCAAGGCGGTAAACTGTATAAAAGTCTACCACACATAACAGCCAAGGTGTTACTAGGTATACAAGTTATAACACATAACAACCAAGGCGGTAAACTGTATAAAAGTCTACCACACATAACAGCCAAGGTGTTACTAGGTATACAAGTTATAACACATAACAACCAAGGCGGTAAACTTTATAAAAGTCTACCATACATAACAGCCAAGGTGTTACTAGGTATACAAGTTATAACACATAACAACCAAGGCGAAAACTGTATAAAAGTATACCACACATAACAGCCAAGGTGTTACTAGGTATACAAGTTATAACACATAACAACCAAGGCCGTAAACTGTATAAAAGTCTACTACACATAACAGCCAAGGTGTTACTAGATATACAAGTTATAACACATAACAACCAAGGCGGTAAACTGTATAAAGGTCTACCATACATAACAGACAAGGTGTTACTAGGTATGCAAGTTATAACATATAACAACCAAGGCGGTAAACTGTATAAAAGTCTACCACACATAACAGCCAAGGTATTACTAGGTATACAAGTTATAACACATAACAACCAAGGCGGTAAACTGTATAAAAGTCTACCACACATAACAGCCAAGGTGTTACTAGGTATACAAGTTATAACACATAACAACCAAGGCGGTAAACTGTATAAAAGTCTACCACACATAACAGACAAGGTGTTACTAGGTATACAAGCTATAACATATAACAACCAAGGCGGTAAACTGTATAAAAGTCTACCATACATAACAGCCAAGGTATTACTAGGTATACAAGTTATAACATATAACAACCAAGGCGGTAAACTGTATAAAAGTCTACCACACAAAACAGCCAAGGTGTTACTAGGTATACAAGTTATAACACATAACAACCAAGGCGGTAAACTGTATAAAAGTCTACCACACATAACAGCCAAGGTGTTACTAGGTATACAAAATATAGCATATAACAACCAAGGAGGTAAACTGTATAAAAGTATACCACACATAACAGCCAAGGTGTTACAAGGTATACAAGTTATAACACATAACAACCAAGGCGGTAAACTGTATAAAAGTCTACCACACATAACAGCCAAGGTGTTACTAGGTATACAAGTTATAACACATAACAACCAAGGCGGTAAACTGTATAAAAGTCTACCACACATAACAGCCAAGGTGTTACTAAGTATGCAAGTTATAACACATAACAACCAAGGCGGTAATCTGTATAAAAGTCTACCACACATAACAGCCAAGGTGTTATTAGGTATACAAGTTATAACACATAACAACCAAGGCGGTAAACTGTATAAAAGTCTACCACACATAACAGCCAAGGTGTTACTAGGTATACAAGTTATAACACATAACAACCAAGGCGGTAAACTGTATAAAAGTCTACCACACATAACAGCCAAGGTGTTACTAAGTATGCAAGTTATAACACATAACAACCAAGGCGGTAAACTGTATAAAAGTCTACCACACATAACAGCCAAGGTGTTATTAGGTATACAAGTTATAACACATAACAACCAAGACGGTAAACTGTATAAACGTCTACCACACGTAACAGCCAAGGTGTTACTAGGTATACAAGTTATAACACATAACAACCAAGGCGGTAAACTGTATAAAAATCTACCACACATAACAACCAATGTGTTACTAGGTATACAAGTTATAACACATAACAACCAATGCGGTAAACTGTATAAAAGTCTACCATACATAACAGCCAAGGTGTTACTAGGTATACAAGTTATAACACATAACAACCAAGGCGGTAAACTGTATAAAGGTCTACCATACATAACAGCCAAGGTGTTACTAGGTATGCAAGTTATAACACATAACAACCAAGGCGGTAAACTGTATAAAAGTCTACCACACATAACAGCCAAGGTGTTACTAGGTATACAAGTTATACCACATAACAACCAAAGCAGTAAACTGTATAAAAGTCTACCACACATAACAGCCAAGGTGTTACTAGGTATACAAGTTATAACACATAACAACCAAGGCGGTAAACTGTATAAAAGTCTACCACACATAACAGCCAAGGTGTTACTAGGTATACAGGTTATAACACATAACAACCAAGGCGGTAAACTGTATAAAAGTCTACCATACATAACAGCAAAGGTGTTACTAGGTATGCAAGTTATAACACATAACAACCAAGGCGGTAAACTGTATAAAAGTCTACCATACATAACAGCCAAGGTGTTACTAGGTATACAAGTTATAACATATAACAACCAAGACGGTAAACTGTATAAAAGTCTACCACACATAACAGCCAAGGTGTTACTAGGTATACAAGTTATAACACATAACAACCAAGGCGGTAAACTGTATAAAAGTCTACCACACATAACAGCCAAGGTGTTACTAGGTATACAAGTTATAACACATAACAACCAAGGCGGTAAACTGTATAAAAGTCTACCACACATAACAGCCAAGGTGTTACTAGGTATACAAGTTATAACACATAACAACCAAGGCGGTAAACTGTATAAAAATCTACCACACATAACAACCAATGTGTTACTAGGTATACAAGTTATAACACATAACAACCAAGGCGGTAAACTGTATAAAAATCTACCACACATAACAACCAATGTGTTACTAGGTATGCAAGTTATAACACATAACAACCAATGCGGTAAACTGTATAAAAGTCTACCATACATAACAGCCAAGGTGTTACTAGGTATACAAGTTATAACACATAACAACCAAGGCGGTAAACTGTATAAAAGTCTACCATACATAACAGCCAAGGTGTTACTAGGTATACAAGTTATAACACATAACAACCAAGGCGGTAAACTGTATAAAAGTCTACCACACATAACAGCCAAGGTGTTACTAGGTATGCAAGTTATAACACATAACAACCAAGGCGGTAAACTGTATAAAAGTCTACCATACATAACAGCCAAGGTGTTACTAGGTATGCAAGTTATAACACATAACAACCAAGGCGGTAAACTGTATAAAAGTCTACCACACATAACAGCCAAGGTGTTACTAGGTATACAAGTTATACCACATAACAACCAAAGCGGTAAACTGTATAAAAGTCTACCACACATAACAGCCAAGGTGTTACTAGGTATACAAGTTATAACACATAACAACCAAGGCGGTAAACTGTATAAAAGTCTACCACACATAACAGCCAAGGTGTTACTAGGTATACAGGTTATAACACATAACAACCAAGGCGGTAAACTGTATAAAAGTCTACCATACATAACAGCAAAGGTGTTACTAGGTATACAAGTTATAACACATAACAACCAAGGCGGTAAACTGTTATAAAAGTCTACCATACATAACAGCCAAGGTGTTACTAGGTATACAAGTTATAACATATAACAACCAAGACGGTAAACTGTATAAAAGTCTACCACACATAACAGCCAATGTGTTACTAGGTATACAAGTTATAACACATAACAACCAATGCGGTAAACTGTATAAAAGTCTACCATACATAACAGCCAAGGTGTTACTAGGTATACAAGTTATAACACATAACAACCAAGGCGGTAAACTGTATAAAAGTCTACCACACATAACAGCCAAGGTGTTACTAGGTATACAAGTTATAACACATAACAACCAAGACGGTAAACTGTATAAACGTCTACCACACGTAACAGCCAAGGTGTTACTAGGTATACAAGTTATAACACATAACAACCAAGGCGGTAAACTGTATAAAAATCTACCACACATAACAACCAATGTGTTACTAGGTATACAAGTTATAACACATAACAACCAAGGCGGTAAACTGTATAAAAGTCTACCATACATAACAGCCAAGGTGTTACTAGGTATACAAGTTATAACATATAACAACCAAGACGGTAAACTGTATAAAAGTCTGCCACACATAACAGCCAAGGTGTTACTAGGTATACAAGTTATAACACATAACAACCAAGGCGGTAAACTGTATAAACGTCTACCACACGTAACAGCCAAGGTGTTACTAGGTATACAAGTTATAACACATAACAACCTAGGCGGTAAACTGTATAAAAATCTACCACACATAACAACCAATGTGTTACTAGGTATACAAGTTATAACACATAACAACCAAGGCGGTAAACTGTATAAAAGTCTACCATACATAACAGCCAAGGTGTTACTAGGTATACAAGTTATAACACATAACAACCAAGGCGGTAAGCTGTATAAAAGTCTACCATACATAACAGCCAAGGTGTTACTAGGTATGCAAGTTATAACACATAACAACCAAGGCGGTAAACTGTATAAAAGTCTACCACACATAACAGCCAAGGTGTTACTAGGTATACAAGTTATACCACATAACAACCAAAGCGGTAAACTGTATAAAAGTCTACCACACATAACAGCTAAGGTGTTACTAGGTATACAAGTTATAACACATAACAACCAAGGCGGTAAACTGTATAAAAGTCTACCACACATAACAGCCAAGGTGTTACTAGGTATACAGGTTATAACACATAACAACCAAGGCGGTAAACTGTATAAAAGTCTACCACACATAACAGCCAAGGTGTTACTAGGTATACAAGTTATAACACATAACAACCAAGACGGTAAACTGTATAAACGTCTACCACACGTAACAGCCAAGGTGTTACTAGGTATACAAGTTATAACACATAACAACCAAGGCGATAAACTGTATAAAAATCTACCACACATAACAACCAATGTGTTACTAGGTATACAAGTTATAACACATAACAACCAAGGCGGTAAACTGTATAAAAGTCTACCACTCATAACAGCCAAGGTGTTACTAGGTATACAAGTTATAGCATATAACAACCAAGGCGGTAAACTGTATAAAAGTATACCACACATAACAGCCAAGGTGTTACAAGGTATACAAGTTATAACACATAACAACCAAGGCGGTAAACTGTATAAAAGTCTACAACACATAACAGCCAAGGTGTTACTAGGTATACAAGTTATAACACATAACAACCAAGGCGGTAAACTGTATAAAAGTCTACCACACATAACAGCCAAGGTGTTACTAGGTATGCAAGTTATAAAACATAACAACCAAGGCGGTAAACTGTATAAAAGTCTACCACACATAACAGCCAAGGTGTTATTAGGTATACAAGTTATAACACATAACAACCAAGACGGTAAACTGTATAAACGTCTACCACACATAACAGCCAAGGTGTTACTAGGTATACAAGTTATACCACATAACAACCAAAGCGGTAAACTGTATAAAAGTCTACCACACATAACAGCCAAGGTGTTACTAGGTATACAAGTTATAACACATAACAACCAGGGCGGTAAACTGTATAAAAGTCTACCACACATAACAGCCAAGGTGTTACTAGGTATACAGGTTATAACACATAACAACCAAGGCGGTAAACTGTATAAAAGTCTACCATAAATAACAGCAAAGGTGTTACTAGGTATACAAGTTATAACACATAACAACCAAGGCGGTAAACTGTATAAAAGTCTACCATACATAACAGCCAAGGTGTTACTAGGTATACAAGTTATAACATATAACAACCAAGACGGTAAACTGTATAAAAGTCTACCACACATAACAGCCAAGGTGTTACTAGGTATACAAGTTATAACACATAACAACCAAGGCGGTAAACTGTATAAAAGTCTACCACACATAACAGCCAAGGTGTTACTAGGTATACAAGTTATAACACATAACAACCAAGGCGGTAAACTGTATAAAAGTCTACCACACATAACAGCCAAGGTGTTACTAGGTATACAAGTTATAACACATAACAACCAAGGCGGTAAACTGTATAAAAATCTACCACACATAACAACCAATGTGTTACTAGGTATACAAGTTATAACACATAACAACCAAGGCGGTAAACTGTATAAAAGTCTACCATACATAACAGCCAAGGTGTTACTAGGTATACAAGTTATAACACATAACAACCAAGGCGGTAAACTGTATAAAAGTCTACCACACATAACAGCCAAGGTGTTACTAGGTATACAAGTTATAACACATAACAACCAAGGCGGTAAACTGTATAAAAGTCTACCACACATAACAGCCAAGGTGTTACTAAGTATGCAAGTTATAACACATAACAACCAAGGCGGTAAACTGTATAAAAGTCTACCACACATAACAGCCAAGGTGTTATTAGGTATACAAGTTATAACACATAACAACCAAGACGGTAAACTGTATAAACGTCTACCACACGTAACAGCCAAGGTGTTACTAGGTATACAAGTTATAACACATAACAACCAAGGCGGTAAACTGTATAAAAATCTACCACACATAACAACCAATGTGTTACTAGGTATACAAGTTATAACACATAACAACCAATGCGGTAAACTGTATAAAAGTCTACCATACATAACAGCCAAGGTGTTACTAGGTATACAAGTTATAACACATAACAACCAAGGCGGTAAACTGTATAAAAGTCTACCATACATAACAGCCAAGGTGTTACTAGGTATACAAGTTATAACACATAACAACCAAGGCGGTAAACTGTATAAAAGTCTACCACACATAACAGCCAAGGTGTTACTAGGTATACAAGTTATAACACATAACAACCAAGGCGGTAAACTGTATAAAAGTCTACCATACATAACAGCCAAGGTGTTACTAGGTATGCAAGTTATAACACATAACAACCAAGGCGGTAAACTGTATAAAAGTCTACCACACATAACAGCCAAGGTGTTACTAGGTATACAAGTTATACCACATAACAACCAAAGCGGTAAACTGTATAAAAGTCTACCACACATAACAGCCAAGGTGTTACTAGGTATACAAGTTATAACACATAACAACCAAGGCGGTAAACTGTATAAAAGTCTACCACACATAACAGCCAAGGTGTTACTAGGTATACAGGTTATAACACATGACAACCAAGGCGGTAAACTGTATAAAAGTCTACCATACATAACAGCAAAGGTGTTACTAGGTATGCAAGTTATAACACATAACAACCAAGGCGGTAAACTGTATAAAAGTCTACCATACATAACAGCCAAGGTGTTACTAGGTATACAAGTTATAACATATAACAACCAAGACGGTAAACTGTATAAAAGTCTACCACACATAACAGCCAAGGTGTTACTAGGTATACAAGTTATAACACATAACAACCAAGGCGGTAAACTGTATAAAAGTCTACCACACATAACAGCCAAGGTGTTACTAGGTATACAAGTTATAACACATAACAACCAAGGCGGTAAACTGTATAAAAGTCTACCACACATAACAGCCAATGTGTTACTAGGTATACAAGTTATAACACATAACAACCAATGCGGTAAACTGTATAAAAGTCTACCATACATAACAGCCAAGGTGTTACTAGGTATACAAGTTATAACACATAACAACCAAGGCGGTAAACTGTATAAAAGTCTACCACACATAACAGCCAAGGTGTTACTAGGTATACAAGTTATAACACATAACAACCAAGACGGTAAACTGTATAAACGTCTACCACACGTAACAGCCAAGGTGTTACTAGGTATACAAGTTATAACACATAACAACCAAGGCGGTAAACTGTATAAAAATCTACCACACATAACAACCAATGTGTTACTAGGTATACAAGTTATAACACATAACAACCAAGGCGGTAAACTGTATAAAAGTCTACCATACATAACAGCCAAGGTGTTACTAGGTATACAAGTTATAACATATAACAACCAAGACGGTAAACTGTATAAAAGTCTACCACACATAACAGCCAAGGTGTTACTAGGTATACAAGTTATAACACATAACAACCAAGGCGGTAAACTGTATAAACGTCTACCACACGTAACAGCCAAGGTGTTACTAGGTATACAAGTTATAACACATAACAACCTAGGCGGTAAACTGTATAAAAATCTACCACACATAACAACCAATGTGTTACTAGGTATACAAGTTATAACACATAACAACCAAGGCGGTAAACTGTATAAAAGTCTACCATACATAACAGCCAAGGTGTTACTAGGTATACAAGTTATAACACATAACAACCAAGGCGGTAAGCTGTATAAAAGTATACCATACATAACAGCCAAGGTGTTACTAGGTATGCAAGTTATAACACATAACAACCAAGGCGGTAAACTGTATAAAAGTCTACCACACATAACAGCCAAGGTGTTACTAGGTATACAAGTTATACCACATAACAACCAAAGCGGTAAACTGTATAAACGTCTACCACACATAACAGCTAAGGTGTTACTAGGTATACAAGTTATAACACATAACAACCAAGGCGGTAAACTGTATAAAAGTCTACCACACATAACAGCCAAGGTGTTACTAGGTATACAGGTTATAACACATAACAACCAAGGCGGTAAACTGTATAAAAGTCTACCACACATAACAGCCAAGGTGTTACTAGGTATACAAGTTATAACACATAACAACCAAGACGGTAAACTGTATAAACGTCTACCACACGTAACAGCCAAGGTGTTACTAGGTATACAAGTTATAACACATAACAATCAAGGCGATAAACTGTATAAAAATCTACCACACATAACAACCAATGTGTTACTAGGTATACAAGTTATAACACATAACAACCAAGGCGGTAAACTGTATAAAAGTCTACCACTCATAACAGCCAAGGTGTTACTAGGTATACAAGTTATAGCATATAACAACCAAGGCGGTAAACTGTATAAAAGTATACCACACATAACAGCCAAGGTGTTACAAGGTATACAAGTTATAACACATAACAACCAAGGCGGTAAACTGTATAAAAGTCTACCACACATAACAGCCAAGGTGTTACTAGGTATACAAGTTATAACACATAACAACCAAGGCGGTAAACTGTATAAAAGTCTACCACACATAACAGCCAAGGTGTTACTAGGTATGCAAGTTATAAAACATAACAACCAAGGCGGTAAACTGTATAAAAGTCTACCACACATAACAGCCAAGGTGTTATTAGGTATACAAGTTATAACACATAACAACCAAGACGGTAAACTGTATAAACGTCTACCACACATAACAGCCAAGGTGTTACTAGGTATACAAGTTATACCACATAACAACCAAAGCGGTAAACTGTATAAAAGTCTACCACACATAACAGCCAAGGTGTTACTAGGTATACAAGTTATAACACATAACAACCAAGGCGGTAAACTGTATAAAAGTCTACCACACATAACAGCCAAGGTGTTACTAGGTATACAGGTTATAACACATAACAACCAAGGCGGTAAACTGTATAAAAGTCTACCATACATAACAGCAAAGGTGTTACTAGGTATACAAGTTATAACACATAACAACCAAGGCGGTAAACTGTATAAAAGTCTACCATACATAACAGCCAAGGTGTTACTAGGTATACAAGTTATAACATATAACAACCAAGACGGTAAACTGTATAAAAGTCTACCACACATAACAGCCAAGGTGTTACTAGGTATACAAGTTATAACACATAACAACCAAGGCGGTAAACTGTATAAAAGTCTACCACACATAACAGCCAAGGTGTTACTAGGTATACAAGTTATAACACATAACAACCAAGGCGGTAAACTGTATAAAAGTCTACCACACATAACAGCCAAGGTGTTACTAGGTATACAAGTTATAACACATAACAACCAAGGCGGTAAACTGTATAAAAATCTACCACACATAACAACCAATGTGTTACTAGGTATACAAGTTATAACACATAACAACCAAGGCGGTAAACTGTATAAAAGTCTACCATACATAACAGCCAAGGTGTTACTAGGTATACAAGTTATAACACATAACAACCAAGGCGGTAAACTGTATAAAAGTCTACCACACATAACAGCCAAGGTGTTACTAGGTATACAAGTTATAACACATAACAACCAAGGCGGTAAACTGTATAAAAGTCTACCACACATAACAGCCAAGGTGTTACTAAGTATGCAAGTTATAACACATAACAACCAAGGCGGTAAACTGTATAAAAGTCTACCACACATAACAGCCAAGGTGTTACTAGGTATACAGGTTATAACACATAACAACCAAGGCGGTAAACTGTATAAAAGTCTACCATACATAACAGCAAAGGTGTTACTAGGTATACAAGTTATAACACATAACAACCAAGGCGGTAAACTGTATAAAAGTCTACCATACATAACAGCCAAGGTGTTACTAGGTATACAAGTTATAACATATAACAACCAAGACGGTAAACTGTATAAAAGTCTACCACACATAACAGCCAAGGTGTTACTAGGTATACAAGTTATAACACATAACAACCAAGGCGGTAAACTGTATAAAAGTCTACCACACATAACAGCCAAGGTGTTACTAGGTATACAAGTTATAACACATAACAACCAAGGCGGTAAACTGTATAAAAGTCTACCACACATAACAGCCAAGGTGTTACTAGGTATACAAGTTATAACACATAACAACCAAGGCGGTAAACTGTATAAAAATCTACCACACATAACAACCAATGTGTTACTAGGTATACAAGTTATAACACATAACAACCAAGGCGGTAAACTGTATAAAAGTCTACCACACATAACAGCCAAGGTGTTACTAGGTATACAAGTTATAACACATAACAACCAAGGCGGTAAACTGTATAAAAGTCTACCACACATAACAGCCAAGGTGTTACTAAGTATGCAAGTTATAACACATAACAACCAAGGCGGTAAACTGTATAAAAGTCTACCACACATAACAGCCAAGGTGTTATTAGGTATGCAAGTTATAACACATAACAACCAAGACGGTAAACTGTATAAACGTCTACCACACGTAACAGCCAAGGTGTTACTAGGTATACAAGTTATAACACATAACAACCAAGGCGGTAAACTGTATAAAAATCTACCACACATAACAACCAATGTGTTACTAGGTATACAAGTTATAACACATAACAACCAATGCGGTAAACTGTATAAAAGTCTACCATACATAACAGCCAAGGTGTTACTAGGTATACAAGTTATAACACATAACAACCAAGGCGGTAAACTGTATAAAAGTCTACCATACATAACAGCCAAGGTGTTACTAGGTATACAAGTTATAACACATAACAACCAAGGCGGTAAACTGTATAAAAGTCTACCACACATAACAGCCAAGGTGTTACTAGGTATACAAGTTATAACACATAACAACCAAGGCGGTAAACTGTATAAAAGTCTACCATACATAACAGCCAAGGTGTTACTAGGTATGCAAGTTATAACACATAACAACCAAGGCGGTAAACTGTATAAAAGTCTACCACACATAACAGCCAAGGTGTTACTAGGTATACAAGTTATACCACATAACAACCAAAGCGGTAAACTGTATAAAAGTCTACCACACATAACAGCCAAGGTGTTACTAGGTATACAAGTTATAACACATAACAACCAAGGCGGTAAACTGTATAAAAGTCTACCACACATAACAGCCAAGGTGTTACTAGGTATACAGGTTATAACACATAACAACCAAGGCGGTAAACTGTATAAAAGTCTACCATACATAACAGCAAAGGTGTTACTAGGTATGCAAGTTATAACACATAACAACCAAGGCGGTAAACTGTATAAAAGTCTACCATACATAACAGCCAAGGTGTTACTAGGTATACAAGTTATAACATATAACAACCAAGACGGTAAACTGTATAAAAGTCTACCACACATAACAGCCAAGGTGTTACTAGGTATACAAGTTATAACACATAACAACCAAGGCGGTAAACTGTATAAAAGTCTACCACACATAACAGCCAAGGTGTTACTAGGTATACAAGTTATAACACATAACAACCAAGGCGGTAAACTGTATAAAAGTCTACCACACATAACAGCCAAGGTGTTACTAGGTATACAAGTTATAACACATAACAACCAAGGCGGTAAACTGTATAAAAATCTACCACACATAACAACCAATGTGTTACTAGGTATACAAGTTATAACACATAACAACCAAGGCGGTAAACTGTATAAAAATCTACCACACATAACAACCAATGTGTTACTAGGTATACAAGTTATAACACATAACAACCAATGCGGTAAACTGTATAAAAGTCTACCATACATAACAGCCAAGGTGTTACTAGGTATACAAGTTATAACACATAACAACCAAGGCGGTAAACTGTATAAAAGTCTACCATACATAACAGCCAAGGTGTTACTAGGTATACAAGTTATAACACATAACAACCAAGGCGGTAAACTGTATAAAAGTCTACCACACATAACAGCCAAGGTGTTACTAGGTATACAAGTTATAACACATAACAACCAAGGCGGTAAACTGTATAAAAGTCTACCATACATAACAGCCAAGGTGTTACTAGGTATGCAAGTTATAACACATAACAACCAAGGCGGTAAACTGTATAAAAGTCTACCACACATAACAGCCAAGGTGTTACTAGGTATACAAGTTATACCACATAACAACCAAAGCGGTAAACTGTATAAAAGTCTACCACACATAACAGCCAAGGTGTTACTAGGTATACAAGTTATAACACATAACAACCAAGGCGGTAAACTGTATAAAAGTCTACCACACATAACAGCCAAGGTGTTACTAGGTATACAGGTTATAACACATAACAACCAAGGCGGTAAACTGTATAAAAGTCTACCATACATAACAGCAAAGGTGTTACTAGGTATACAAGTTATAACACATAACAACCAAGGCGGTAAACTGTTATAAAAGTCTACCATACATAACAGCCAAGATGTTACTAGGTATACAAGTTATAACATATAACAACCAAGACGGTAAACTGTATAAAAGTCTACCACACATAACAGCCAAGGTGTTACTAGGTATACAAGTTATAACACATAACAAACAAGGCGGTAAACTGTATAAAAGTCTACCACACATAACAGCCAAGGTGTTACTAGGTATACAAGTTATAACACATAACAACCAAGGCGGTAAACTGTATAAAAGTCTACCACACATAACAGCCAAGGTGTTACTAGGTATACAAGTTATAACACATAACAACCAAGGCGGTAAACTGTATAAAAATCTACCACACATAACAACCAATGTGTTACTAGGTATACAAGTTATAACACATAACAACCAATGCGGTAAACTGTATAAAAGTCTACCATACATAACAGCCAAGGTGTTACTAGGTATACAAGTTATAACACATAACAACCAAGGCGGTAAACTGTATAAAAGTCTACCACACATAACAGCCAAGGTGTTACTAGGTATACAAGTTATAACACATAACAACCAAGACGGTAAACTGTATAAACGTCTACCACAGGTAACAGCCAAGGTGTTACTAGGTATACAAGTTATAACACATAACAACCAAGGCGGTAAACTGTATAAAAATCTACCACACATAACAACCAATGTGTTACTAGGTATACAAGTTATAACACATAACAACCAAGGCGGTAAACTGTATAAAAGTCTACCATACATAACAGCCAAGGTGTTACTAGGTATACAAGTTATAACATATAACAACCAAGACGGTAAACTGTATAAAAGTCTACCACACATAACAGCCAAGGTGTTACTAGGTATACAAGTTATAACACATAACAACCAAGGCGGTAAACTGTATAAACGTCTACCACACGTAACAGCCAAGGTGTTACTAGGTATACAAGTTATAACACATAACAACCTAGGCGGTAAACTGTATAAAAATCTACCACACATAACAACCAATGTGTTACTAGGTATACAAGTTATAACACATAACAACCAAGGCGGTAAACTGTATAAAAGTCTACCATACATAACAGCCAAGGTGTTACTAGGTATACAAGTTATAACACATAACAACCAAGGCGGTAAGCTGTATAAAAGTATACCATACATAACAGCCAAGGTGTTACTAGGTATGCAAGTTATAACACATAACAACCAAGGCGGTAAACTGTATAAAAGTCTACCACACATAACAGCCAAGGTGTTACTAGGTATACAAGTTATACCACATAACAACCAAAGCGGTAAACTGTATAAAAGTCTACCACACATAACAGCTAAGGTGTTACTAGGTATACAAGTTATAACACATAACAACCAAGGCGGTAAACTGTATAAAAGTCTACCACACATAACAGCCAAGGTGTTACTAGGTATACAGGTTATAACACATAACAACCAAGGCGGTAAACTGTATAAAAGTCTACCACACATAACAGCCAAGGTGTTACTAGGTATACAAGTTATAACACATAACAACCAAGACGGTAAACTGTATAAACGTCTACCACACGTAACAGCCAAGGTGTTACTAGGTATACAAGTTATAACACATAACAACCAAGGCGATAAACTGTATAAAAATCTACCACACATAACAACCAATGTGTTACTAGGTATACAAGTTATAACACATAACAACCAAGGCGGTAAACTGTATAAAAGTCTACCACTCATAACAGCCAAGGTGTTACTAGGTATACAAGTTATAGCATATAACAACCAAGGCGGTAAACTGTATAAAAGTATACCACACATAACAGCCAAGGTGTTACAAGGTATACAAGTTATAACACATAACAACCAAGGCGGTAAACTGTATAAAAGTCTACCACACATAACAGCCAAGGTGTTACTAGGTATACAAGTTATAACACATAACAACCAAGGCGGTAAACTGTATAAAAGTCTACGACACATAACAGCCAAGGTGTTACTAGGTATGCAAGTTATAAAACATAACAACCAAGGCGGTAAACTGTATAAAAGTCTACCACACATAACAGCCAAGGTGTTATTAGGTATACAAGTTATAACACATAACAACCAAGACGGTAAACTGTATAAACGTCTACCACACATAACAGCCAAGGTGTTACTAGGTATACAAGTTATACCACATAACAACCAAAGCGGTAAACTGTATAAAAGTCTACCACACATAACAGCCAAGGTGTTACTAGGTATACAAGTTATAACACATAACAAACAAGGCGGTAAACTGTATAAAAGTCTACCACACATAACAGCCAAGGTGTTACTAGGTATACAAGTTATAACACATAACAACCAAGGCGGTAAACTGTATAAAAGTCTACCACACATAACAGCCAAGGTGTTACTAGGTATACAAGTTATAACACATAACAACCAAGGCGGTAAACTGTATAAAAATCTACCACACATAACAACCAATGTGTTACTAGGTATACAAGTTATAACACATAACAACCAATGCGGTAAACTGTATAAAAGTCTACCATACATAACAGCCAAGGTGTTACTAGGTATACAAGTTATAACACATAACAACCAAGGCGGTAAACTGTATAAAAGTCTACCACACATAACAGCCAAGGTGTTACTAGGTATACAAGTTATAACACATAACAACCAAGACGGTAAACTGTATAAACGTCTACCACACGTAACAGCCAAGGTGTTACTAGGTATACAAGTTATAACACATAACAACCAAGGCGGTAAACTGTATAAAAATCTACCACACATAACAACCAATGTGTTACTAGGTATACAAGTTATAACACATAACAACCAAGGCGGTAAACTGTATAAAAGTCTACCATACATAACAGCCAAGGTGTTACTAGGTATACAAGTTATAACATATAACAACCAAGACGGTAAACTGTATAAAAGTCTACCACACATAACAGCCAAGGTGTTACTAGGTATACAAGTTATAACACATAACAACCAAGGCGGTAAACTGTATAAACGTCTACCACACGTAACAGCCAAGGTGTTACTAGGTATACAAGTTATAACACATAACAACCTAGGCGGTAAACTGTATAAAAATCTACCACACATAACAACCAATGTGTTACTAGGTATACAAGTTATAACACATAACAACCAAGGCGGTAAACTGTATAAAAGTCTACCACTCATAACAGCCAAGGTGTTACTAGGTATACAAGTTATAGCATATAACAACCAAGGCGGTAAACTGTATAAAAGTATACCACACATAACAGCCAAGGTGTTACAAGGTATACAAGTTATAACACATAACAACCAAGGCGGTAAACTGTATAAAAGTCTACCACACATAACAGCCAAGGTGTTACTAGGTATACAAGTTATAACACATAACAACCAAGGCGGTAAACTGTATAAAAGTCTACGACACATAACAGCCAAGGTGTTACTAGGTATGCAAGTTATAAAACATAACAACCAAGGCGGTAAACTGTATAAAAGTCTACCACACATAACAGCCAAGGTGTTATTAGGTATACAAGTTATAACACATAACAACCAAGACGGTAAACTGTATAAACGTCTACCACACATAACAGCCAAGGTGTTACTAGGTATACAAGTTATACCACATAACAACCAAAGCGGTAAACTGTATAAAAGTCTACCACACATAACAGCCAAGGTGTTACTAGGTATACAAGTTATAACACATAACAACCAAGGCGGTAAACTGTATAAAAGTCTACCACACATAACAGCCAAGGTGTTACTAGGTATACAGGTTATAACACATAACAACCAAGGCGGTAAACTGTATAAAAGTCTACCATACATAACAGCAAAGGTGTTACTAGGTATACAAGTTATAACACATAACAACCAAGGCGGTAAACTGTATAAAATTCTACCATACATAACAGCCAAGGTGTTACTAGGTATACAAGTTATAACATATAACAACCAAGACGGTAAACTGTATAAAAGTCTACCACACATAACAGCCAAGGTGTTACTAGGTATACAAGTTATAACACATAACAACCAAGGCGGTAAACTGTATAAAAGTCTACCACACATAACAGCCAAGGTGTTACTAGGTATACAAGTTATAACACATAACAACCAAGGCGGTAAACTGTATAAAAGTCTACCACACATAACAGCCAAGGTGTTACTAGGTATACAAGTTATAACACATAACAACCAAGGCGGTAAACTGTATAAAAATCTACCACACATAACAACCAATGTGTTACTAGGTATACAAGTTATAACACATAACAACCAAGGCGGTAAACTGTATAAAAGTCTACCATACATAACAGCCAAGGTGTTACTAGGTATACAAGTTATAACACATAACAACCAAGGCAGTAAACTGTATAAAAGTCTACCACACATAACAGCCAAGGTGTTACTAGGTATACAAGTTATAACACATAACAACCAAGACGGTAAACTGTATAAACGTCTACCACACGTAACAGCCAAGGTGTTACTAGGTATACAAGTTATAACACATAACAACCAAGGCGGTAAACTGTATAAAAATCTACCACACATAACAACCAATGTGTTACTAGGTATACAAGTTATAACACATAACAACCAAGGCGGTAAACTGTATAAAAGTCTACCATACATAACAGCCAAGGTGTTACTAGGTATACAAGTTATAACATATAACAACCAAGACGGTAAACTGTATAAAAGTCTACCACACATAACAGCCAAGGTGTTACTAGGTATACAAGTTATAACACATAACAACCAAGGCGGTAAACTGTATAAACGTCTACCACACGTAACAGCCAAGGTGTTACTAGGTATACAAGTTATAACACATAACAACCAAGGCGGTAAACTGTATAAAAATCTACCACACATAACAACCAATGTGTTACTAGGTATACAAGTTATAACACATAACAACCAAGGCGGTAAACTGTATAAAAGTCTACCATACATAACAGCCAAGGTGTTACTAGGTATACAAGTTATAACACATAACAACCAAGGCGGTAAACTGTATAAAAGTCTACCACACATAACAGCCAAGGTGTTACTAGGTATACAAGTTATAACACATAACAACCAAGGCGGTAAACTGTATAAAAGTCTACCATACATAACAGCCAAGGTGTTACTAGGTATGCAAGTTATAACACATAACAACCAAGGCGGTAAACTGTATAAAAGTCTACCACACATAACAGCCAAGGTGTTACTAGGTATACAAGTTATACCACATAACAACCAAAGCGGTAAACTGTATAAAAGTCTACCAAACATAACAGCCAAGGTGTTACTAGGTATACAAGTTATAACACATAACAACCAAGGCGGTAAACTGTATAAAAGTCTACCACACATAACAGCCAAGGTGTTACTAGGTATACAGGTTATAACACATAACAACCAAGGCGGTAAACTGTATAAAAGTCTACCACACATAACAGCCAAGATGTTACTAGGTATACAAGTTATAACACATAACAACCAAGACGGTAAACTGTATAAACGTCTACCACACGTAACAGCCAAGGTGTTACTAGGTATACAAGTTATAACACATAACAACCAAGGCGGTAAACTGTATAAAAATCTACCACACATAACAACAAATGTGTTACTAGGTATACAAGTTATAACACATAACAACCAAGGCGGTAAACTGTATAAAAGTCTACCACACATAACAGCCAAGGTGTTACTAGGTATACAAGTTATAGCATATAACAACCAAGGCGGTAAACTGTATAAAAGTATACCACACATAACAGCCAAGGTGTTACAAGGTATACAAGTTATAACACATAACAACCAATGCGGTAAACTGTATAAAAGTCTACCATACATAACAGCCAAGGTGTTACTAGGTATACAAGTTATAACACATAACAACCAAGGCGGTAAACTGTATAAAAGTCTACCATACATAACAGCCAAGGTGTTACTAGGTATGCAAGTTATAACACATAACAACCAAGGCGGTAAACTGTATAAAAGTCTACCACACATAACAGCCAAGGTGTTATTAGGTATACAAGTTATAACACATAACAACCAAGACGGTAAACTGTATAAACGGCTACCACACGTAACAGCCAAGGTGTTACTAGGTATACAAGTTATAACACATAACAACCAAGGCGGTAAACTGTATAAAAATCTACCACACATAACAACCAATGTGTTACTAGGTATACAAGTTATAACACATAACAACCAATGCGGTAAACTGTATAAAAGTCTACCATACATAACAGCCAAGGTGTTACTAGGTATACAAGTTATAACACATAACAACCAAGGCGGTAAACTGTATAAAAGTCTACCATACATAACAGCCAAGGTGTTACTAGGTATACAAGTTATAACACATAACAACCAAGGCGGTAAACTGTATAAAAGTCTACCACACATAACAGCCAAGGTGTTACTAGGTATACAAGTTATAACACATAACAACCAAGGCGGTAAACTGTATAAAAGTCTACCACACATAACAGCCAAGGTGTTACTAGGTATACAAGTTATAACACATAACAACCAAGGCGGTAAACTGTATAAACGTCTACCACACGTAACAGCCAAGGTGTTACTAGGTATACAAGTTATAACACATAACAACCAAGGCGGTAAACTGTATAAAAATCTACCACACATAACAACCAATGTGTTACTAGGTATACAAGTTATAACACATAACAACCAAGGCGGTAAACTGTATAAAAGTCTACCATACATAACAGCCAAGGTGTTACTAGGTATACAAGTTATAACACATAACAACCAAGGCGGTAAACTGTATAAAAGTCTACCACACATAACAGCCAAGGTGTTACTAGGTATACAAGTTATAACACATAACAACCAAGGCGGTAAACTGTATAAAAGTCTACCATACATAACAGCCAAGGTGTTACTAGGTATGCAAGTTATAACACATAACAACCAAGGCGGTAAACTGTATAAAAGTCTACCACACATAACAGCCAAGGTGTTACTAGGTATACAAGTTATACCACATAACAACCAAAGCGGTAAACTGTATAAAAGTCTACCAAACATAACAGCCAAGGTGTTACTAGGTATACAAGTTATAACACATAACAACCAAGGCGGTAAACTGTATAAAAGTCTACCACACATAACAGCCAAGGTGTTACTAGGTATACAGGTTATAACACATAACAACCAAGGCGGTAAACTGTATAAAAGTCTACCATACATAACAGCCAAGGTGTTACTAGGTATACAAGTTATAACACATAACAACCAAGACGGTAAACTGTATAAACGTCTACCACACGTAACAGCCAAGGTGTTACTAGGTATACAAGTTATAACACATAACAACCAAGGCGGTAAACTGTATAAAAATCTACCACACATAACAACAAATGTGTTACTAGGTATACAAGTTATAACACATAACAACCAAGGCGGTAAACTGTATAAAAGTCTACCACACATAACAGCCAAGGTGTTACTAGGTATACAAGTTATAGCATATAACAACCAAGGCGGTAAACTGTATAAAAGTATACCACACATAACAGCCAAGGTGTTACAAGGTATACAAGTTATAACACATAACAACCAAGGCGGTAAACTGTATAAAAGTCTACCACACATAACAGCCAAGGTGTTACTAGGTATGCAAGTTATAACACATAACAACCAAGGCGGTAAACTGTATAAAAGTCTACCACACATAGCAGCCAAGGTGTTATTAGGTATACAAGTTATAACACATAACAACCAAGACGGTAAACTGTATAAACGTCTACCACACGTAACAGCCAAGGTGTTACTAGGTATACAAGTTATAACACATAACAACCAAGGCGGTAAACTGTATAAAAATCTACCACACATAACAACCAATGTGTTACTAGGTATACAAGTTATAACACATAACAACCAATGCGGTAAACTGTATAAAAGTCTACCATACATAACAGCCAAGGTGTTACTAGGTATACAAGTTATAACACATAACAACCAAGGCGGTAAACTGTATAAAAGTCTACCATACATAACAGCCAAGGTGTTACTAGGTATACAAGTTATAACACATAACAACCAAGGCGGTAAACTGTATAAAAGTCTACCACACATAACAGCCAAGGTGTTACTAGGTATACAAGTTATAACACATAACAACCAAGGCGGTAAACTGTATAAAAGTCTACCATACATAACAGCCAAGGTGTTACTAGGTATGCAAGTTATAACACATAACAACCAAGGCGGTAAACTGTATAAAAGTCTACCACACATAACAGCCAAGGTGTTACTAGGTATACAAGTTATACCACTTAACAACCAAAGCGGTAAACTGTATAAAAGTCTACCACACATAACAGCCAAGGTGTTACTAGGTATACAAGTTATAACACATAACAACCAAGGCGGTAAACTGTATAAAAGTCTACAACACATAACAGCCAATGTGTTACTAGGTATACAGGTTATAACACATAACAACCAAGGCGGTAAACTGTATAAAAGTCTACCATACATAACAGCAAAGGTGTTACTAGGTATACAAGTTATAACACATAACAACCAAGGCGGTAAACTGTATAAAAGTCTACCATACATAACAGCCAAGGTGTTACTAGGTATACAAGTTATAACATATAACAACCATGACGGTAAACTGTATAAAAGTCTACCACACATAACAGCCAAGGTGTTACTAGGTATACAAGTTATAACACATAACAACCAAGGCGGTAAACTGTATAAAAGTCTACCACACATAACAGCCAAGGTGTTACTAGGTATACAAGTTATAACACATAACAACCAAGGCGGTAAACTGTATAAAAGTCTACCACACATAACAGCCAAGGTGTTACTAGGTATACAAGTTATAACACATAACAACCAAGGCGGTAAACTGTATAAAAATCTACCACACATAACAACCAATGTGTTACTAGGTATACAAGTTATAACACATAACAACCAATGCGGTAAACTGTATAAAAGTCTACCATACATAACAGCCAAGGTGTTACTAGGTATACAAGTTATAACACATAACAACCAAGGCGGTAAACTGTATAAAAGTCTACCACACATAACAGCCAAGGTGTTACTAGGTATACAAGTTATAACACATAACAACCAAGACGGTAAACTGTATAAACGTCTACCACACGTAACAGCCAAGGTGTTACTAGGTAAACAAGTTATAACACATAACAACCAAGGCGGTAAACTGTATAAAAATCTACCACACATAACAACCAATGTGTTACTAGGTATACAAGTTATAACACATAACAACCAAGGCGGTAAACTGTATAAAAGTCTACCATAAATAACAGCCAAGGTGTTACTAGGTATACAAGTTATAACATATAACAACCAAGACGGTAAACTGTATAAAAGTCTACCACACATAACAGCCAAGGTGTTACTAGGTATACAAGTTATAACACATAACAACCAAGGCGGTAAACTGTATAAACGTCTACCACACGTAACAGCAAAGGTGTTACTAGGTATACAAGTTATAACACATAACAACCAAGGCGGTAAACTGTATAAAAATCTACCACACATAACAACCAATGTGTTACTAGGTATACAAGTTATAACACATAACAACCAAGGCGGTAAACTGTATAAAAGTCTACCATACATAACAGCCAAGGTGTTACTAGGTATACAAGTTATAACACATAACAACCAAGGCGGTAAACTGTATAAAAGTCTACCACACATAACAGCCAAGGTGTTACTAGGTATACAAGTTATAACACATAACAACCAAGGCGGTAAACTGTATAAAAGTCTACCATACATAACAGCCAAGATGTTACTAGGTATGCAAGTTATAACACATAACAACCAAGGCGGTAAACTGTATAAAAGTCTACCACACATAACAGCCAAGGTGTTACTAGATATACAAGTTATACCACATAACAACCAAAGCGGTAAACTGTATAAAAGTCTACCACACATAACAGCCAAGGTGTTACTAGGTATACAAGTTATAACACATAACAACCAAGGCGGTAAACTGTATAAAAGTCTACCACACATAACAGCCAAGGTGTTACTAGGTATACAGGTTATAAAACATAACAACCAAGGCGGTAAACTGTATAAAAGTCTACCACACATAACAGCCAAGGTGCTACTAGGTATACAAGTTATAACACATAACAACCAAGACGGTAAACTGTATAAACGTCTACCACACGTAACAGCCAAGGTGTTACTAGGTATACAAGTTATAACACATAACAACCAAGGCGGTAAACTGTATAAAAATCTACCACACATAACAACCAATGTGTTACTAGGTATACAAGTTATAACACATAACAACCAAGGCGGTAAACTGTATAAAAGTCTACCATACATAACAGCCAAGGTGTTACTAGGTATACAAGTTATAACATATAACAACCAAGACGGTAAACTGTATAAAAGTCTACCACACATAACAGCCAAGGTGTTACTAGGTATACAAGTTATAACACATACCAAACAAGGCGGTAAACTGTATAAAAGTCTACCACACATAACAGCCAAGGTGTTACTAGGTATACAAGTTATAACACATAACAACCAAGGCGGTAAACTGTATAAACGTCTACCACACGTAACAGCCAAGGTGTTACTAGGTATACAAGTTATAACACATAACAACCAAGGCGGTAAACTGTATAAAAATCTACCACACATAACAACCAATGTGTTACTAGGTATACAAGTTATAACACATAACAACCAATGCGGTAAACTGTATAAAAGTCTACCATACATAACAGCCAAGGTATTACTAGGTATACAAGTTATAACACATAACAACCAAGGCGGTAAACTGTATAAAAGTCTACCACACATAACAGCCAAGGTGTTACTAGGTATACAAGTTATAACACATAACAACCAAGACGGTAAACTGTATAAACGTCTACCACATATAACAGCCAAGGTGTTACTAGGTATACAAGTTATAACACATAACAACCAAGGCGGTAAACTGTATAACAATCTACCACACATAACAGCCAAATTGTTACTAGGTATACAAGTTATACCACTTAACAACCAAAGCGGTAAACTGTATAAAAGTCTACCACACATAACAGCCAAGGTGTTACTAGGTATACAAGTTATAACACATAACAACCAAGGCGGTAAACTGTATAAAAGTCTACAACACATAACAGCCAATGTGTTACTAGGTATACAGGTTATAACACATAACAACCAAGGCGGTAAACTGTATAAAAGTCTACCATACATAACAGCAAAGGTGTTACTAGGTATACAAGTTATAACACATAACAACCAAGGCGGTAAACTGTATAAAAGTCTACCATACATAACAGCCAAGGTGTTACTAGGTATACAAGTTATAACATATAACAACCATGACGGTAAACTGTATAAAAGTCTACCACACATAACAGCCAAGGTGTTACTAGGTATACAAGTTATAACACATAACAACCAAGGCGGTAAACTGTATAAAAGTCTACCACACATAACAGCCAAGGTGTTACTAGGTATACAAGTTATAACACATAACAACCAAGGCGGTAAACTGTATAAAAGTCTACCACACATAACAGCCAAGGTGTTACTAGGTATACAAGTTATAACACATAACAACCAAGGCGGTAAACTGTATAAAAATCTACCACACATAACAACCAATGTGTTACTAGGTATACAAGTTATAACACATAACAACCAATGCGGTAAACTGTATAAAAGTCTACCATACATAACAGCCAAGGTGTTACTAGGTATACAAGTTATAACACATAACAACCAAGGCGGTAAACTGTATAAAAGTCTACCACACATAACAGCCAAGGTGTTACTAGGTATACAAGTTATAACACATAACAACCAAGACGGTAAACTGTATAAACGTCTACCACACGTAACAGCCAAGGTGTTACTAGGTATACAAGTTATAACACATAACAACCAAGGCGGTAAACTGTATAAATATCTACCACACATAACAACCAATGTGTTACTAGGTATACAAGTTATAACACATAACAACCAAGGCGGTAAACTGTATAAAAGTCTACCATAAATAACAGCCAAGGTGTTACTAGGTATACAAGTTATAACATATAACAACCAAGACGGTAAACTGTATAAAAGTCTACCACACATAACAGCCAAGGTGTTACTAGGTATACAAGTTATAACACATAACAACCAAGGCGGTAAACTGTATAAACGTCTACCACACGTAACAGCAAAGGTGTTACTAGGTATACAAGTTATAACACATAACAACCAAGGCGGTAAACTGTATAAAAATCTACCACACATAACAACCAATGTGTTACTAGGTATACAAGTTATAACACATAACAACCAAGGCGGTAAACTGTATAAAAGTCTACCATACATAACAGCCAAGGTGTTACTAGGTATACAAGTTATAACACATAACAACCAAGGCGGTAAACTGTATAAAAGTCTACCACACATAACAGCCAAGGTGTTACTAGGTATACAAGTTATAATACATAACAACCAAGGCGGTAAACTGTATAAAAGTCTACCATACATAACAGCCAAGATGTTACTAGGTATGCAAGTTATAACACATAACAACCAAGGCGGTAAACTGTATAAAAGTCTACCACACATAACAGCCAAGGTGTTACTAGGTATACAAGTTATACCACATAACAACCAAAGCGGTAAACTGTATAAAAGTCTACCACACATAACAGCCAAGGTGTTACTAGGTATACAAGTTATAACACATAACAACCAAGGCGGTAAACTGTATAAAAGTCTACCACACATAACAGCCAAGGTGTTACTAGGTATACAGGTTATAAAACATAACAACCAAGGCGGTAAACTGTATAAAAGTCTACCACACATAACAGCCAAGGTGCTACTAGGTATACAAGTTATAACACATAACAACCAAGACGGTAAACTGTATAAACGTCTACCACACGTAACAGCCAAGGTGTTACTAGGTATACAAGTTATAACACATAACAACCAAGGCGGTAAACTGTATAAAAATCTACCACACATAACAACCAATGTGTTACTAGGTATACAAGTTATAACACATAACAACCAAGGCGGTAAACTGTATAAAAGTCTACCATACATAACAGCCAAGGTGTTACTAGGTATACAAGTTATAACATATAACAACCAAGACGGTAAACTGTATAAAAGTCTACCACACATAACAGCCAAGGTGTTACTAGGTATACAAGTTATAACACATACCAAACAAGGCGGTAAACTGTATAAAAGTCTACCACACATAACAGCCAAGGTGTTACTAGGTATACAAGTTATAACACATAACAACCAAGGCGGTAAACTGTATAAACGTCTACCACACGTAACAGCCAAGGTGTTACTAGGTATACAAGTTATAACACATAACAACCAAGGCGGTAAACTGTATAAAAATCTACCACACATAACAACCAATGTGTTACTAGGTATACAAGTTATAACACATAACAACCAATGCGGTAAACTGTATAAAAGTCTACCATACATAACAGCCAAGGTATTACTAGGTATACAAGTTATAACACATAACAACCAAGGCGGTAAACTGTATAAAAGTCTACCACACATAACAGCCAAGGTGTTACTAGGTATACAAGTTATAACACATAACAACCAAGACGGTAAACTGTATAAACGTCTACCACATATAACAGCCAAGGTGTTACTAGGTATACAAGTTATAACACATAACAACCAAGGCGGTAAACTGTATAACAATCTACCACACATAACAGCCAAAGTGTTACTAGGTATACAAGTTATACCACTTAACAACCAAAGCGGTAAACTGTATAAAAGTCTACCACACATAACAGCCAAGGTGTTACTAGGTATACAAGTTATAACACATAACAACCAAGGCGGTAAACTGTATAAAAGTCTACAACACATAACAGCCAATGTGTTACTAGGTATACAGGTTATAACACATAACAACCAAGGCGGTAAACTGTATAAAAGTCTACCATACATAACAGCAAAGGTGTTACTAGGTATACAAGTTATAACACATAACAACCAAGGCGGTAAACTGTATAAAAGTCTACCATACATAACAGCCAAGGTGTTACTAGGTATACAAGTTATAACATATAACAACCATGACGGTAAACTGTATAAAAGTCTACCACACATAACAGCCAAGGTGTTACTAGGTATACAAGTTATAACACATAACAACCAAGGCGGTAAACTGTATAAAAGTCTACCACACATAACAGCCAAGGTGTTACTAGGTATACAAGTTATAACACATAACAACCAAGGCGGTAAACTGTATAAAAGTCTACCACACATAACAGCCAAGGTGTTACTAGGTATACAAGTTAGAACACATAACAACCAAGGCGGTAAACTGTATAAAAATCTACCACACATAACAACCAATGTGTTACTAGGTATACAAGTTATAACACATAACAACCAATGCGGTAAACTGTATAAAAGTCTACCATACATAACAGCCAAGGTGTTACTAGGTATACAAGTTATAACACATAACAACCAAGGCGGTAAACTGTATAAAAGTCTACCACACATAACAGCCAAGGTGTTACTAGGTATACAAGTTATAACACATAACAACCAAGACGGTAAACTGTATAAACGTCTACCACACGTAACAGCCAAGGTGTTACTAGGTATACAAGTTATAACACATAACAACCAAGGCGGTAAACTGTATAAAAATCTACCACACATAACAACCAATGTGTTACTAGGTATACAAGTTATAACACATAACAACCAAGGCGGTAAACTGTATAAAAGTCTACCATAAATAACAGCCAAGGTGTTACTAGGTATACAAGTTATAACATATAACAACCAAGACGGTAAACTGTATAAAAGTCTACCACACATAACAGCCAAGGTGTTACTAGGTATACAAGTTATAACACATAACAACCAAGGCGGTAAACTGTATAAACGTCTACCACACGTAACAGCAAAGGTGTTACTAGGTATACAAGTTATAACACATAACAACCAAGGCGGTAAACTGTATAAAAATCTACCACACATAACAACCAATGTGTTACTAGGTATACAAGTTATAACACATAACAACCAAGGCGGTAAACTGTATAAAAGTCTACCATACATAACAGCCAAGGTGTTACTAGGTATACAAGTTATAACACATAACAACCAAGGCGGTAAACTGTATAAAAGTCTACCACACATAACAGCCAAGGTGTTACTAGGTATACAAGTTATAACACATAACAACCAAGGCGGTAAACTGTATAAAAGTCTACCATACATAACAGCCAAGATGTTACTAGGTATGCAAGTTATAACACATAACAACCAAGGCGGTAAACTGTATAAAAGTCTACCACACATAACAGCCAAGGTGTTACTAGGTATACAAGTTATACCACATAACAACCAAAGCGGTAAACTGTATAAAAGTCTACCACACATAACAGCCAAGGTGTTACTAGGTATACAAGTTATAACACATAACAACCAAGGCGGTAAACTGTATAAAAGTCTACCACACATAACAGCCAAGGTGTTACTAGGTATACAGGTTATAAAACATAACAACCAAGGCGGTAAACTGTATAAAAGTCTACCACACATAACAGCCAAGGTGCTACTAGGTATACAAGTTATAACACATAACAACCAAGACGGTAAACTGTATAAACGTCTACCACACGTAACAGCCAAGGTGTTACTAGGTATACAAGTTATAACACATAACAACCAAGGCGGTAAACTGTATAAAAATCTACCACACATAACAACCAATGTGTTACTAGGTATACAAGTTATAACACATAACAACCAAGGCGATAAACTGTATAAAAATCTACCACACATAACAACCAATGTGTTACTAGGTATACAAGTTATAACACATAACAACCAATGCGGTAAACTGTATAAAAGTCTACCATACATAACAGCCAAGGTGTTACTAGGTATACAAGTTATAACACATAACAACCAAGGCGGTAAACTGTATAAAAGTCTACCACACATAACAGCCAAGGTGTTACTAGGTATACAAGTTATAACACATAACAACCAAGACGGTAAACTGTATAAACGTCTACCACACGTAACAGCCAAGGTGTTACTAGGTATACAAGTTATAACACATAACAACCAAGGCGGTAAACTGTATAAACGTCTACCACACGTAACAGCCAAGGTGTTACTAGGTATACAAGTTATAACACATAACAACCAAGGCGGTAAACTGTATAAAAATCTACCACACATAACAACCAATGTGTTACTAGGTATACAAGTTATAACACATAACAACCAATGCGGTAAACTGTATAAAAGTCTACCATACATAACAGCCAAGGTGTTACTAGGTATACAAGTTATAACACATAACAACCAAGGCGGTAAACTGTATAAAAGTCTACCACACATAACAGCCAAGGTGTTACTAGGTATACAAGTTATAACACATAACAACCAAGACGGTAAACTGTATAAACGTCTACCACACGTAACAGCCAAGGTGTTACTAGGTATACAAGTTATAACACATAACAATCAAGGCGGTAAACTGTATAAAAATCTACCACACATAACAACCAATGTGTTACTAGGTATACAAGTTATAACACATAACAACCAAGGCGGTAAACTGTATAAAAGTCTACCATAAATAACAGCCAAGGTGTTACTAGGTATACAAGTTATAACATATAACAACCAAGACGGTAAACTGTATAAAAGTCTACCACACATAACAGCCAAGGTGTTACTAGGTATACAAGTTATAACACATAACAACCAAGGCGGTAAACTGTATAAACGTCTACCACACGTAACAGCAAAGGTGTTACTAGGTATACAAGTTATAACACATAACAACCAAGGCGGTAAACTGTATAAAAATCTACCACACATAACAACCAATGTGTTACTAGGTATACAAGTTATAACACATAACAACCAAGGCGGTAAACTGTATAAAAGTCTACCATACATAACAGCCAAGGTGTTACTAGGTATACAAGTTATAACACATAACAACCAAGGCGGTAAACTGTATAAAAGTCTACCACACATAACAGCCAAGGTGTTACTAGGTATACAAGTTATAACACATAACAACCAAGGCGGTAAACTGTATAAAAGTCTACCATACATAACAGCCAAGATGTTACTAGGTATGCAAGTTATAACACATAACAACCAAGGCGGTAAACTGTATAAAAGTCTACCACACATAACAGCCAAGGTGTTACTAGGTATACAAGTTATACCACATAACAACCAAAGCGGTAAACTGTATAAAAGTCTACCACACATAACAGCCAAGGTGTTACTAGGTATACAAGTTATAACACATAACAAACAAGGCGGTAAACTGTATAAAAGTCTACCACACATAACAGCCAAGGTGTTACTAGGTATACAGGTTATAAAACATAACAACCAAGGCGGTAAACTGTATAAAAGTCTACCACACATAACAGCCAAGGTGCTACTAGGTATACAAGTTATAACACATAACAACCAAGACGGTAAACTGTATAAACGTCTACCACACGTAACAGCCAAGGTGTTACTAGGTATACAAGTTATAACACATAACAACCAAGGCGGTAAACTGTATAAAAATCTACCACACATAACAACCAATGTGTTACTAGGTATACAAGTTATAACACATAACAACCAAGGCGGTAAACTGTATAAAAGTCTACCATACATAACAGCCAAGGTGTTACTAGGTATACAAGTTATAACATATAACAACCAAGACGGTAAACTGTATAAAAGTCTACCACACATAACAGCCAAGGTGTTACTAGGTATACAAGTTATAACACATACCAAACAAGGCGGTAAACTGTATAAAAGTCTACCACACATAACAGCCAAGGTGTTACTAGGTATACAAGTTATAACACATAACAACCAAGGCGGTAAACTGTATAAACGTCTACCACACGTAACAGCCAAGGTGTTACTAGGTATACAAGTTATAACACATAACAACCAAGGCGGTAAACTGTATAAAAATCTACCACACATAACAACCAATGTGTTACTAGGTATACAAGTTATAACACATAACAACCAATGCGGTAAACTGTATAAAAGTCTACCATACATAACAGCCAAGGTATTACTAGGTATACAAGTTATAACACATAACAACCAAGGCGGTAAACTGTATAAAAGTCTACCACACATAACAGCCAAGGTGTTACTAGGTATACAAGTTATAACACATAACAACCAAGACGGTAAACTGTATAAACGTCTACCACATATAACAGCCAAGGTGTTACTAGGTATACAAGTTATAACACATAACAACCAAGGCGGTAAACTGTATAACAATCTACCACACATAACAGCCAAAGTGTTACTAGGTATACAAGTTATACCACTTAACAACCAAAGCGGTAAACTGTATAAAAGTCTACCACACATAACAGCCAAGGTGTTACTAGGTATACAAGTTATAACACATAACAACCAAGGCGGTAAACTGTATAAAAGTCTACAACACATAACAGCCAATGTGTTACTAGGTATACAGGTTATAACACATAACAACCAAGGCGGTAAACTGTATAAAAGTCTACCATACATAACAGCAAAGGTGTTACTAGGTATACAAGTTATAACACATAACAACCAAGGCGGTAAACTGTATAAAAGTCTACCATACATAACAGCCAAGGTGTTACTAGGTATACAAGTTATAACATATAACAACCATGACGGTAAACTGTATAAAAGTCTACCACACATAACAGCCAAGGTGTTACTAGGTATACAAGTTATAACACATAACAACCAAGGCGGTAAACTGTATAAAAGTCTACCACACATAACAGCCAAGGTGTTACTAGGTATACAAGTTATAACACATAACAACCAAGGCGGTAAACTGTATAAAAGTCTACCACACATAACAGCCAAGGTGTTACTAGGTATACAAGTTATAACACATAACAACCAAGGCGGTAAACTGTATAAAAATCTACCACACATAACAACCAATGTGTTACTAGGTATACAAGTTATAACACATAACAACCAATGCGGTAAACTGTATAAAAGTCTACCATACATAACAGCCAAGGTGTTACTAGGTATACAAGTTATAACACATAACAACCAAGGCGGTAAACTGTATAAAAGTCTACCACACATAACAGCCAAGGTGTTACTAGGTATACAAGTTATAACACATAACAACCAAGACGGTAAACTGTATAAACGTCTACCACACGTAACAGCCAAGGTGTTACTAGGTATACAAGTTATAACACATAACAACCAAGGCGGTAAACTGTATAAAAATCTACCACACATAACAACCAATGTGTTACTAGGTATACAAGTTATAACACATAACAACCAAGGCGGTAAACTGTATAAAAGTCTACCATAAATAACAGCCAAGGTGTTACTAGGTATACAAGTTATAACATATAACAACCAAGACGGTAAACTGTATAAAAGTCTACCACACATAACAGCCAAGGTGTTACTAGGTATACAAGTTATAACACATAACAACCAAGGCGGTAAACTGTATAAACGTCTACCACACGTAACAGCAAAGGTGTTACTAGGTATACAAGTTATAACACATAACAACCAAGGCGGTAAACTGTATAAAAATCTACCACACATAACAACCAATGTGTTACTAGGTATACAAGTTATAACACATAACAACCAAGGCGGTAAACTGTATAAAAGTCTACCATACATAACAGCCAAGGTGTTACTAGGTATACAAGTTATAACACATAACAACCAAGGCGGTAAACTGTATAAAAGTCTACCACACATAACAGCCAAGGTGTTACTAGGTATACAAGTTATAACACATAACAACCAAGGCGGTAAACTGTATAAAAGTCTACCATACATAACAGCCAAGATGTTACTAGGTATGCAAGTTATAACACATAACAACCAAGGCGGTAAACTGTATAAAAGTCTACCACACATAACAGCCAAGGTGTTACTAGGTATACAAGTTATACCACATAACAACCAAAGCGGTAAACTGTATAAAAGTCTACCACACATAACAGCCAAGGTGTTACTAGGTATACAAGTTATAACACATAACAACCAAGGCGGTAAACTGTATAAAAGTCTACCACACATAACAGCCAAGGTGTTACTAGGTATACAGGTTATAAAACATAACAACCAAGGCGGTAAACTGTATAAAAGTCTACCACACATAACAGCCAAGGTGCTACTAGGTATACAAGTTATAACACATAACAACCAAGACGGTAAACTGTATAAACGTCTACCACACGTAACAGCCAAGGTGTTACTAGGTATACAAGTTATAACACATAACAACCAAGGCGGTAAACTGTATAAAAATCTACCACACATAACAACCAATGTGTTACTAGGTATACAAGTTATAACACATAACAACCAAGGCGGTAAACTGTATAAAAGTCTACCATACATAACAGCCAAGGTGTTACTAGGTATACAAGTTATAACATATAACAACCAAGACGGTAAACTGTATAAAAGTCTACCACACATAACAGCCAAGGTGTTACTAGGTATACAAGTTATAACACATACCAAACAAGGCGGTAAACTGTATAAAAGTCTACCACACATAACAGCCAAGGTGTTACTAGGTATACAAGTTATAACACATAACAACCAAGGCGGTAAACTGTATAAACGTCTACCACACGTAACAGCCAAGGTGTTACTAGGTATACAAGTTATAACACATAACAACCAAGGCGGTAAACTGTATAAAAATCTACCACACATAACAACCAATGTGTTACTAGGTATACAAGTTATAACACATAACAACCAATGCGGTAAACTGTATAAAAGTCTACCATACATAACAGCCAAGGTATTACTAGGTATACAAGTTATAACACATAACAACCAAGGCGGTAAACTGTATAAAAGTCTACCACACATAACAGCCAAGGTGTTACTAGGTATACAAGTTATAACACATAACAACCAAGACGGTAAACTGTATAAACGTCTACCACATATAACAGCCAAGGTGTTACTAGGTATACAAGTTATAACACATAACAACCAAGGCGGTAAACTGTATAACAATCTACCACACATAACAGCCAAAGTGTTACTAGGTATACAAGTTATACCACTTAACAACCAAAGCGGTAAACTGTATAAAAGTCTACCACACATAACAGCCAAGGTGTTACTAGGTATACAAGTTATAACACATAACAACCAAGGCGGTAAACTGTATAAAAGTCTACAACACATAACAGCCAATGTGTTACTAGGTATACAGGTTATAACACATAACAACCAAGGCGGTAAACTGTATAAAAGTCTACCATACATAACAGCAAAGGTGTTACTAGGTATACAAGTTATAACACATAACAACCAAGGCGGTAAACTGTATAAAAGTCTACCATACATAACAGCCAAGGTGTTACTAGGTATACAAGTTATAACATATAACAACCATGACGGTAAACTGTATAAAAGTCTACCACACATAACAGCCAAGGTGTTACTAGGTATACAAGTTATAACACATAACAACCAAGGCGGTAAACTGTATAAAAGTCTACCACACATAACAGCCAAGGTGTTACTAGGTATACAAGTTATAACACATAACAACCAAGGCGGTAAACTGTATAAAAGTCTACCACACATAACAGCCAAGGTGTTACTAGGTATACAAGTTATAACACATAACAACCAAGGCGGTAAACTGTATAAAAATCTACCACACATAACAACCAATGTGTTACTAGGTATACAAGTTATAACACATAACAACCAATGCGGTAAACTGTATAAAAGTCTACCATACATAACAGCCAAGGTGTTACTAGGTATACAAGTTATAACACATAACAACCAAGGCGGTAAACTGTATAAAAGTCTACCACACATAACAGCCAAGGTGTTACTAGGTATACAAGTTATAACACATAACAACCAAGACGGTAAACTGTATAAACGTCTACCACACGTAACAGCCAAGGTGTTACTAGGTATACAAGTTATAACACATAACAACCAAGGCGGTAAACTGTATAAAAATCTACCACACATAACAACCAATGTGTTACTAGGTATACAAGTTATAACACATAACAACCAAGGCGGTAAACTGTATAAAAGTCTACCATAAATAACAGCCAAGGTGTTACTAGGTATACAAGTTATAACATATAACAACCAAGACGGTAAACTGTATAAAAGTCTACCACACATAACAGCCAAGGTGTTACTAGGTATACAAGTTATAACACATAACAACCAAGGCGGTAAACTGTATAAACGTCTACCACACGTAACAGCAAAGGTGTTACTAGGTATACAAGTTATAACACATAACAACCAAGGCGGTAAACTGTATAAAAATCTACCACACATAACAACCAATGTGTTACTAGGTATACAAGTTATAACACATAACAACCAAGGCGGTAAACTGTATAAAAGTCTACCATACATAACAGCCAAGGTGTTACTAGGTATACAAGTTATAACACATAACAACCAAGGCGGTAAACTGTATAAAAGTCTACCATACATAACAGCCAAGATGTTACTAGGTATGCAAGTTATAACACATAACAACCAAGGCGGTAAACTGTATAAAAGTCTACCACACATAACAGCCAAGGTGTTACTAGGTATACAAGTTATACCACATAACAACCAAAGCGGTAAACTGTATAAAAGTCTACCACACATAACAGCCAAGGTGTTACTAGGTATACAAGTTATAACACATAACAACCAAGGCGGTAAACTGTATAAAAGTCTACCACACATAACAGCCAAGGTGTTACTAGGTATACAGGTTATAAAACATAACAACCAAGGCGGTAAACTGTATAAAAGTCTACCACACATAACAGCCAAGGTGCTACTAGGTATACAAGTTATAACACATAACAACCAAGACGGTAAACTGTATAAACGTCTACCACACGTAACAGCCAAGGTGTTACTAGGTATACAAGTTATAACACATAACAACCAAGGCGGTAAACTGTATAAAAATCTACCACACATAACAACCAATGTGTTACTAGGTATACAAGTTATAACACATAACAACCAAGGCGGTAAACTGTATAAAAGTCTACCATACATAACAGCCAAGGTGTTACTAGGTATACAAGTTATAACATATAACAACCAAGACGGTAAACTGTATAAAAGTCTACCACACATAACAGCCAAGGTGTTACTAGGTATACAAGTTATAACACATACCAAACAAGGCGGTAAACTGTATAAAAGTCTACCACACATAACAGCCAAGGTGTTACTAGGTATACAAGTTATAACACATAACAACCAAGGCGGTAAACTGTATAAACGTCTACCACACGTAACAGCCAAGGTGTTACTAGGTATACAAGTTATAACACATAACAACCAAGGCGGTAAACTGTATAACAATCTACCACACATAACAACCAATGTGTTACTAGGTATACAAGTTATAACACATAACAACCAATGCGGTCAACTGTATAAAAGTCTACCATACATAACAGCCAAGGTGTTACTAGGTATACAAGTTATAACACATAACAACCAAGGCGGTAAACTGTATAAAAGTCTACCATACATAACAGCCAAGGTGTTACTAGGTATGCAAGTTATAACACATAACAACCAAGGCGGTAAACTGTATAAAAGTCTACCACACATAACAGCCAAGGTGTTACTAGGTATACAAGTTATAACACATAACAACCAAGGCGGTAAACTGTATAAAAGTCTACCATACATAACAGCCAAGGTGTTACTAGGTATGCAAGTTATAACACATAACAACCAAGGCGGTAAACTGTATAAAAGTCTACCACACATAACAGCCAAGGTGTTACTAGGAATACAAGTTATATCACATAACAACCAAAGCGGTAAACTGTATAAAAGTCTACCACACATAACAGCCAAGGTGTTACTAGGTATACAAGTTATAACACATAACAACCAAGGCGGTAAACTGTATAAAAGTCTACCACACATAACAGCCAAGGTGTTACTAGGTATACAAGTTATAACACATAACAACCAAGGCGGTAAACTGTATAAAAGTCTACCACACATAACAGCCAAGGTGTTACTAGGTATACAAGTTATAACACATAACAACCAAGGCGGTAAACTGTATAAAAGTCTACAACACATAACAGCCAAGGTGTTACTAGGTATACAGGTTATAACACATAACAACCAAGGCGGTAAACTGTATAAAAGTCTACCATACATAACAGCAAAGGTGTTACTAGGTATACAAGTTATAACACATAACAACCAAGGCGGTAAACTGTATAAAAGTCTACCATACATAACAGCCAAGGTGTTACTAGGTATACAAGTTATAACATATAACAACCATGACGGTAAACTGTATAAAAGTCTACCACACATAACAGCCAAGGTGTTACTAGGTATACAAGTTATAACACATAACAACCAAGGCGGTAAACTGTATAAAAGTCTACCACACATAACAGCCAAGGTGTTACTAGGTATACAAGTTATAACACATAACAACCAAGGCGGTAAACTGTATAAAAGTCTACCACACATAACAGCCAAGGTGTTACTAGGTATACAAGTTATAACACATAACAACCAAGGCGGAAAACTCTATAAAAATCTACCACACATAACAACCAATGTGTTACTAGGTATACAAGTTATAACACATAACAACCAATGCGGTAAACTGTATAAAAGTCTACCATACATAACAGCCAAGGTGTTACTAGGTATACAAGTTATACCACATAACAACCAAAGCGGTAAACTGTATAAAAGTCTACCACACATAACAGCCAAGGTGTTACTAGGTATACAAGTTATAACACATAACAACCAAGGCGGTAAACTGTATAAAAGTCTACCACACATAACAGCCAAGGTGTTACTAGGTATACAGGTTATAAAACATAACAACCAAGGCGGTAAACTGTATAAAAGTCTACCACACATAACAGCCAAGGTGCTACTAGGTATACAAGTTATAACACATAACAACCAAGACGGTAAACTGTATAAACGTCTACCACACGTAACAGCCAAGGTGTTACTAGGTATACAAGTTATAACACATAACAACCAAGGCGGTAAACTGTATAAAAATCTACCACACATAACAACCAATGTGTTACTAGGTATACAAGTTATAACACATAACAACCAAGGCGGTAAACTGTATAAAAGTCTACCATACATAACAGCCAAGGTGTTACTAGGTATACAAGTTATAACATATAACAACCAAGACGGTAAACTGTATAAAAGTCTACCACACATAACAGCCAAGGTGTTACTAGGTATACAAGTTATAACACATACCAAACAAGGCGGTAAACTGTATAAAAGTCTACCACACATAACAGCCAAGGTGTTACTAGGTATACAAGTTATAACACATAACAACCAAGGCGGTAAACTGTATAAACGTCTACCACACGTAACAGCCAAGGTGTTACTAGGTATACAAGTTATAACACATAACAACCAAGGCGGTAAACTGTATAAAAATCTACCACACATAACAACCAATGTGTTACTAGGTATACAAGTTATAACACATAACAACCAATGCGGTAAACTGTATAAAAGTCTACCATACATAACAGCCAAGGTGTTACTAGGTATACAAGTTATAACACATAACAACCAAGGCGGTAAACTGTATAAAAGTCTACCACACATAACAGCCAAGGTGTTACTAGGTATACAAGTTATAACACATAACAACCAAGACGGTAAACTGTATAAACGTCTACCACATATAACAGCCAAGGTGTTACTAGGTATACAAGTTATAACACATAACAACCAAGGCGGTAAACTGTATAACAATCTACCACACATAACAACCAATGTGTTACTAGGTATACAAGTTATAACACATAACAACCAAGGCGGTAAACTGTATAAAAGTCTACCACACATAACAGCCAAGGTGCTACTAGGTATACAAGTTATAACACATAACAACCAAGACGGTAAACTGTATAAACGTCTACCACACGTAACAGCCAAGGTGTTACTAGGTATACAAGTTATAACACATAACAACCAAGGCGGTAAACTGTATAAAAATCTACCACACATAACAACCAATGTGTTACTAGGTATACAAGTTATAACACATAACAACCAAGGCGGTAAACTGTATAAAAGTCTACCATACATAACAGCCAAGGTGTTACTAGGTATACAAGTTATAACATATAACAACCAAGACGGTAAACTGTATAAAAGTCTACCACACATAACAGCCAAGGTGTTACTAGGTATACAAGTTATAACACATACCAAACAAGGCGGTAAACTGTATAAAAGTCTACCACACATAACAGCCAAGGTGTTACTAGGTATACAAGTTATAACACATAACAACCAAGGCGGTAAACTGTATAAACGTCTACCACACGTAACAGCCAAGGTGTTACTAGGTATACAAGTTATAACACATAACAACCAAGGCGGTAAACTGTATAAAAATCTACCACACATAACAACCAATGTGTTACTAGGTATACAAGTTATAACACATAACAACCAATGCGGTAAACTGTATAAAAGTCTACCATACATAACAGCCAAGGTGTTACTAGGTATACAAGTTATAACACATAACAACCAAGGCGGTAAACTGTATAAAAGTCTACCACACATAACAGCCAAGGTGTTACTAGGTATACAAGTTATAACACATAACAACCAAGACGGTAAACTGTATAAACGTCTACCACATATAACAGCCAAGGTGTTACTAGGTATACAAGTTATAACACATAACAACCAAGGCGGTAAACTGTATAACAATCTACCACACATAACAACCAATGTGTTACTAGGTATACAAGTTATAACACATAACAACCAATGCGGTCAACTGTATAAAAGTCTACCATACATAACAGCCAAGGTGTTACTAGGTATACAAGTTATAACACATAACAACCAAGGCGGCAAACTGTATAAAAGTCTACCATACATAACAGCCAAGGTGTTACTAGGTATGCAAGTTATAACACATAACAACCAAGGCGGTAAACTGTATAAAAGTCTACCACACATAACAGCCAAGGTGTTACTAGGTATACAAGTTATAACACATAACAACCAAGGCGGTAAACTGTATAAAAGTCTACCATACATAACAGCCAAGGTGTTACTAGGTATGCAAGTTATAACACATAACAACCAAGGCGGTAAACTGTATAAAAGTCTACCACACATAACAGCCAAGGTGTTACTAGGAATACAAGTTATACCACATAACAACCAAAGCGGTAAACTGTATAAAAGTCTACCACACATAACAGCCAAGGTGTTACTAGGTATACAAGTTATAACACATAACAACCAAGGCGGTAAACTGTATAAAAGTCTACCACACATAACAGCCAAGGTGTTACTAGGTATACAAGTTATAACACATAACAACCAAGGCGGTAAACTGTATAAAAGTCTACCACACATAACAGCCAAGGTGTTACTAGGTATACAAGTTATAACACATAACAACCAAGGCGGTAAACTGTATAAAAGTCTACAACACATAACAGCCAAGGTGTTACTAGGTATACAGGTTATAACACATAGCAACCAAGGCAGTAAACTGTATAAAAGTCTACCATACATAACAGCAAAGGTGTTACTAGGTATACAAGTTATAACACATAACAACCAAGGCGGTAAACTGTATAAAAGTCTACCATACATAACAGCCAAGGTGTTACTAGGTATACAAGTTATAACATATAACAACCATGACGGTAAACTGTATAAAAGTCTACCACACATAACAACCAATGTGTTACTAGGTATACAAGTTATAACACATAACAACCAATGCGGTAAACTGTATAAAAGTCTACCATACATAACAGCCAAGGTGTTACTAGGTATACAAGTTATAACACATAACAACCAAGGCGGTAAACTGTATAAAAGTCTACCACACATAACAGCCAAGGTGTTACTAGGTATACAAGTTATAACACATAACAACCAAGACGGTAAACTGTATAAACGTCTACCACACGTAACAGCCAAGGTGTTACTAGGTATACAAGTTATAACACATAACAACCAAGGCGGTAAACTGTATAAAAATCTACCACACATAACAACCAATGTGTTACTAGGTATACAAGTTATAACACATAACAACCAAGGCGGTAAACTGTATAAAAGTCTACCATAAATAACAGCCAAGGTGTTACTAGGTATACAAGTTATAACATATAACAACCAAGACGGTAAACTGTATAAAAGTCTACCACACATAACAGCCAAGGTGTTACTAGGTATACAAGTTATAACACATAACAACCAAGGCGGTAAACTGTATAAACGTCTACCACACGTAACAGCAAAGGTGTTACTAGGTATACAAGTTATAACACATAACAACCAAGGCGGTAAACTGTATAAAAATCTACCACACATAACAACCAATGTGTTACTAGGTATACAAGTTATAACACATAACAACCAAGGCGGTAAACTGTATAAAAGTCTACCATACATAACAGCCAAGGTGTTACTAGGTATACAAGTTATAACACATAACAACCAAGGCGGTAAACTGTATAAAAGTCTACCACACATAACAGCCAAGGTGTTACTAGGTATACAAGTTATAACACATAACAACCAAGGCGGTAAACTGTATAAAAGTCTACCATACATAACAGCCAAGATGTTACTAGGTATGCAAGTTATAACACATAACAACCAAGGCGGTAAACTGTATAAAAGTCTACCACACATAACAGCCAAGGTGTTACTAGGTATACAAGTTATAACACATAACAACCAAGGCGGTAAACTGTATAAAAGTCTACCACACATAACAGCCAAGGTGTTACTAGGTATACAGGTTATAAAACATAACAACCAAGGCGGTAAACTGTATAAAAGTCTACCACACATAACAGCCAAGGTGTTACTAGGTATACAAGTTATAACACATAACAACCAAGGCGGTAAACTGTATAAAAATCTACCATACATAACAACCAATGTGTTACTAGGTATACAAGTTATAACACATAACAACCAAGGCGGTAAACTGTATAAAAGTCTACCATACATAACAGCCAAGGTGTTACTAGGTATACAAGTTATAACATATAACAACCAAGACGGTAAACTGTATAAAAGTCTACCACACATAACAGCCAAGGTGTTACTAGGTATACAAGTTATAACACATAACAACCAAGGCGGTAAACTGTATAAAAATCTACCACACATAACAACCAATGTGTTACTAGGTATACAAGTTATAACACATAACAACCAATGCGGTAAACTGTATAAAAGTCTACCATACATAACAGCCAAGGTGTTACTAGGTATACAAGTTATAACACATAACAACCAAGGCGGTAAACTGTATAAAAGTCTACCACACATAACAGCCAAGGTGTTACTAGGTATACAAGTTATAACACATAACAACCAAGACGGTAAACTGTATAAACGTCTACCACATATAACAGCCAAGGTGTTACTAGGTATACAAGTTATAACACATAACAACCAAGGCGGTAAACTGTATAACAATCTACCACACATAACAACCAATGTGTTACTAGGTATACAAGTTATAACACATAACAACCAATGCGGTCAACTGTATAAAAGTCTACCATACATAACAGCCAAGGTGTTACTAGGTATACAAGTTATAACACATAACAACCAAGGCGGTAAACTGTATAAAAGTCTACCATACATAACAGCCAAGGTGTTACTAGGTATGCAAGTTATAACACATAACAACCAAGGCGGTAAACTGTATAAAAGTCTACCACACATAACAGCCAAGGTGTTACTAGGTATACAAGTTATAACACATAACAACCAAGGCGGTAAACTGTATAAAAGTCTACCATACATAACAGCCAAGGTGTTACTAGGTATGCAAGTTATAACACATAACAACCAAGGCGGTAAACTGTATAAAAGTCTACCACACATAACAGCCAAGGTGTTACTAGGAATACAAGTTATACCACATAACAACCAAAGCGGTAAACTGTATAAAAGTCTACCACACATAACAGCCAAGGTGTTACTAGGTATACAAGTTATAACACATAACAACCAAGGCGGTAAACTGTATAAAAGTCTACCACACATAACAGCCAAGGTGTTACTAGGTATACAAGTTATAACACATAACAACCAAGGCGGTAAACTGTATAAAAGTCTACCACACATAACAGCCAAGGTGTTACTAGGTATACAGGTTATAACACATAACAACCAAGGCGGTAAACTGTATAAAAGTCTACCATACATAACAGCAAAGGTGTTACTAGGTATACAAGTTATAACACATAACAACCAAGGCGGTAAACTGTATAAAAGTCTACCATACATAACAGCCAAGGTGTTACTAGGTATACAAGTTATAACATATAACAACCAAGACGGTAAACTGTATAAAAGTCTACCACACATAACAGCCAAGGTGTTACTAGGTATACAAGTTATAACACATAACAACCAAGGCGGTAAACTGTATAAAAGTCTACCACACATAACAGCCAAGGTGTTACTAGGTATACAAGTTATAACACATAACAACCAAGGCGGTAAACTGTATAAAAGTCTACCACACATAACAGCCAAGGTGTTACTAGGTATACAAGTTATAACACATAACAACCAAGGCGGTAAACTGTATAAAAATCTACCACACATAACAACCAATGTGTTACTAGGTATACAAGTTATAACACATAACAACCAATGCGGTAAACTGTATAAAAGTCTACCATACATAACAGCCAAGGTGTTACTAGGTATACAAGTTATAACACATAACAACCAAGGCGGTAAACTGTATAAAAGTCTACCACACATAACAGCCAAGGTGTTACTAGGTATATAAGTTATAACACATAACAACCAAGACGGTAAACTGTATAAACGTCTACCACACGTAACAGCCAAGGTGTTACTAGGTATACAAGTTATAACACATAACAACCAAGGCGGTAAACTGTATAAAAATCTACCACACATAACAACCAATGTGCTACTAGGTATACAAGTTATAACACATAATAACCAAGGCGGTAAACTGTATAAAAGTCTACCATACATAACAGCCAAGGTGTTACTAGGTATACAAGTTATAACATATAACAACCAAGACGGTAAACTGTATAAAAGTCTACCACACATAACAGCCAAGGTGTTACTAGGTATACAAGTTATAACACATAACAACCAAGGCGGTAATCTGTATAAAAGTCTACCACACATAACAGCCAAGGTGTTACTAGGTATACAAGTTATAACACATAACAACCAAGGCGGTAAACTGTATAAACGTCTACCACACGTAACAGCCAAGGTGTTACTAGGTATACAAGTTATAACACATAACAACCAAGGCGGTAAACTGTATAAAAATCTACCACACATAACAACCAATGTGTTACTAGGTATACAAGTTATAACACATAACAACCAATGCGGTAAACTGTATAAAAGTCTACCATACATAACAGCCAAGGTGTTACTAGGTATACAAGTTATAACACATAACAACCAAGGCGGTAAACTGTATAAAAGTCTACCACACATAACAGCCAAGGTGTTACTAGGTATACAAGTTATAACACATAACAACCAAGGCGGTAAACTGTATAAAAGTCTACCACACATAACAGCCAAGGTGTTACTAGGTATACAAGTTATAACACATAACAACCAAGACGGTAAACTGTATAAACGTCTACCACATATAACAGCCAAGGTGTTACTAGGTATACAAGTTATAACACATAACAACCAAGGCGGTAAACTGTATAACAATCTACCACACATAACAACCAATGTGTTACTAGGTATACAAGTTATAACACATAACAACCAATGCGGTCAACTGTATAAAAGTCTACCTTAGATAACAGCCAAGGTGTTACTAGGTATACAAGTTATAACACATAACAACCAAGGCGGTAAACTGTATAAAAGTCTACCAGACATAACAGCCAAGGTGTTACTAGGTATGCAAGTTATAACACATAACAACCAAGGCGGTAAACTGTATAAAAGTCTACCACACATAACAGCCAAGGTGTTACTAGGTATACAAGTTATAACACATAACAACCAAGGCGGTAAACTGTATAAACGTCTACCACACGTAACAGCCAAGGTGTTACTAGGTATACAAGTTATAACACATAACAACCAAGGCGGTAAACTGTATAAAAATCTACCACACATAACAACCAATGTGTTACTAGGTATACAAGTTATAACACATAACAACCAATGCGGTAAACTGTATAAAAGTCTACCATACATAACAGCCAAGGTGTTACTAGGTATACAAGTTATAACACATAACAACCAAGGCGGTAAACTGTATAAAAGTATACCACACATAACAGCCAAGGTGTTACTAGGTATACAAGTTATAACACATAACAACCAAGGCGGTAAACTGTATAAAAGTCTACCACACATAACAGCCAAGGTGTTACTAGGTATACAAGTTATAACACATAACAACCAAGACGGTAAACTGTATAAACGTCTACCACATATAACAGCCAAGGTGTTACTAAGTATACAAGTTATAACACATAACAACCAAGGCGGTAAACTGTATAACAATCTACCACACATAACAACCAATGTGTTACTAGGTATACAAGTTATAACACATAACAACCAATGCGGTCAACTGTATAAAAGTCTACCATACATAACAGCCAAGGTGTTACTAGGTATACAAGTTATAACACATAACAACCAAGGCGGTAAACTGTATAAAAGTCTACCATACATAACAGCCAAGGTGTTACTAGGTATGCAAGTTATAACACATAACAACCAAGGCGGTAAACTGTATAAAAGTCTACCACACATAACAGCCAAGGTGTTACTAGGTATACAAGTTATAACACATAACAACCAAGGCGGTAAACTGTATAAAAGTCTACCATACATAACAGCCAAGGTGTTACTAGGTATGCAAGTTATAACACATAACAACCAAGGCGGTAAACTGTATAAAAGTCTACCACGCATAACAGCCAAGGTGTTACTAGGTATACAAGTTATACCACATAACAACCAAAGCGGTAAACTGTATAAAAGTCTACCACACATAACAGCCAAGGTGTTACTAGGTATACAAGTTATAACACATAACAACCAAGGCGGTAAAATGTATAAAAGTCTACCACACATAACAGCCAAGGTGTTACTAGGTATACAAGTTATAACACATAACAACCAAGGCGGTAAACTGTATAAAAGTCTACCATACATAACAGCGAAGGTGTTACTAGGTATACAAGTTATAACACATAACAACCAAGGCGGTAAACTGTATAAACGTCTACCACACGTAACAGCCAAGGTGTTACTAGATATACAAGTTATAACACATAACAACCAAGGCGGTAAACTGTATAAAAATCTACCACACATAACAACCAATGTGTTACTAGGTATACAAGTTATAACACATAACAACCAATGCGGTAAACTGTATAAAATTCTACAATACATAACAGCCAAGGTGTTACTAGGTATAAAAGTTATAACACATAACAACCAAGGCGGTAAACTGTATAAAAGTCTACCACACATAACAGCCAAGGTGTTACTAGGTATACAAGTTATAAGCCATAACAACCAAGGCGGTAAACTGTATAAAAGTCTACTACACATAACAGCCAAGGTGTTACTAGGTATACAAGTTATAACACATAACAACCAAGGCGGTAAACTGTATAAAAGTCTACCACACATAACAGCCAAGGTGTTACTAGGTATACAAGTTATACCACATAAAAACCAAAGCGGTAAACTGTATAAAAGTCTACCACACATAACAGCCAAGGTGTTACTAGGTATACAAGTTATAACACATAACAAACAAGGCGGTAAACTGTATAAAAGTCTACCACACATAACAGCCAAGGTGTTACTAGGTATACAAGTTATAACACATAACAACCAAGGCGGTAAACTGTATAAAAGTCTACCATACATAACAGCAAAGGTGTTACTAGGTATACAAGTTATAACACATAACAACCAAGGCGGTAAACTGTATAAAAGTCTACCATACATAACAGCCAAGGTGTTACTAGGTATACAAGTTATAACATATAACAACCAAGACGGTAAACTGTATAAAAGTCTACCACACATAACAGCCAAGGTGTTACTAGGTATAAAAGTTATAGCACATAACAACCAAGGCGGTAAACTGTATAAAAGTCTACCACACATAACAGCCAAGGTGTTACTAGGTATACAAGTTATAACACATAACAACCAAGGCGGTATACTGTATAAACGTCTACCACACGTAACAGCCAAGGTGTTACTAGGTATACAAGTTATAACACATAACAATCAAGGCGGTAAACTGTATAAAAATCCACCACACATAACAACCAATGTGTTACTAGGTATACAAGTTATAACACATAACAACCAATGCGGTAAACTGTATAAAAGTCTACCATACATAACAGCCAAGGTGTTACTAGGTATACAAGTTATAACACATAACAACCAAGGCGGTAAACTGTATAAAAGTCTACCACACATAACTGCGAAGGTGTTACTAGGTATACAAGTTATAACACATAACAACCAAGACGGTAAACTGTATAAACGTCTACCACACGTAACAGCCAAGGTGTTACTAGGTATACAAGTTATAACACATAACAACCAAGGCGGTAAACTGTATAAAAATCTACCACACATAACAACCAATGTGTTACTAGGTATACAAGTTATAACACATAACAACCAATGCGGTAAACTGTATAAAAGTCTACCATACATAACAGCCAAGATGTTACTAGGTTTACAAGTTATAACACATAACAACCAAGGCGGTAAACTGTATAAAAGTCTACCACACATAACAGACAAGGTGTTACTAGGTATACAAGTTATAACACATAACAACCAAGGCGGTAAACTGTATAAAAGTCTACCACACATAACAGCCAAGGTGTTACAAGGTATAGAAGTTATAACACATAACAACCAGGGCGGTAAGCTGTATAAAAGTCTACCATACATAACAGCCAAGGTGTTACTAGGTATGCAAGTTATAACACATAACAACCAAGGCGGTAAACTGTATAAAAGTCTACCACACATAACAGCCAAGGTGTTACTAGATATACAAGTTATAACACATAACAACCAAGGCGGTAAACTGTATAAAAGTCTACCACACATAACAGCCAAGGTGTTACAAGGTATAGAAGTTATAACACATAACAACCAAGGCGGTAAGCTGTATAAAAGTCTACCATACATAACAGCCAAGGTGTTACTAGGTATGCAAGTTATAACACATAACAACCAAGGCGGTAAACTGTATAAAAGTCTACCACACATAACAGCCAAGGTGTTACTAGGTATACAAGTTATAACACATAACAACCAAGGCGGTAAACTGTATAAAAGTCTACCACACATAACAACCAAGGTGTTACTAGGTATGCAAGTTATAACACATAACAACCAAGGCGGTAAACTGTATAAAAGTCTACCATACATAACAGCAAAGGTGTTACTAGGTATACAAGTTATAACACATAACAACCAAGGCGGTAAACTGTATAAAAGTCTACCATACATAACAGCCAAGGTGTTACTAGGTATACAAGTTATAACATATAACAACCAAGACGGTAAACTGTATAAAAGTCTACCACACATAACAGCCAAGGTGTTACTAGGTATACAAGTTATAACACATAACAACCAAGGCGGTAAACTGTATAAAAGTCTACCACACATAACAGCCAAGGTGTTACTAGGTATACAAGTTATAACACATAACAACCAAGGCGGTAAACTGTATAAACGTCTACCACACGTAACAGCCAAGGTGTTACTAGGTATACAAGTTATAACACATAACAACCAAGGCGGTAAACTGTATAAAAATCTACCACACATAACAACCAATATGTTACTAGGTATACAAGTTATAACACATAACAACCAATGCGGTAAACTGTATAAAAGTCTACCATACATAACAGCCAAGGTGTTACTAGGTATACAAGTTATAACACATAACAACCAAGGCGGTAAACTGTATAAAAGTCTATCACACATAACAGCCAAGGTGTTACTAGGTATACAAGTTATAACCCATAACAACCAAGGCGGTAAACTGTATAAAAGTCTACCACACATAACAGCCAAGGTGTTACTAGGTATACAAGTTATAACACATAACAACCAAGGCGGTAAACTGTATAAAAGTCTACCATACATAACAGCCAAAGTGTTACTAGGTATACAAGTTATAACACATAACAACCAAGGCGGTAAACTGTATAAAAGTCTACCACACATAACAGCCAAGGTGTTACTAGGTATACAAGTTATACCACATAACAACCAACGCGGTAAACTGTATAAAAGTCTACCACACATAACAGCCAAGGTGTTACTAGGTATACAAGTTATAACACATAACAACCAAGGCGGTAAACTGTATAAAAGTCTACCACACATAACAGCCAAGGTGTTACTAGGTATGCAAGTTATAACAAATAACAACCAAGGCGGTAAACTGTAAAAAGTCTACCACACTTAACAGCCAAGGTGTTACTAGGTATACAAGTTATAACACATAACAACCAAGGCGGTAAACTGTATAAAAGTCTACCACACATAACAGCCAAGGTGTTACTAGGTATGCAAGTTATAGCATATAACAACCAAGGCGGTAAACTGTATAAAAGTCTACCACACATAACAGCCAAGGTGTTACTAGGTATGCAAGTTATAACACATAACAACCAAGGCGGTAAACTGTATAAAAGTCTACCACACATAACAGCCAAGGTGTTACTAGGTATACAAGTTATAACACATAACAACCAAGGCGGTAAACTGTATAAACGTCTACCACACGTAACAGCTAAGGTGTTTCTAGGTATACAAGTTATAACACATAACAACCAAGGCGGTAAACTGTATAAAAATCTACCACACATAACAACCAATGTGTTACTAGGTATACAAGTTATAACACATAACAACCAATGCGGTAAACTGTATAAAAGTCTACCATACATAACAGCCAAGGTGTTACTAGGTATGCAAGTTATAACACATAACAACCAAGGCGGTAAACTGTATAAAAGTCTACCACACATAACAGCCAAGGTGTTACTAGGTATACAAGTTATAACACATAACAACCAAGGCGGTAAACTGTATACAAGTCTACCACACATAACAGCCAAGGTGTTACTAGGTATACAAGTTATAACACATAACAACCAAGGCGGTAAACTGTATAAAAGTCTACCACACATAACAGCCAAGGTGTTACTAGGTATACAAGTTATACCACATAACAACCAAAGCGGTAAACTGTATAAAAGTCTACCACACATAACAGCCAAGGTGTTACTAGGTATACAAGTTATAACACATAACAACCAAGGCGGTAAACTGTATAAAAGTCTACCATACATAACAGCCAAGGTGTTACTAGGTATACAAGTTATAACACATAACAACCAAGGCGGTAAACTGTATAAAAGTCTACCATACATAACAGCCAAGGTGTTACTAGATATACAAGTTATAACATATAACAACCAAGACGGTAAACTGTATAAAAGTCTACCACACATAACAGCCAAAGTGTTACTAGGTATACAAGTTATAACACATAACAACTAAGGCGGTAAACTGTATAAAGGTCTACCACACATAACAGCCAAGGTGTTACTAGGTATACAAGTTATAACACATAACAACCAAGGCGGTAAACTGTATAAAAGTCTACCACACATAACAGCCAAGGTGTTACTAGGTATACAAGTTATAACACATAACAACCAAGGCGGTAAACTGTATAAAGTCTACCACACATAACAGCCAAGGTGTTACTAGGTATACAAGTTATAACACATAACAAGCAAGGCGGTAAACTGTATAAAAGTCTACCACACATAACAGCCAAGGTGTTACTAGGTATACAAGTTATAACACATAACAACCAAGGCGGTAAACTGTATAAAAGTCTACCACACATAACAGACAAGGTGTTACTAGGTATACAAGCTATAACATATAACAACCAAGGCGTAAACTGTATAAAAGTCTACCATGCATAACAGCCAAGGTGTTACTAGGTATACAAGTTATAACATATAACAACCAAGACGGTAAACTGTATAAAAGTCTACCACACATAACAGCCAAAGTGTTACTAGGTATACAAGTTATAACAAATAACAACCAAGGCGGTAAACTGTATAAAAGTCTACCATACATAACAGCCAAAGTGTTACTAGGTATGCAAGTTATAACACATAACAACCAAGGCGGTAAACTGTATAAAAGTCTACCACACATAACAGCCAAGGTGTTACTAGGTATACAAGTTATACCACATAACAACCAAAGCGGTAAACTGTATAAAAGTCTACCACACATAACAGCCAAGGTGTTACTAGGTATACAAGTTATAACACATAACAACCAAGGCGGTAAACTGTATAAAAGTCTACCACACATAACAGCCAAGGTGTTACTAGGTATACAAGTTATAACAAATAACAACCAAGGCGGTAAACTGTATGAAGTCTACCACACATAACAGCCAAGGTGTTACTAGGTATACAAGTTATAACACATAACAACCAAGGCGGTAAACTGTATAAAAGTCTACCACACATAACAGCCAAGGTGTTACTAGGTATACAAGTTATAACACATAACAACCAAGGCGGTAAACTGTATAAAAGTCTACCACACATAACAGCCAAGGTGTTACTAGGTATACAAGTTATAACACATAATAACCAAGGCGGTAAATTGTATAAACGTCTACCACACGTAGCAGCCAAGGTGTTTCTAGGTATGCAAGTTATAACACATAACAACCAAGGCGGTAAACTGTATAAAAATCTACCACACATAACAACCAATGTGTTACTAGGTATACAAGTTATAACACATAACAACCAATGCGGTAAACTGTATAAAAGTCTACCATACATAACAGCCAGGGTGTTACTAGGTATACAAGTTATAACACATAACAACCAAGGCGGTAAACTGTATACAAGTCTACCACACATAACAGCCAAGGTGTTACTAGGTATACAAGTTATAACACATAACAACCAAGGCGGTAAACTGTATAAAAGTCTACCACACATAACAGCCAAGGTGTTACTAGGTATACAAGTTATAACACATAACAACCAAGGCGGTAAACTGTATACAAGTCTACCACACATAACAGCCAAGGTGTTACTAGGTATACAAGTTATAACACATAACAACCAAGGCGATAAACTGTATAAAAGTCTACCACACATAACAGCCAAGGTGTTACTAGGTATACAAGTTATACCACATAACAACCAAAGCGGTAAACTGTATAAAAGTCTACCACACATAACAGCCAAGGTGTTACTAGGTATACAAGTTATAACACATAACAACCAAGGCGGTAAACTGTATAAAAGTCTACCATACATAACAGCCAAGGTGTTACTAGGTATACAAGTTATAACACATAACAACCAAGGCGGTAAACTGTATAAAAGTCTACCATACATAACAGCCAAGGTGTTACTAGATATACAAGTTATAACATATAACAACCAAGACGGTAAACTGTATAAAAGTCTACCACACATAACAGCCAAAGTGTTACTAGGTATACAAGTTATAACACATAACAACTAAGGCGGTAAACTGTATAAAGGTCTACCACACATAACAGCCAAGGTGTTACTAGGTATACAAGTTATAGCACATAACAACCAAGGCGGTAAACTGTATAAAAGTCTACCACACATAACAGCCAAGGTGTTACTAGGTATACAAGTTATAACACATAACAACCAAGGCGGTAAACTGTATAAAAGTCTACCACACATAACAGCCAAGGTGTTACTAGGTATACAAGTTATAACACATAACAACCAAGGCGGTAAACTGTATAAAGTCTACCACACATAACAGCCAAGGTGTTACTAGGTATACAAGTTATAACACATAACAAGCAAGGCGGTAAACTGTATAAAAGTCTACCACACATAACAGCCAAGGTGTTACTAGGTATACAAGTTATAACACATAACAACCAAGGCGGTAAACTGTATAAAAGTCTACCACACATAACAGACAAGGTGTTACTAGGTATACAAGCTATAACATATAACAACCAAGGCGGTAAACTGTATAAAAGTCTACCATGCATAACAGCCAAGGTGTTACTAGGTATACAAGTTATAACATATAACAACCAAGACGGTAAACTGTATAAAAGTCTACCACACATAACAGCCAAAGTGTTACTAGGTATACAAGTTGTAACACATAACAACTAAGGCGGTAAACTGTATAAAAGTCTACCACACATAACAGCCAAGGTGTTACTAGGTATACAAGTTATAACACATAACAACCAAGGCGGTAAACTGTATAAAAGTCTACCATACATAACAGCCAAAGTGTTACTAGGTATACAAGTTATAACACATAACAACCAAGGCGGTAAACTGTATAAAAGTCTACCACACATAACAGCCAAGGTGTTACTAGGTATACAAGTTATACCACATAACAACCAAAGCGGTAAACTGTATAAAAGTCTACCACACATAACAGCCAAGGTGTTACTAGGTATACAAGTTATAACACATAACAACCAAGACGGAAAACTGTATAAACGTCTACCACATATAACAGCCAAGGTGTTACTAGGTATACAAGTTATAACACATAACAACCAAGGCGGTAAACTGTATAACAATCTACCACACATAACAACCAATGTGTTACTAGGTATACAAGTTATAACACATAACAACCAATGCGGTCAACTGTATAAAAGTCTACCATACATAACAGCCAAGGTGTTACTAGGTATACAAGTTATAACACATAACAACCAAGGCGGTAAACTGTATAAAAGTCTACCATACATAACAACCAAGGTGTTACTAGGTATGCAAGTTATAACACATAACAACCAAGGCGGTAAACTGTATAAAAGTCTACCACACATAACAGCCAAGGTGTTACTAGGTATACAAGTTATAAAACATAACAACCAAGGCGGTAAACTGTATAAAAGTCTACCATACATAACAGCCAAGGTGTTACTAGGTATGCAAGTTATAACACATAACAACCAAGGCGGTAAACTGTATAAAAGTCTACCACGCATAACAGCCAAGGTGTTACTAGGTATACAAGTTATACCACATAACAACCAAAGCGGTAAACTGTATAAAAGTCTACCACACATAACAGCCAAGGTGTTACTAGGTATACAAGTTATAACACATAACAACCAAGGCGGTAAAATGTATAAAAGTCTACCACACATAACAGCCAAGGTGTTACTAGGTATACAAGTTATAACACATAACAACCAAGGCGGTAAACTGTATAAAAGTCTACCATACATAACAGCAAAGGTGTTACTAGGTATACAAGTTATAACACATAACAACCAAGGCGGTAAACTGTATAAACGTCTACCACACGTAACAGCCAAGGTGTTACTAGATATACAAGTTATAACACATAACAACCAAGGCGGTAAACTGTATAAAAATCTACCACACATAACAACCAATGTGTTACTAGGTATACAAGTTATAACACATAACAACCAATGCGGTAAACTGTATAAAAATCTACAATACATAACAGCCAAGGTGTTACTAGGTATAAAAGTTATAACACATAACAACCAAGGCGGTAAACTGTATAAAAGTCTACCACACATAACAGCCAAGGTGTTACTAGGTATACAAGTTATAAGCCATAACAACCAAGGCGGTAAACTGTATAAAAGTCTACTACACATAACAGCCAAGGTGTTACTAGGTATACAAGTTATAACACATAACAACCAAGGCGGTAAACTGTATAAAAGTCTACCACACATAACAGCCAAGGTGTTACTAGGTATACAAGTTATACCACATAAAAACCAAAGCGGTAAACTGTATAAAAGTCTACCACACATAACAGCCAAGGTGTTACTAGGTATACAAGTTATAACACATAACAAACAAGGCGGTAAACTGTATAAAAGTCTACCACACATAACAGCCAAGGTGTTACTAGGTATACAAGTTATAACACATAACAACCAAGGCGGTAAACTGTATAAAAGTCTACCATACATAACAGCAAAGGTGTTACTAGGTATACAAGTTATAACACATAACAACCAAGGCGGTAAACTGTATAAAAGTCTACCATACATAACAGCCAAGGTGTTACTAGGTATACAAGTTATAACATATAACAACCAAGACGGTAAACTGTATAAAAGTCTACCACACATAACAGCCAAGGTGTTACTAGGTATAAAAGTTATAGCACATAACAACCAAGGCGGTAAACTGTATAAAAGTCTACCACACATAACAGCCAAGGTGTTACTAGGTATACAAGTTATAACACATAACAACCAAGGCGGTATACTGTATAAACGTCTACCACACGTAACAGCCAAGGTGTTACTAGGTATACAAGTTATAACACATAACAACCAAGGCGGTAAACTGTATAAAAATCCACCACACATAACAACCAATGTGTTACTAGGTATACAAGTTATAACACATAACAACCAATGCGGTAAACTGTATAAAAGTCTACCATACATAACAGCCAAGGTGTTACTAGGTATACAAGTTATAACACATAACAACCAAGGCGGTAAACTGTATAAAAGTCTACCACACATAACTGCGAAGGTGTTACTAGGTATACAAGTTATAACACATAACAACCAAGACGGTAAACTGTATAAACGTCTACCACACGTAACAGCCAAGGTGTTACTAGGTATACAAGTTATAACACATAACAACCAAGGCGGTAAACTGTATAAAAATCTACCACACATAACAACCAATGTGTTACTAGGTATACAAGTTATAACACATAACAACCAATGCGGTAAACTGTATAAAAGTCTACCATACATAACAGCCAAGATGTTACTAGTTTTACAAGTTATAACACATAACAACCAAGGCGGTAAACTGTATAAAAGTCTACCACACATAACAGACAAGGTGTTACTAGGTATACAAGTTATAACACATAACAACCAAGGCGGTAAACTGTATAAAAGTCTACCACACATAACAGCCAAGGTGTTACAAGGTATAGAAGTTATAACACATAACAACCAGGGCGGTAAGCTGTATAAAAGTCTACCATACATAACAGCCAAGGTGTTACTAGGTATGCAAGTTATAACACATAACAACCAAGGCGGTAAACTGTATAAAAGTCTACCACACATAACAGCCAAGGTGTTACTAGATATACAAGTTATAACACATAACAACCAAGGCGGTAAACTGTATAAAAGTCTACCACACATAACAGCCAAGGTGTTACAAGGTATAGAAGTTATAACACATAACAACCAAGGCGGTAAGCTGTATAAAAGTCTACCATACATAACAGCCAAGGTGTTACTAGGTATGCAAGTTATAACACATAACAACCAAGGCGGTAAACTGTATAAAAGTCTACCACACATAACAGCCAAGGTGTTACTAGGTATACAAGTTATAACACATAACAACCAAGGCGGTAAACTGTATAAAAGTCTACCACACATAACAACCAAGGTGTTACTAGGTATGCAAGTTATAACACATAACAACCAAGGCGGTAAACTGTATAAAAGTCTACCATGCATAACAGCAAAGGTGTTACTAGGTATACAAGTTATAACACATAACAACCAAGGCGGTAAACTGTATAAAAGTCTACCATACATAACAGCCAAGGTGTTACTAGGTATACAAGTTATAACATATAACAACCAAGACGGTAAACTGTATAAAAGTCTACCACACATAACAGCCAAGGTGTTACTAGGTATGCAAGTTATAACACATAACAACCAAGGCGGTAAACTGTATAAAAGTCTACCACACATAACAGCCAAGGTGTTACTAGGTATACAAGTTATAACACATAACAACCAAGGCGGTAAACTGTATAAACGTCTACCACACGTAACAGCCAAGGTGTTACTAGGTATACAAGTTATAACACATAACAACCAAGGCGGTAAACTGTATAAAAATCTACCACACATAACAACCAATATGTTACTAGGTATACAAGTTATAACACATAACAACCAATGCGGTAAACTGTATAAAAGTCTACCATACATAACAGCCAAGGTGTTACTAGGTATACAAGTTATAACACATAACAACCAAGGCGGTAAACTGTATAAAAGTCTATCACACATAACAGCCAAGGTGTTACTAGGTATACAAGTTATAACCCATAACAACCAAGGCGGTAAACTGTATAAAAGTCTACCACACATAACAGCCAAGGTGTTACTAGGTATACAAGTTATAACACATAACAACCAAGGCGGTAAACTGTATAAAAGTCTACCATACATAACAGCCAAAGTGTTACTAGGTATACAAGTTATAACACATAACAACCAAGGCGGTAAACTGTATAAAAGTCTACCACACATAACAGCCAAGGTGTTACTAGGTATACAAGTTATACCACATAACAACCAACGCGGTAAACTGTATAAAAGTCTACCACACATAACAGCCAAGGTGTTACTAGGTATACAAGTTATAACACATAACAACCAAGGCGGTAAACTGTATAAAAGTCTACCACACATAACAGCCAAGGTGTTACTAGGTATACAAGTTATAACAAATAACAACCAAGGCGGTAAACTGTATAAAGTCTACCACACTTAACAGCCAAGGTGTTACTAGGTATACAAGTTATAACACATAACAACCAAGGCGGTAAACTGTATAAAAGTCTACCACACATAACAGCCAAGGTGTTACTAGGTATACAAGTTATAGCATATAACAACCAAGGCGGTAAACTGTATAAAAGTCTACCACACATAACAGCCAAGGTGTTACTAGGTATGCAAGTTATAACACATAACAACCAAGGCGGTAAACTGTATAAAAGTCTACCACACATAACAGCCAAGGTGTTACTAGGTATACAAGTTATAACACATAACAACCAAGGCGGTAAACTGTATAAACGTCTACCACACGTAACAGCTAAGGTGTTTCTAGGTATACAAGTTATAACACATAACAACCAAGGCGGTAAACTGTATAAAAATCTACCACACATAACAACCAATGTGTTACTAGGTATACAAGTTATAACACATAACAACCAATGCGGTAAACTGTATAAAAGTCTACCATACATAACAGCCAAGGTGTTACTAGGTATGCAAGTTATAACACATAACAACCAAGGCGGTAAACTGTATAAAAGTCTACCACACATAACAGCCAAGGTGTTACTAGGTATACAAGTTATAACACATAACAACCAAGGCGGTAAACTGTATACAAGTCTACCACACATAACAGCCAAGGTGTTACTAGGTATACAAGTTATAACACATAACAACCAAGGCGGTAAACTGTATAAAAGTCTACCACACATAACAGCCAAGGTGTTACTAGGTATACAAGTTATACCACATAACAACCAAAGCGGTAAACTGTATAAAAGTCTACCACACATAACAGCCAAGGTGTTACTAGGTATACAAGTTATAACACATAACAACCAAGGCGGTAAACTGTATAAAAGTCTACCATACATAACAGCCAAGGTGTTACTAGGTATACAAGTTATAACACATAACAACCAAGGCGGTAAACTGTATAAAAGTCTACCATACATAACAGCCAAGGTGTTACTAGATATACAAGTTATAACATATAACAACCAAGACGGTAAACTGTATAAAAGTCTACCACACATAACAGCCAAAGTGTTACTAGGTATACAAGTTATAACACATAACAACTAAGGCGGTAAACTGTATAAAGGTCTACCACACATAACAGCCAAGGTGTTACTAGGTATACAAGTTATAACACATAACAACCAAGGCGGTAAACTGTATAAAAGTCTACCACACATAACAGCCAAGGTGTTACTAGGTATACAAGTTATAACACATAACAACCAAGGCGGTAAACTGTATAAAAGTCTACCACACATAACAGCCAAGGTGTTACTAGGTATACAAGTTATAACACATAACAACCAAGGCGGTAAACTGTATAAAGTCTACCACACATAACAGCCAAGGTGTTACTAGGTATACAAGTTATAACACATAACAAGCAAGGCGGTAAACTGTATAAAAGTCTACCACACATAACAGCCAAGGTGTTACTAGGTATACAAGTTATAACACATAACAACCAAGGCGGTAAACTGTATAAAAGTCTACCACACATAACAGACAAGGTGTTACTAGGTATACAAGCTATAACATATAACAACCAAGGCGGTAAACTGTATAAAAGTCTACCATGCATAACAGCCAAGGTGTTACTAGGTATACAAGTTATAACATATAACAACCAAGACGGTAAACTGTATAAAAGTCTACCACACATAACAGCCAAAGTGTTACTAGGTATACAAGTTGTAACACATAACAATTAAGGCGGTAAACTGTATAAAAGTCTACCACACATAACAGCCAAGGTGTTACTAGGTATACAAGTTATAACACATAACAACCAAGGCGGTAAACTGTATAAAAGTCTACCATACATAACAGCCAAAGTGTTACTAGGTATACAAGTTATAACACATAACAACCAAGGCGGTAAACTGTATAAAAGTCTACCACACATAACAGCCAAGGTGTTACTAGGTATACAAGTTATACCACATAACAACCAAAGCGGTAAACTGTATAAAAGTCTACCACACATAACAGCCAAGGTGTTACTAGGTATACAAGTTATAACACATAACAACCAAGGCGGTAAACTGTATAAAAGTCTACCACACATAACAGCCAAGGTGTTACTAGGTATACAAGTTATACCACATAACAACCAAGGCGGTAAACTGTATAAAGTCTACCACACATAACAGCCAAGGTGTTACTAGGTATACAAGTTATAACACATAACAACCAAGGCGGTAAACTGTATAAAAGTCTACCATACATAACAGCCAAAGTGTTACTAGGTATACAAGTTATAACACATAACAACCAAGGCGGTAAACTGTATAAAGTCTACCACACATAACAGCCAAGGTGTTACTAGGTATACAAGTTATAACACATAACAACCAAGGCGGTAAACTGTATAAAAGTCTACCACACATAACAGCCAAGGTGTTACTAGGTATACAAGTTATAACACATAACAACCAAGGCGGTAAACTGTATAAAAGTCTACCACACATAACAGCCAAGGTGTTACTAGGTATACAAGTTATAACACATAATAACCAAGGCGGTAAATTGTATAAACGTCTACCACACGTAGCAGCCAAGGTGTTTCTAGGTATGCAAGTTATAACACATAACAACCAAGGCGGTAAACTGTATAAAAATCTACCACACATAACAACCAATGTGTTACTAGGTATACAAGTTATAACACATAACAACCAATGCGGTAAACTGTATAAAAGTCTACCATACATAACAGCCAGGGTGTTACTAGGTATACAAGTTATAACACATAACAACCAAGGCGGTAAACTGTATACAAGTCTACCACACATAACAGCCAAGGTGTTACTAGGTATACAAGTTATAACACATAACAACCAAGGCGGTAAACTGTATAAAAGTCTACCACACATAACAGCCAAGGTGTTACTAGGTATACAAGTTATAACACATAACAACCAAGGCGGTAAACTGTATACAAGTCTACCACACATAACAGCCAAGGTGTTACTAGGTATACAAGTTATAACACATAACAACCAAGGCGATAAACTGTATAAAAGTCTACCACACATAACAGCCAAGGTGTTACTAGGTATACAAGTTATACCACATAACAACCAAAGCGGTAAACTGTATAAAAGTCTACCACACATAACAGCCAAGGTGTTACTAGGTATACAAGTTATAACACATAACAACCAAGGCGGTAAACTGTATAAAAGTCTACCATACATAACAGCCAAGGTGTTACTAGGTATACAAGTTATAACACATAACAACCAAGGCGGTAAACTGTATAAAAGTCTACCATACATAACAGCCAAGGTGTTACTAGATATACAAGTTATAACATATAACAACCAAGACGGTAAACTGTATAAAAGTCTACCACACATAACAGCCAAAGTGTTACTAGGTATACAAGTTATAACACATAACAACTAAGGCGGTAAACTGTATAAAGGTCTACCACACATAACAGCCAAGGTGTTACTAGGTATACAAGTTATAGCACATAACAACCAAGGCGGTAAACTGTATAAAAGTCTACCACACATAACAGCCAAGGTGTTACTAGGTATACAAGTTATAACACATAACAACCAAGGCGGTAAACTGTATAAAAGTCTACCACACATAACAGCCAAGGTGTTACTAGGTATACAAGTTATAACACATAACAACCAAGGCGGTAAACTGTATAAAGTCTACCACACATAACAGCCAAGGTGTTACTAGGTATACAAGTTATAACACATAACAAGCAAGGCGGTAAACTGTATAAAAGTCTACCACACATAACAGCCAAGGTGTTACTAGGTATACAAGTTATAACACATAACAACCAAGGCGGTAAACTGTATAAAAGTATACCACACATAACAGACAAGGTGTTACTAGGTATACAAGCTATAACATATAACAACCAAGGCGGTAAACTGTATAAAAGTCTACCATGCATAACAGCCAAGGTGTTACTAGGTATACAAGTTATAACATATAACAACCAAGACGGTAAACTGTATAAAAGTCTACCACACATAACAGCCAAAGTGTTACTAGGTATACAAGTTGTAACACATAACAACTAAGGCGGTAAACTGTATAAAAGTCTACCACACATAACAGCCAAGGTGTTACTAGGTATACAAGTTATAACACATAACAACCAAGGCGGTAAACTGTATAAAAGTCTACCATACATAACAGCCAAAGTGTTACTAGGTATACAAGTTATAACACATAACAACCAAGGCGGTAAACTGTATAAAAGTCTACCACACATAACAGCCAAGGTGTTACTAGGTATACAAGTTATACCACATAACAACCAAAGCGGTAAACTGTATAAAAGTCTACCACACATAACAGCCAAGGTGTTACTAGGTATACAAGTTATAACACATAACAACCAAGGCGGTAAACTGTATAAAAGTCTACCACACATAACAGCCAAGGTGTTACTAGGTATACAAGTTATAACAAATAACAACCAAGGCGGTAAACTGTATAAAGTCTACCACACATAACAGCCAAGGTGTTACTAGGTATACAAGTTATAACACATAACAACCAAGGCGGTAAACTGTATAAAAGTCTACCACACATAACAGCCAAGGTGTTACTAGGTATACAAGTTATAGCATATAACAACCAAGGCGGTAAACTGTATAAAAGTCTACCATACATAACAGCCAAGGTGTTACTAGGTATACAAGTTATAACACATAACAACCAAGGCGGTAAACTGTATAAAAGTCTACCACACATAACAGCCAAGGTGTTACTAGGTATACAAGTTATAACACATAATAACCAAGGCGGTAAATTGTATAAACGTCTACCACACGTAGCAGCCAAGGTGTTTCTAGGTATGCAAGTTATAACACATAACAACCAAGGCGGTAAACTGTATAAAAATCTACCACACATAACAACCAATGTGTTACTAGGTATACAAGTTATAACACATAACAACCAATGCGGTAAACTGTATAAAAGTCTACCATACATAACAGCCAGGGTGTTACTAGGTATACAAGTTATAACACATAACAACCAAGGCGGTAAACTGTATAAAAGTCTACCACACATAACAGCCAAGGTGTTACTAGGTATACAAGTTATAACACATAACAACCAAGGCGGTAAACTGTATAAAAGTCTACCACACATAACAGCCAAGGTGTTACTAGGTATACAAGTTATAACACATAACAACCAAGGCGGTAAACTGTATAAAAGTCTACCACACATAACAGCCAAGGTGTTACTAGGTATACAAGTTATAACACATAACAACCAAAGCGGTAAACTGTATAAAAGTCTACCACACATAACAGCCAAGGTGTTACTAGGTATACAAGTTATAACACATAGCAACCAAGGCGGTAAACTGTATAAAAGTCTACCACACATAACAGCCAAGGTGTTACTAGGTATACAAGTTATAACACATAACAACCAAGGCGGTAAACTGTATAAAAGTCTACCATACATAACAGCCAAGGTGTTACTAGGTATACAAGTTATAACACATAACAACCAAGGCGGTAAACTGTATAAAAGTCTACCATAAATAACAGCCAAGGGGTTACTAGGTATACAAGTTATAACACATAACAACCAAGGCGGTAAACTGTATAAAAGTCTACCACACATAACAGCCAAGATGTTACTAGGAATACAAGTTATAACACATAACAACCAAGGCGGTAAACTGTATAAAGTCTACCACACATAACAGCCAAGGTGTTACTAGGTATACAAGTTATAACACATAACAACCAAGTCGGTAAACTGTATAAAAGTCTACCACACATAACAGCCAAGGTGTTACTAGGTATACAAGTTATAACACATAACAACCAAGGCGGTAAACTGTATAAAAGTCTACCACACATAACAGCCAAGGTGTTACTAGGTATACAAGTTATACCACATAACAACCAAAGCGGTAAACTGTATAAAAGTCTACCACACATAACAGCCAAGGTGTTACTAGGTATACAAGTTATAACACATAACAACCAAGGCGGTAAACTGTATAAAAGTCTACCACACATAACAGCCAAGGTGTTACTAGGTATACAGGTTATAACACATAACAACCAAGGCGGTAAACTGTATAAAAGTCTACCATACATAACAGCAAAGGTGTTACTAGGTATACAAGTTATAACACATAACAACCAAGGCGGTAAACTGTATAAAAGTCTACCATACATAACAGCCAAGGTGTTACTAGGTATACAAGTTATAACATATAACAACCAAGACGGTAAACTGTATACAAGTCTACCACACATAACAGCCAAGGTGTTACTAGGTATACAAGTTATAACACATAACAACCAAGGCGGTAAACTGTATAAAAGTCTACCACACATAACAGCCAAGGTGTTACTAGGTATACAAGTTATAACACATAACAACCAAGGCGGTAAACTGTATAAAAGTCTACCACACATAACAGTCAAGGTGTTACTAGGTATACAAGTTATAACACATAACAACCAAGGCGGTAAACTGTATAAAAATCTACCACACATAACAACCAATGTGTTACTAGGTATACAAGTTATAACACATAACAACCAATGCGGTAAACTGTATAAAAGTATACCATACATAACAGCCAAGGTGTTACTAGGTATACAAGTTATAACACATAACAACCAAGGCGGTAAACTGTATAAAAGTCTACCACACATAACAGCCAAGGTGTTACTAGGTATACAAGTTATAACACATAACAACCAAGACGGTAAACTGTATAAACGTCTACCACACGTAACAGCCAAGGTGTTACTAGGTATACAAGTTATAACACATAACAACCAAGGCGGTAAACTGTATAAAAATCTACCACACATAACAACCAATGTGTTACTAGGTATACAAGTTATAACACATAACAACCAAGGCGGTAAACTGTATAAAAGTCTACCATACATAACAGCCAAGGTGTTACTAGGTATACAAGTTATAACATATAACAACCAAGACGGTAAACTGTATAAAAGTCTACCAAACATAACAGCCAAGGTGTTACTAGGTATACAAGTTATAACACATAACAACCAAGGCGGTAAACTGTATAAACGTCTACCACACGTAACAGCCAAGGTGTTACTAGGTATACAAGTTATAACACATAACAACCAAAGCGGTAAACTGTATAAAAGTCTACCACACATAACAGCCAAGGTGTTACTAGGTATACAAGTTATAACACATAACAACCAAGGCGGTAAACTGTATAAAAGTCTACCACACATAACAGCCAAGGTGTTACTAGGTATACAAGTTATAACACATAACAACCAAGGCGGTAAACTGTATAAAAGTCTACCACACATAACAGCCAAGGTGTTACTAGGTATACAAGTTATAACAAATAACAACCAAGGCGGTAAACTGTATAAAGTCTACCACACATAACAGCCAAGGTGTTACTAGGTATACAAGTTATAACACATAACAACCAAGGCGGTAAACTGTATAAAAGTCTACCACACATAACAGCCAAGGTGTTACTAGGTATACAAGTTATAGCATATAACAACCAAGGCGGTAAACTGTATAAAAGTCTACCATACATAACAGCCAAGGTGTTACTAGGTATACAAGTTATAACACATAACAACCAAGGCGGTAAACTGTATAAAAGTCTACCACACATAACAGCCAAGGTGTTACTAGGTATACAAGTTATAACACATAATAACCAAGGCGGTAAATTGTATAAACGTCTACCACACGTAGCAGCCAAGGTGTTTCTAGGTATGCAAGTTATAACACATAACAACCAAGGCGGTAAACTGTATAAAAATCTACCACACATAACAACCAATGTGTTACTAGGTATACAAGTTATAACACATAACAACCAATGCGGTAAACTGTATAAAAGTCTACCATACATAACAGCCAGGGTGTTACTAGGTATACAAGTTATAACACATAACAACCAAGGCGGTAAACTGTATAAAAGTCTACCACACATAACAGCCAAGGTGTTACTAAGTATACAAGTTATAACACATAACAACCAAGGCGGTAAACTGTATAAAAGTCTACCACACATAACAGCCAAGGTGTTACTAGGTATACAAGTTATAACACATAACAACCAAGGCGGTAAACTGTATAAAAGTCTACCACACATAACAGCCAAGGTGTTACTAGGTATACAAGTTATAACACATAACAACCAAAGCGGTAAACTGTATAAAAGTCTACCACACATAACAGCCAAGGTGTTACTAGGTATACAAGTTATAACACATAGCAACCAAGGCGGTAAACTGTATAAAAGTCTACCACACATAACAGCCAAGGTGTTACTAGGTATACAAGTTATAACACATAACAACCAAGGCGGTAAACTGTATAAAAGTCTACCATACATAACAGCCAAGGTGTTACTAGGTATACAAGTTATAACACATAACAACCAAGGCGGTAAACTGTATAAAAGTCTACCATAAATAACAGCCAAGGGGTTACTAGGTATACAAGTTATAACACATAACAAGCAAGGCGGTAAACTGTATAAAAGTCTACCACACATAACAGCCAAGATGTTACTAGGAATACAAGTTATAACACATAACAACCAAGGCGGTAAACTGTATAAAGTCTACCACACATAACAGCCAAGGTGTTACTAGGTATACAAGTTATAACACATAACAACCAAGTCGGTAAACTGTATAAAAGTCTACCACACATAACAGCCAAGGTGTTACTAGGTATACAAGTTATAACACATAACAACCAAGGCGGTAAACTGTATAAAAGTCTACCACACATAACAGCCAAGGTGTTACTAGGTATACAAGTTATACCACATAACAACCAAAGCGGTAAACTGTATAAAAGTCTACCACACATAACAGCCAAGGTGTTACTAGGTATACAAGTTATAACACATAACAACCAAGGCGGTAAACTGTATAAAAGTCTACCACACATAACAGCCAAGGTGTTACTAGGTATACAGGTTATAACACATAACAACCAAGGCGGTAAACTGTATAAAAGTCTACCATACATAACAGCAAAGGTGTTACTAGGTATACAAGTTATAACACATAACAACCAAGGCGGTAAACTGTATAAAAGTCTACCATACATAACAGCCAAGGTGTTACTAGGTATACAAGTTATAACATATAACAACCAAGACGGTAAACTGTATAAAAGTCTACCACACATAACAGCCAAGGTGTTACTAGGTATACAAGTTATAACACATAACAACCAAGGCGGTAAACTGTATAAAAGTCTACCACACATAACAGCCAAGGTGTTACTAGGTATACAAGTTATAACACATAACAACCAAGGCGGTAAACTGTATAAAAGTCTACCACACATAACAGTCAAGGTGTTACTAGGTATACAAGTTATAACACATAACAACCAAGGCGGTAAACTGTATAAAAATCTACCACACATAACAACCAATGTGTTACTAGGTATACAAGTTATAACACATAACAACCAATGCGGTAAACTGTATAAAAGTATACCATACATAACAGCCAAGGTGTTACTAGGTATACAAGTTATAACACATAACAACCAAGGCGGTAAACTGTATAAAAGTCTACCACACATAACAGCCAAGGTGTTACTAGGTATACAAGTTATAACACATAACAACCAAGACGGTAAACTGTATAAACGTCTACCACACGTAACAGCCAAGGTGTTACTAGGTATACAAGTTATAACACATAACAACCAAGGCGGTAAACTGTATAAAAATCTACCACACATAACAACCAATGTGTTACTAGGTATACAAGTTATAACACATAACAACCAAGGCGGTAAACTGTATAAAAGTCTACCATACATAACAGCCAAGGTGTTACTAGGTATACAAGTTATAACATATAACAACCAAGACGGTAAACTGTATAAAAGTCTACCAAACATAACAGCCAAGGTGTTACTAGGTATACAAGTTATAACACATAACAACCAAGGCGGTAAACTGTATAAACGTCTACCACACGTAACAGCCAAGGTGTTACTAGGTATACAAGTTATAACACATAACAACCAAGGCGGTAAACTGTATAAAAATCTACCACACATAACAACCAATGTGTTACTAGGTATACAAGTTATAACACATAACAACCAAGGCGGTAAACTGTATAAAAGTCTACCATACATAACAGCCAAGGTGTTACTAGGTATACAAGTTATAACACATAACAACCAAGGCGGTAAACTGTATAAAAGTCTACCATACATAACAGCCAAGGTGTTACTAGGTATGCAAGTTATAACACATAACAACCAAGGCGGTAAACTGTATAAAAGTCTACCACACATAACAGCCAAGGTGTTACTAGGTATACAAGTTATACCACATAACAACCAAAGCGGTAAACTGTATAAAATCTACCACACATAACAGCCAAGGTGTTACTTGGTATACAAGTTATAACACATAACAACCAAGGCGGTAAACTGTATAAAAGTCTACCACACATAACAGCCAAGGTGTTACTAGGTATACAGGTTATAACACATAACAACCAAGGCGGTAAACTGTATAAAAGTCTACCACACATAACAGCCAAGGTGTTACTAGGTATACAAGTTATAACACATAACAACCAAGACGGTAAACTGTATAAACGTCTACCACACGTAACAGCCAAGGTGTTACTAGGTATACAAGTTATAACACATAACAACCAAGGCGGTAAACTGTATAAAAATCTACCACACATAACAACCAATGTGTTACTAGGTATACAAGTTATAACACATAACAACCAAGGCGGTAAACTGTATAAAAGTCTACCATACATAACAGCCAAGGTGTTACTAGGTATACAAGTTATAACATATAACAACCAAGACGGTAAACTGTATAAAAGTCTACCACACATAACAGCCAAGGTGTTACTAGGTATACAAGTTATAACACATAACAACCAAGGCGGTAAACTGAATAAAAGTCTACCACACATAACAGCCAAGGTATTACTAGGTATACAAGTTATAACACATAACAACCAAGGCGGTAAACTGTATAAACGTCTACCACACGTAACAGCCAAGGTGTTACTAGGTATACAAGTTATAACACATAACAACCAAGGCGGTAAACTGTATAAAAATCTACCACACATAACAACCAATGTGTTACTAGGTATACAAGTTATAACACATAACAACCAATGCGGTAAACTGTATAAAAGTCTACCATACATAACAGCCAAGGTGTTACTAGGTATACAAGTTATAACACATAACAACCAAGGCGGTAAACTGTATAAAAGTCTACCACACATAACAGCCAAGGTGTTACTAGGTATACAAGTTATAACACATAACAACCAAGACGGTAAACTGTATAAACGTCTACCACATATAACAGCCAAGGTGTTACTAGGTATACAAGTTATAACACATAACAACCAAGGCGGTAAACTGTATAACAATCTACCACACATAACAACCAATGTGTTACTAGGTATACAAGTTATAACACATAACAACCAATGCGGTCAACTGTATAAAAGTCTACCATACATAACAGCCAAGGTGTTACTAGGTATACAAGTTATAACACATAACAACCAAGGCGGTAAACTGTATAAAAGTCTACCATACATAACAGCCAAGGTGTTACTAGGTATGCAAGTTATAACACATAACAACCAAGGCGGTAAACTGTATAAAAGTCTACCACACATAACAGCCAAGGTGTTACTAGGTATACAAGTTATAACACATAACAACCAAGGCGGTAAACTGTATAAAAGTCTACCATACATAACAGCCAAGGTGTTACTAGGTATGCAAGTTATAACACATAACAACCAAGACGGTAAACTGTATAAAAGTCTACCACACATAACAGCCAAGGTGTTACTAGGTATACAAGTTATACCACATAACAACCAAAGCGGTAAACTGTATAAAAGTCTACCACACATAACAGCCAAGGTGTTACTAGGTATACAAGTTATAACACATAACAACCAAGGCAGTAAACTGTATAAAAGTCTACCACACATAACAGCCAAGGTGTTACTAGGTATACAAGTTATAACACATAACAACCAAGGCGGTAAACTGTATAAAAGTCTACCACACATAACAGCCAAGGTGTTACTAGGTATACAGGTTATAACACATAACAACCAAGGCGGTAAACTGTATAAAAGTCTACCATACATAACAGCAAAGGTGTTACTAGGTATACAAGTTATAACACATAACAACCAAGGCGGTAAACTGTATAAAAGTCTACCATACATAACAGCCAAGGTGTTACTAGGTATACAAGTTATAACATATAACAACCAAGACGGTAAACTGTATAAAAGTCTACCACACATAACAGCCAAGGTGTTACTAGGTATACAAGTTATAACACATAACAACCAAGGCGGTAAACTGTATAAAAGTCTACCACACATAACAGCCAAGGTGTTACTAGGTATACAAGTTATAACACATAACAACCAAGGCGGTAAACTGTATAAAAGTCTACCACACATAACAGCCAAGGTGTTACTAGGTATACAAGTTATAACACATACCAACCAAGGCGGTAAACTGTATAAAAATCTACCACACATAACAACCAATGTGTTACTAGGTATACAAGTTATAACACATAACAACCAATGCGGTAAACTGTATAAAAGTCTACCATACATAACAGCCAAGGTGTTACTAGGTATACAGGTTATAACACATAACAACCAAGGCGGTAAACTGTATAAAAGTCTACCATACATAACAGCAAAGGTGTTACTAGGTATACAAGTTATAACACATAACAACCAAGGCGGTAAACTGTATAAAAGTCTACCATACATAACAGCCAAGGTGTTACTAGGTATACAAGTTATAACATATAACAACCAAGACGGTAAACTGTATAAAAGTCTACCACACATAACAGCCAAGGTGTTACTAGGTATACAAGTTATAACACATAACAACCAAGGCGGTAAACTGTATAAAAGTCTACCACACATAACAGCCAAGGTGTTACTAGGTATACAAGTTATAACACATAACAACCAAGGCGGTAAACTGTATAAAAGTCTACCACACATAACAGCCAAGGTGTTACTAGGTATACAAGCTATAACACATAACAACCAAGGCGGTAAACTGTATAAAAATCTTTCACACATAACAACCAATGTGTTACTAGGTATACAAGTTATAACACATAACAACCAATGCGGTAAACTGTATAAAAGTCTACCATACATAACAGCCAAGGTGTTACTAGGTATACAAGTTATAACACATAACAACCAAGGCGGTAAACTGTATAAAAGTCTACCACACATAACAGCCAAGGTGTTACTAGGTATACAAGTTATAACACATAACAACCAAGGCGGTAAACTGTATAAAAATCTACCACACGTAACAGCCAAGGTGTTACTAGGTATACAAGTTATAACACATAACAACCAAGGCGTTAAACTGTATAAAAATCTACCACACATAACAACCAATGTGTTACTAGGTATACAAGTTATAACACATAACAACCAATGCGGTAAACTGTATAAAAGTCTACCATACATAACAGCCAAGGTGTTACTAGGTATACAAGTTATAACACATAACAACCAAGGCGGTAAACTGTATAAAAGTCTACCACACATAACAGCCAAGGTGTTACTAGGTATATAAGTTATAACACATAACAACCAAGGCGGTAAACTGTATAAAAGTCTACCACACATAACAGCCAAGGTGTTACTAGGTATACAAGTTATAACACATAACAACCAAGACGGTAAACTGTATAAACGTCTACCACATATAACAGCCAAGGTGTTACTAGGTATACAAGTTATAACACATAACAACCAAGGCGGTAAACTGTATAACAATCTACCACACATAACAACCAATGTGTTACTAGGTATACAAGTTATAACACATAACAACCAATGCGGTCAACTGTATAAAAATCTACCATACATAACAGCCAAGGTGTTACTAGGTATACAAGTTATAACACATAACAACCAAGGCGGTAAACTGTATAAAAGTCTACCATACATAACAGCCAAGGTGTTACTAGGTATGCAAGTTATAACACATAACAACCAAGGCGGTAAACTGTATAAAAGTCTACCACACATAACAGCCAAGGTGTTACTAGGTATACAAGTTATAACACATAACAACCAAGGCGGTAAACTGTATAAACGTCTACCACACGTAACAGCTAAGGTGTTACTAGGTATACAAGTTATAACACATAACAACCAAGGCGGTAAACTGTATAAAAGTCTACCACACATAACAGCCAAGGTGTTACTAGGTATACAAGTTAAAACACATAACAACCAAGGCGGTAAACTGTATAAAAGTCTACCACACATAACAGCCAAGGTGTTACTAGGTATACAAGTTATAACACATAACAACCAAGACGGTAAACTGTATAAACGTCTACCATATATAACAGCCAAGGTGTTACTAGGTATACAAGTTATAACACATAACAACCAAGGCGGTAAACTGTATAACAATCTACCACACATAACAACCAATGTGTTACTAGGTATACAAGTTATAACACATAACAACCAATGCGGACAACTGTATAAAAGTCTACCATACATAACAGCCAAGGTGTTACTAGGTATACAAGTTATAACACATAACAACCAAGGCGGTAAACTGTATAAAGTCTACCATACATAACAGCCAAGGTGTTACTAGGTATGCAAGTTATAACACATAACAACCAAGGCGGTAAACTGTATAAAAGTCTACCACACATAACAGCCAAGGTGTTACTAGGTATACAAGTTATAACACATAACAACCAAGGCGGTAAACTGTATAAAAGTCTACCATACATAACAGCCAAGGTGTTACTAGGTATGCAAGTTATAACACATAACAACCAAGGCGGTAAACTGTATAAAAGTCTACCACACATAACAGCCAAGGTGTTACTAGGTATGCAAGTTATACCACATAACAACCAAAGCGGTAAACTGTATAAAAGTCTACCACACATAACAGCCAAGGTGTTACTAGGTATACAAGTTATAACACATAACAACCAAGGCGGTAAACTGTATAAAAGTCTACCACACATAACAGCCAAGGTGTTACTAGGTATACAAGTTATAACACATAACAACCAAGGCGGTAAACTGTATAAAAGTCTACCATACATAACAGCAAAGGTGTTACTAGGTATACAAGTTATAACACATAACAACCAAGGCGGTAAACTGTATAAACGTCTACCACACGTAACAGCCAAGGTGTTACTAGATATACAAGTTATAACACATAACAACCAAGGCGGTAAACTGTATAAAAATCTACCACACATAACAACCAATGTGTTACTAGGTATACAAGTTATAACACATAACAACCAATGCGGTAAAATGTATAAAAGTCTACAATACATAACAGCCAAGGTGTTACTAGGTATACAAGTTATAACACATAACAACCAAGGCGGTAAACTGTATAAAAGTCTACCACACATAACAGCCAAGGTGTTACTAGGTATACAAGTTATAACACATAACAACCAAGGCGGTAAACTGTATAAAAGTCTACCACACATAACAGCCAAGGTGTTACTAGGTATACAAGTTATACCACATAACAACCAAAGCGGTAAACTGTATAAAAGTCTACCACACATGACAGCCAAGGTGTTACTAGGTATACAAGTTATAACACATAACAAACAAGGCGGTAAACTGTATAAAAGTCTACCACACATAACAGCCAAGGTGTTACTAGGTATACAAGTTATAACACATAACAACCAAGGCGGTAAACTGTATAAAAGTCTACCACACATAACAGCCAAGGTGTTACTAGGTATACAAGTTATAACACATAACAACCAAGACGGTAAACTGTATAAACGTCTACCACATATAACAGCCAAGGTGTTACTAGGTATACAAGTTATAACACATAACAACCAAGGCGGTAAACTGTATAACAATCTACCACACATAACAACCAATGTGTTACTAGGTATACAAGTTATAACACATAACAACCAATGCGGACAACTGTATAAAAGTCTACCATACATAACAGCCAAGGTGTTACTAGGTATACAAGTTATAACACATAACAACCAAGGCGGTAAACTGTATAAAAGTCTACCATACATAACAGCCAAGGTGTTACTAGGTATGCAAGTTATAACACATAACAACCAAGGCGGTAAACTGTATAAAAGTCTACCACACATAACAGCCAAGGTGTTACTAGGTATACAAGTTATAACACATAACAACCAATGCGGTAAACTGTATAAAAGTCTACCATACATAACAGCCAAGGTGTTACTAGGTATACAAGTTATAACACATAACAACCAAGGCGGTAAACTGTATAAAAGTCTACCACACATAACAGCCAAGGTGTTACTAGGTATACAAGTTATAACACATAACAACCAATGCGGTAAACTGTATAAAAGTCTACCATACTTAACAGCCAAGGTGTTACTAGGTATACAAGTTATAACACATAACAACCAAGGCGGTAAACTGTATAAAAGTCTACCACACATAACAGCCAAGGTGTTACTAGGTATATAAGTTATAACACATAACAACTAAGGCGGTAAACTGTATAAAAGTCTACCACACATAACAGCCAAGGTGTTACTAGGTATACAAGTTATAACACATAACAACCAAGACGGTAAACTGTATAAACGTCTACCACATATAACAGCCAAGGTGTTACTAGGTATACAAGTTATAACACATAACAACCAAGGCGGTAAACTGTATAACAATCTACCACACATAACAACCAATGTGTTACTAGGTATACAAGTTATAACACATAACAACCAATGCGGTCAACTGTATAAACGTCTACCACACGTAACAGCTAAGGTGTTACTAGGTATACAGGTTATAACACATAACAACCAAGGCGGTAAACTGTATAAAAATCTACCACACATAACAACCAATGTGTTACTAGGTATACAAGTTATAACACATAACAACCAATGCGGTAAACTGTATAAAAGTCTACCATACATAACAGCCAAGGTGTTACTAGGTATACAAGTTATAACACATAACAACCAAGGCGGTAAACTGTATAAAAGTCTACCACACATAACAGCCAAGGTGTTACTAGGTATACAAGTTATAACACATAACAACCAAGGCGGTAAACTGTATAAAAGTCTACCACACATAACAGCCAAGGTGTTACTAGGTATACAAGTTATAACACATAACAACCAAGACGGTAAACTGTATAAACGTCTACCATATATAACAGCCAAGGTGTTACTAGGTATACAAGTTATAACACATAACAACCAAGGCGGTAAACTGTATAACAATCTACCACACATAACAACCAATGTGTTACTAGGTATACAAGTTATAACACATAACAACCAATGCGGACAACTGTATAAAAGTCTACCATACATAACAGCCAAGGTGTTACTAGGTATACAAGTTATAACACATAACAACCAAGGCGGTAAACTGTATAAAGTCTACCATACATAACAGCCAAGGTGTTACTAGGTATGCAAGTTATAACACATAACAACCAAGGCGGTAAACTGTATAAAAGTCTACCACACATAACAGCCAAGGTGTTACTAGGTATACAAGTTATAACACATAACAACCAAGGCGGTAAACTGTATAAAAGTCTACCATACATAACAGCCAAGGTGTTACTAGGTATGCAAGTTATAACACATAACAACCAAGGCGGTAAACTGTATAAAAGTCTACCACACATAACAGCCAAGGTGTTACTAGGTATGCAAGTTATACCACATAACAACCAAAGCGGTAAACTGTATAAAAGTCTACCACACATAACAGCCAAGGTGTTACTAGGTATACAAGTTATAACACATAACAACCAAGGCGGTAAACTGTATAAAAGTCTACCACACATAACAGCCAAGGTGTTACTAGGTATACAAGTTATAACACATAACAACCAAGGCGGTAAACTGTATAAAAGTCTACCATACATAACAGCAAAGGTGTTACTAGGTATACAAGTTATAACACATAACAACCAAGGCGGTAAACTGTATAAACGTCTACCACACATAACAGCCAAGGTGTTACTAGATATACAAGTTATAACACATAACAACCAAGGCGGTAAACTGTATAAAAATCTACCACACATAACAACCAATGTGTTACTAGGTATACAAGTTATAACACATAACAACCAATGCGGTAAACTGTATAAAAGTCTACAATACATAACAGCCAAGGTGTTACTAGGTATACAAGTTATAACACATAACAACCAAGGCGGTAAACTGTATAAAAGTCTACCACACATAACAGCCAAGGTGTTACTAGGTATACAAGTTATAACACATAACAACCAAGGCGGTAAACTGTATAAAAGTCTACCACACATAACAGCCAAGGTGTTACTAGGTATACAAGTTATACCACATAACAACCAAAGCGGTAAACTGTATAAAAGTCTACCACACATGACAGCCAAGGTGTTACTAGGTATACAAGTTATAACACATAACAAACAAGGCGGTAAACTGTATAAAAGTCTACCACACATAACAGCCAAGGTGTTACTAGGTATACAAGTTATAACACATAACAACCAAGGCGGTAAACTGTATAAAAGTCTACCACACATAACAGCCAAGGTGTTACTAGGTATACAAGTTATAACACATAACAACCAAGACGGTAAACTGTATAAACGTCTACCACATATAACAGCCAAGGTGTTACTAGGTATACAAGTTATAACACATAACAACCAAGGCGGTAAACTGTATAACAATCTACCACACATAACAACCAATGTGTTACTAGGTATACAAGTTATAACACATAACAACCAATGCGGACAACTGTATAAAAGTCTACCATACATAACAGCCAAGGTGTTACTAGGTATACAAGTTATAACACATAACAACCAAGGCGGTAAACTGTATAAAAGTCTACCATACATAACAGCCAAGGTGTTACTAGGTATGCAAGTTATAACACATAACAACCAAGGCGGTAAACTGTATAAAAGTCTACCACACATAACAGCCAAGGTGTTACTAGGTATACAAGTTATAACAAATAACAACCAAGGCGGTAAACTGTATAAAAGTCTACCATACATAACAGCCAAGGTGTTACTAGGTATGCAAGTTATAACACATAACAACCAAGGCGGTAAACTGTATAAAAGTCTACCACACATAACAGCCAAGGTGTTACTAGGTATACAAGTTATACCACATAACAACCAAAGCGGTAAACTGTATAAAAGTCTACCACACATAACAGCCAAGGTGTTACTAGGTATACAAGTTATAACACATAACAACCAAGGCGGTAAACTGTATAAAAGTCTACCATACATAACAGCAAAGGTGTTACTAGGTATACAAGTTATAACACATAACAACCAAGGCGGTAAACTGTATAAACGTCTACCACACGTAACAGCCAAGGTGTTACTAGATATACAAGTTATAACACATAACAACCAAGGCGGTAAACTGTATAAAAATCTACCACACATAACAACCAATGTGTTACTAGGTATACAAGTTATAACACATAACAACCAATGCGGTAAACTGTATAAAAGTCTACAATACATAACAGCCAAGGTGTTACTAGGTATACAAGTTATAACACATAACAACCAAGGCGGTAAACTGTATAAAAGTCTACCACACATAACAGCCAAGGTGTTACTAGGTATACAAGTTATAAGCCATAACAACCAAGGCGGTAAACTGTATAAAAGTCTACCACACATAACAGCCAAGGTGTTACTAGGTATACAAGTTATAACACATAACAACCAAGGCGGTAAACTGTATAAAAGTCTACCACACATAACAGCCAAGGTGTTACTAGGTATACAAGTTATACCACATAACAACCAAAGCGGTAAACTGTATAAAAGTCTACCACACATGACAGCCAAGGTGTTACTAGGTATACAAGTTATAACACATAACAAACAAGGCGGTAAACTGTATAAAAGTCTACCACACATAACAGCCAAGGTGTTACTAGGTATACAAGTTATAACACATAACAACCAAGGCGGTAAACTGTATAAAAATCTACCACACATAACAACCAATGTGTTACTAGGTATACAAGTTATAACACATAACAACCAATGCGGTAGACTGTATAAAAGTCTACAATACATAACAGCCAAGGTGTTACTAGGTATACAAGTTATAACACATAACAACCAAGGCGGTAAACTGTATAAAAGTCTACCACACATAACAGCCAAGGTGTTACTAGGTATACAAGTTATAAGCCATAACAACCAAGGCGGTAAACTGTATAAAAGTCTACCACACATAACAGCCAAGGTGTTACTAGGTATACAAGTTATAACACATAACAACCAAGGCGGTAAACTGTATAAAAGTCTACCACACATAACAGCCAAGGTGTTACTAGGTATACAAGTTATACCACATAACAACCAAAGCGGTAAACTGTATAAAAGTCTACCACACATGACAGCCAAGGTGTTACTAGGTATACAAGTTATAACACATAACAAACAAGGCGGTAAACTGTATAAAAGTCTACCACACATAACAGCCAAGGTGTTACTAGGTATACAAGTTATAACACATAACAACCAAGGCGGTAAACTGTATAAAAGTCTACCACACATAACAGCCAAGGTGTTACTAGGTATACAAGTTATAACACATAACAACCAAGACGGTAAACTGTATAAACGTCTACCACATATAACAGCCAAGGTGTTACTAGGTATACAAGTTATAACACATAACAACCAAGGCGGTAAACTGTATAACAATCTACCACACATAACAACCAATGTGTTACTAGGTATACAAGTTATAACACATAACAACCAATGCGGACAACTGTATAAAAGTCTACCATACATAACAGCCAAGGTGTTACTAGGTATACAAGTTATAACACATAACAACCAAGGCGGTAAACTGTATAAAAGTCTACCATACATAACAGCCAAGGTGTTACTAGGTATGCAAGTTATAACACATAACAACTAAGGCGGTAAACTGTATAAAAGTCTACCACACATAACAGCCAAGGTGTTACTAGGTATACAAGTTATAACACATAACAACCAAGGCGGTAAACTGTATAAAAGTCTACCATACATAACAGCCAAGGTGTTACTAGGTATGCAAGTTATAACACATAACAACCAAGGCGGTAAACTGTATAAAAGTCTACCACACATAACAGCCAAGGTGTTACTAGGTATACAAGTTATACCACATAACAACCAAAGCGGTAAACTGTATAAAAGTCTACCACACATAACAGCCAAGGTGTTACTAGGTATACAAGTTATAACACATAACAACCAAGGCGGTAAACTGTATAAAAGTCTACCATACATAACAGCAAAGGTGTTACTAGGTATACAAGTTATAACACATAACAACCAAGGCGGTAAACTGTATAAACGTCTACCACACGTAACAGCCAAGGTGTTACTAGATATACAAGTTATAACACATAACAACCAAGGCGGTAAACTGTATAAAAATCTACCACACATAACAACCAATGTGTCACTAGGTATACAAGTTATAACACATAACAACCAATGCGGTAAACTGTATAAAAGTCTACAATACATAACAGCCAAGGTGTTACTAGGTATACAAGTTATAACACATAACAACCAAGGCGGTAAACTGTATAAAAGTCTACCACACATAACAGCCAAGGTGTTACTAGGTATACAAGTTATAAGCCATAACAACCAAGGCGGTAAACTGTATAAAAGTCTACCACACATAACAGCCAAGGTGTTACTAGGTATACAAGTTATAACACATAACAACCAAGGCGGTAAACTGTATAAAAGTCTACCACACATAACAGCCAAGGTGTTACTAGGTATACAAGTTATACCACATAACAACCAAAGCGGTAAACTGTATAAAAGTCTACCACACATGACAGCCAAGGTGTTACTAGGTATACAAGTTATAACACATAACAAACAAGGCGGTAAACTGTATAAAAGTCTACCACACATAACAGCCAAGGTGTTACTAGGTATACAAGTTATAACACATAACAACCAAGGCGGTAAACTGTATAAAAGTCTACCATACATAACAGCAAAGGTGTTACTAGGTATACAAGTTATAACACATAACAACCAAGGCGGTAAACTGTATAAAAGTCTACCATACATAACAGCCAAGGTGTTACTAGGTATACAAGTTATAACATATAACAACCAAGACGGTAAACTGTATAAAAGTCTACCACACATAACAGCCAAGGTGTTACTAGGTATAAAAGTTATAGCACATAACAACCAAGGCGGTAAACTGTATAAAAGTCTACCACACATAACAGCCAAGGTGTTACTAGGTATACAAGTTATAACACATAACAACCAAGGCGGTAAACTGTATAAACGTCTACCACACGTAACAGCCAAGGTGTTACTAGGTATACAAGTTATAACACATAACAACCAAGGCGGTAAACTGTATAAAAATCTACCACACATAACAACCAATGTGTTACTAGGTATACAAGGTATAACACATAACAACCAATGCAGTAAACTGTATAAAAGTCTACCATACATAACAGCCAAGGTGTTACTAGGTATACAAGTTATAACACATAACAACCAAGGCGGTAAACTGTATAAAAGTCTACCACACATAACTGCCAAGGTGTTACTAGGTATACAAGTTATAACACATAACAACCAAGACGGTAAACTGTATAAAAGTCTACCATACATAACAGCCAAGGTGTTACTAGGTATACAAGTTATAACACATAACAACCAAGGCGGTAAACTGTATAAAAGTCTACCACACATAACAGCCAAGGTGTTACAAGGTATAGAAGTTATAACACATAACAACCAAGGCGGTAAGCTGTATAAAAGTCTACCATACATAACAGCCAAGGTGTTACTAGGTATGCAAGTTATAACACATAACAACCAAGGCGGTAAACTGTATAAAAGTCTACCACACATAACAGCCAAGGTGTTACTAGATATACAAGTTATACCACATAACAACCAAAGCGGTAAACTGTATAAAAGTCTACCACACATAACAGCCAAGGTGTTACTTGGTATACAAGTTATAACACATAACAACCAAGGCGGTAAACTGTATAAAAGTCTACCACACATAACAACCAAGGTGTTACTAGGTATGCAAGTTATAACACATAACAACCAAGGCGGTAAACTGTATAAAAGTCTACCATACATAACAGCAAAGGTGTTACTAGGTATACAAGTTATAACACATAACAACCAAGGCGGTAAACTGTATAAAAGTCTACCATACATAACAGCCAAGGTGTTACTAGGTATACAAGTTATAACATATAACAACCAAGACGGTAAACTGTATAAAAGTCTACCACACATAACAGCCAAGGTGTTACTAGGTATACAAGTTATAACACATAACAACCAAGGCGGTAAACTGTATAAAAGTCTACCACACATAACAGCCAAGGTGTTACTAGGTATACAAGTTATAACACATAACAACCAAGGCGGTAAACTGTATAAACGTCTACCACACGTAACAGCCAAGGTGTTACTAGGTATACAAGTTATAACACATAACAACCAAGGCGGTAAACTGTATAAAAATCTACCACACATAACAACCAATGTGTTACTAGGTATACAAGTTATAACACATAACAACCAATGCGGTAAACTGTATAAAAGTCTACCATACATAACAGCCAAGGTGTTACTAGGTATACAAGTTATAACACATAACAACCAAGGCGGTAAACTGTATAAAAGTCTATCACACATAACAGCCAAGGTGTTACTAGGTATACAAGTTATAACCCATAACAACCAAGGCGGTAAACTGTATAAAAGTCTACCACACATAACAGCCAAGGTGTTACTAGGTATACAAGTTATAACACATAACAACCAAGGCGGTAAACTGTATAAAAGTCTACCATACATAACAGACAAAGTGTTACTAGGTATACAAGTTATAACACATAACAACCAAGGCGGTAAACTGTATAAAAGTCTACCACACATAACAGCCAAGGTGTTACTAGGTATACAAGTTATATCACATAACAACCAACGCGGTAAACTGTATAAAAGTCTACCACACATAACAGCCAAGGTGTTACTAGGTATACAAGTTATAACACATAACAACCAAGGCGGTAAACTGTATAAAAGTCTACCACACATAACAGCCAAGGTGTTACTAGGTATACAAGTTATAGCATATAACAACCAAGGCGGTAAACTGTATAAAAGTCTACCACACATAACAGCCAAGGTGTTACTAGGTATACAAGTTATAACACATAACAACCAAGGCGGTAAACTGTATAAAAGTCTACCACACATAACAGCCAAGGTGTTACTAGGTATTAATGTTATAACACATAACAACCAAGGCGGTAAACTGTATAAACGTCTACCACACGTAACAGCCAAGGTGTTTCTAGGTATACAAGTTATAACACATAACAACCAAGGCGGTAAACTGTATAAAAATCTACCACACATAACAACCAATGTGTTACTAGGTATACAAGTTATAACACATAACAACCAATGCGGTAAACTGTATAAAAGTCTACCATACATAACAGCCAAGGTGTTACTAGGTATGCAAGTTATAACACATAACAACCAAGGCGGTAAACTGTATAAAAGTCTACCACACATAACAGCCAAGGTGTTACTAGGTATACAAGTTATAACACATAACAACCAAGGCGGTAAACTGTATAAAAGTCTACCACACATAACAACCAAGGTGTTACTAGGTATACAAGTTATAACACATAACAACCAAGGCGGTAAACTGTATAAAAGTCTACCACACATAACAGCCAAGGTGTTACTAGGTATACAAGTTATACCACATAACAACCAAAGCGGTAAACTGTATAAAAGTCTACCACACATAACAGCCAAGGTGTTACTAGGTATACAAGTTATAACACATAACAACCAAGGCGGTAAACTGTATAAAAGTCTACCATACATAACAGCCAAGGTGTTACTAGGTATACAAGTTATAACACATAACAACCAAGGCGGTAAACTGTATAAAGGTCTACCATACATAACAGCCAAGGTGTTACTAGATATACAAGTTATAACATATAACAACCAAGGCGGTAAACTGTATAAACGTCTACCACACGTAACAGCCAAGGTGTTACTAGATATACAAGTTATAACACATAACAACCAAGGCGGTAAACTGTATAAAAATCTACCACACATAACAACCAATGTGTCACTAGGTATACAAGTTATAACACATAACAACCAATGCGGTAAACTGTATAAAAGTCTACAATACATAACAGCCAAGGTGTTACTAGGTATACAAGTTATAACACATAACAACCAAGGCGGTAAACTGTATAAAAGTCTACCACACATAACAGCCAAGGTGTTACTAGGTATACAAGTTATAAGCCATAACAACCAAGGCGGTAAACTGTATAAAAGTCTACCACACATAACAGCCAAGGTGTTACTAGGTATACAAGTTATAACACATAACAACCAAGGCGGTAAACTGTATAAAAGTCTACCACACATAACAGCCAAGGTGTTACTAGGTATACAAGTTATACCACATAACAACCAAAGCGGTAAACTGTATAAAAGTCTACCACACATGACAGCCAAGGTGTTACTAGGTATACAAGTTATAACACATAACAAACAAGGCGGTAAACTGTATAAAAGTCTACCACACATAACAGCCAAGGTGTTACTAGGTATACAAGTTATAACACATAACAACCAAGGCGGTAAACTGTATAAAAGTCTACCATACATAACAGCAAAGGTGTTACTAGGTATACAAGTTATAACACATAACAACCAAGGCGGTAAACTGTATAAAAGTCTACCATACATAACAGCCAAGGTGTTACTAGGTATACAAGTTATAACATATAACAACCAAGACGGTAAACTGTATAAAAGTCTACCACACATAACAGCCAAGGTGTTACTAGGTATACAAGTTATAACACATAACAACCAAGGCGGTAAACTGTATAAACGTCTACCACACGTAACAGCCAAGGTGTTTCTAGGTATACAAGTTATAACACATAACAACCAAGGCGGTAAACTGTATAAAAATCTACCACACATAACAACCAATGTGTTACTAGGTATACAAGTTATAACACATAACAACCAATGCGGTAAACTGTATAAAAGTCTACCATACATAACAGACAAGGTGTTACTAGGTATGCAAGTTATAACACATAACAACCAAGGCGGTAAACTGTATAAAAGTCTACCACACATAACAGCCAAGGTGTTACTAGGTATACAAGTTATAACACATAACAACCAAGGCGGTAAACTGTATAAAAGTCTACCACACATAACAACCAAGGTGTTACTAGGTATACAAGTTATAACACATAACAACCAAGGCGGTAAACTGTATAAAAGTCTACCACACATAACAGCCAAGGTGTTACTAGGTATACAAGTTATACCACATAACAACCAAAGCGGTAAACTGTATAAAAGTCTACCACACATAACAGCCAAGGTGTTACTAGGTATACAAGTTATAACACATAACAACCAAGGCGGTAAACTGTATAAAAGTCTACCATACATAACAGCCAAGGTGTTACTAGGTATACAAGTTATAACACATAACAAACAAGGCGGTAAACTGTATAAAGGTCTACCATACATAACAGCCAAGGTGTTACTAGATATACAAGTTATAACATATAACAACCAAGGCGGTAAACTGTATAAACGTCTACCACACGTAACAGCCAAGGTGTTACTAGATATACAAGTTATAACACATAACAACCAAGGCGGTAAACTGTATAAAAATCTACCACACATAACAACCAATGTGTCACTAGGTATACAAGTTATAACACATAACAACCAATGCGGTAAACTGTATAAAAGTCTACAATACATAACAGCCAAGGTGTTACTAGGTATACAAGTTATAACACATAACAACCAAGGCGGTAAACTGTATAAAAGTCTACCACACATAACAGCCAAGGTGTTACTAGGTATACAAGTTATAAGCCATAACAACCAAGGCGGTAAACTGTATAAAAGTCTACCACACATAACAGCCAAGGTGTTACTAGGTATACAAGTTATAACACATAACAACCAAGGCGGTAAACTGTATAAAAGTCTACCACACATAACAGCCAAGGTGTTACTAGGTATACAAGTTATACCACATAACAACCAAAGCGGTAAACTGTATAAAAGTCTACCACACATGACAGCCAAGGTGTTACTAGGTATACAAGTTATAACACATAACAAACAAGGCGGTAAACTGTATAAAAGTCTACCACACATAACAGCCAAGGTGTTACTAGGTATACAAGTTATAACACATAACAACCAAGGCGGTAAACTGTATAAAAGTCTACCATACATAACAGCAAAGGTGTTACTAGGTATACAAGTTATAACACATAACAACCAAGGCGGTAAACTGTATAAAAGTCTACCATACATAACAGCCAAGGTGTTACTAGGTATACAAGTTATAACATATAACAACCAAGACGGTAAACTGTATAAAAGTCTACCACACATAACAGCCAAGGTGTTACTAGGTATAAAAGTTATAGCACATAACAACCAAGGCGGTAAACTGTATAAAAGTCTACCACACATAACAGCCAAGGTGTTACTAGGTATACAAGTTATAACACATAACAACCAAGGCGGTAAACTGTATAAACGTCTACCACACGTAACAGCCAAGGTGTTACTAGGTATACAAGTTATAACACATAACAACCAAGGCGGTAAACTGTATAAAAATCTACCACACATAACAACCAATGTGTTACTAGGTATACAAGGTATAACACATAACAACCAATGAGGTAAACTGTATAAAAGTCTACCATACATAACAGCCAAGGTGTTACTAGGTATACAAGTTATAACACATAACAACCAAGGCGGTAAACTGTATAAAAGTCTACCACACATAACTGCCAAGGTGTTACTAGGTATACAAGTTATAACACATAACAACCAAGACGGTAAACTGTATAAACGTCTACCACACGTAACAGCCAAGGTGTTACTAGGTATACAAGTTATAACACATAACAACCAAGGCGGTAAACTGTATAAAAATATACCACACATAACAACCAATGTGTTACTAGGTATACAAGTTATAACACATAACAACCAATGCGGTAAACTGTATAAAAGTCTACCATACATAACAGCCAAGGTGTTACTAGGTATACAAGTTATAACACATAACAACCAAGGCGGTAAACTGTATAAAAGTCTACCACACATAACAGCCAAGGTGTTACAAGGTATAGAAGTTATAACACATAACAACCAAGGCGGTAAGCTGTATAAAAGTCTACCATACATAACAGCCAAGGTGTTACTAGGTATGCAAGTTATAACACATAACAACCAAGGCGGTAAACTGTATAAAAGTCTACCACACATAACAGCCAAGGTGTTACTAGATATACAAGTTATACCACATAACAACCAAAGCGGTAAACTGTATAAAAGTCTACCACACATAACAGCCAAGGTGATACTAGGTATACAAGTTATAACACATAACAACCAAGGCGGTAAACTGTATAAAAGTCTACCACACATAACAACCAAGGTGTTACTAGGTATGCAAGTTATAACACATAACAACCAAGGCGGTAAACTGTATAAAAGTCTACCATACATAACAGCAAAGGTGTTACTAGGTATACAAGTTATAACACATAACAACCAAGGCGGTAAACTGTATAAAAGTCTACCATACATAACAGCCAAGGTGTTACTAGGTTACAAGTTATAACATATAACAACCAAGACGGTAAACTGTATAAAAGTCTACCACACATAACAGCCAAGGTGTTACTAGGTATACAAGTTATAACACATAACAACCAAGGCGGTAAACTGTATAAAAGTCTACCACACATAACAGCCAAGGTGTTACTAGGTATACAAGTTATAACACATAACAACCAAGGCGGTAAACTGTATAAACGTCTACCACACGTAACAGCCAAGGTGTTACTAGGTATACAAGTTATAACACATAACAACCAAGGCGGTAAACTGTATAAAAATCTACCACACATAACAACCAATGTGTTACTAGGTATACAAGTTATAACACATAACAACCAATGCGGTAAACTGTATAAAAGTCTACCATACATAACAGCCAAGGTGTTACTAGGTATACAAGTTATAACACATAACAACCAAGGCGGTAAACTGTATAAAAGTCTATCATACATAACAGCCAAGGTGTTACTAGGTATACAAGTTATAACCCATAACAACCAAGGCGGTAAACTGTATAAAAGTCTACCACACATAACAGCCAAGGTGTTACTAGGTATACAAGTTATAACACATAACAACCAAGGCGGTAAACTGTATAAAAGTCTACCATACATAACAGCCAAAGTGTTACTAGGTATACAAGTTATAACACATAACAACCAAGGCGGTAAACTGTATACAAGTCTACCACACATAACAGCCAAGGTGTTACTAGGTATACAAGTTATATCACATAACAACCAACGCGGTAAACTGTATAAAAGTCTACCACACATAACAGCCAAGGTGTTACTAGGTATACAAGTTATAACACATAACAACCAAGGCGGTAAACTGTATAAAAGTCTACCACACATAACAGCCAAGGTGTTACTAGGTATACAAGTTATAACAAATAACAACCAAGGCGGTAAACTGTATAAAGTCTACCACACATAACAGCCAAGGTGTTACTAGGTATACAAGTTATAACACATAACAACCAAGGCTGTAAACTGTATAAAAGTCTACCACACATAACAGCCAAGGTGTTACTAGGTATACAAGTTATAGCATATAACAACCAAGGCGGTAAACTGTATAAAAGTCTACCACACATAACAGCCAAGGTGTTACTAGGTATACAAGTTATAACACATAACAACCAAGGCGGTAAACTGTATAAAAGTCTACCACACATAACAGCCAAGGTGTTACTAGGTATACAAGTTATAACACATAACAACCAAGGCGGTAAACTGTATAAAGGTCTACCATACATAACAGCCAAGGTGTTACTAGATATACAAGTTATAACATATAACAACCAAGGCGGTAAACTGTATAAACGTCTACCACACGTAACAGTCAAGGTGTTACTAGATATACAAGTTATAACACATAACAAC
>OY804587.1:93356985-93558819 GCA_963680875.1 Bathymodiolus brooksi
ATACAAGGCCATCAGAACATTACTATAGATCATACAAGGCCATCAGAACATTACTATAGATAATACAAGGCCATCATAACATTACTATAGATAATACAAGGCCATCATAACATTACTATAGATCATACAAGGCCATCAGAACATTAATATAGATCATACAAGGCTATCAAAACATTACTATAGATAATACAAGGCCATCATAACATTACTATAGATAATACAAGGCCATCAGAACATTATTATAGATAATACAAGGCCATCAGAACATTACTATAGATAATACAAGGCCATCATAACATTACTATAGATCATACAAGGCCACCAGAACATTACTATAGATCATACAAGGCCATCAGAACATTACTATAGATCATACAAGGTCATCAGAACATTACTATAGATAATACAAGGCCATCAAAACATTACTATAGATAATACAAGGCCATCATAACATTACTATAGATCATACAAGGCCATCAGAACATTACTATAGATAATACAAGGCCATCATAACATTACTATAGATCATACAAGGCCATCAGAACATTACTATAGATCATACAAGGCCATCAGAACATTACTATAGATAATACAAGGCCATCAGAACATTACTATAGATCATACAAGGCCATCAAAACATTACTATAGATCATACAAGGCCATCAGAACATTACTATAGATCATACAAGGCCATCAGAACAATACTATAAATCATACAAGGCCATCAAAGCATTACTATAGATCATACAAGGCCATCTGAACATTACTATAGATCATACAAGGCCATCATAACATTAATATAGATCATACAAGGCCATCATAACATTACTATAGATAATACAAGGCCATCATAACATTACTATAGATCATACAAGGCCATCATAACATTACTATAGATAATACAAGGCCATCAAAACATTACTATAAATAATACAAGGCCATCATAACATTACTATAGATCATACAAGGCCATCAGAACATTACTATAGTTAATACAAGCCATCGGAACATTATTATAGATAATACAAGGTCATCAGAACAATACTATAGATCATACAAGCCATCAGAACATTATTATAGATAATACAAGGCCATCAGAACATTACTATAGATAATACAAGGCCATCAGAACAATACTATAGATAATACAAGCCATCAGAACAGTATTATAGATAATACAAGGCCATCAGAACAATACTATAGATCATACAAGGCCATCAGAACATTACTATAGATAATACAAGCCATCAGAACATTATTATAGATAATACAAGGCCATCAGAACATTACTATAGATAATACAAGCCATCAGAACATTACTATAGATCATACATGGCCATCAGAACAATACTTTAGATAATACAGGCCATCAGAACATTACTATAGATCATACAAGGCCATCAAAACATTACTATAGATCATACAAGGCCATCAGAACATTACTATAGATCATACAAGGTTATCAGAACATTACTATAGATCATACAAGGCCATCAGAACATTACCATAGATAATACAAGGACATCAGAACATTACTATAGATCATACAAGGCCATCAGAACATTACTATAGATAATACAAGGCCATCAGAACATTACTATAGATCATATAAGGCCATCAGAACAATATTATAGATCATACAAGGCCATCAAACATTACTATAGATAATACAAGGCCATCAGAACATTACTATAGATCATACAAGGCCATCAAAACATTACTATAGATCATACAAGGCCATAAGAACATTACTATAGATCATACAAGGCCATCAGAACATTACTATAGATCATACAAGGCCATCAGCACATTACTATAGATCATATAAGGCCATCAGAACAATATTATATATCATACAAGGCCATCAAACATTACTATAGATAATACAAGGCCATCATAACATTACTATAGATCATACAAGGCCATCAAAACATTACTATAGATCATACAAGGCCGTCAGAACATTACTATAGATCATACAAGGCCATCATAACATTACTATATATCATACAAGGCCATCATAACATTACTATAGATAATACAAGGCCAACATAACATTACTATAGATAATACAAGGCCATCAAAACATTAATATAGATAATACAAGGCCATCATAACATTACTATAGATAATACAAGGCCATCAGAAAATTACTATAGATCATATAAGGACATCAGAACAATATTATATATCATACAAGGCCATCAAACATTACTATAGATAATACAAGGTCATCAGAACATTACTATAGATCATACAAGGCCATCAAAACATTACTATAGATCATACAAGGCCATCAGAACATTACTATAGATCATACAAGGCCATCATAACATTACTATAGATCATACAAGGCCACCAGAACATTACTATAGATAATACAAGGCCATCATAACATTACTATAGATAATACAAGGCCATCAAAACATTACTATAGATAATACAAGGCCATCATAACATTACTATAGAGCATACAAGGCCACCAGAACATTACTATAGATCATACAAGGCCATCAGAACATTACTATAGATCATACAAGGCCATCAGAACATTGCTATAGATAATACAAGGCCATCAAAACATTACTATAGATAATACAAGGCCATCATAACATTACTATAGATAATATAAGGCCATCATAACATTACTATAGATCATACAAGGCCATCAGAACATTAATATAGATCATACAAGGCCATCAAAACATTACTATAGATAATACAAGGCCATCATAACATTACTATAGATAATACAAGGCCATCAAAACATTATTATAGATAATACAAGGCCATCAGAACATTACCATAGATAATACAAGGCCATCATAACATTACTATAGATCATACAAGGCCACAAGAACATTACTATAGATCATACGAGGCCATCAGAACATTACTATAGATCTTACAAGGCCATCATAACATTACTATAGATAATACAAGGCCATCAAAACATTACTATAGATAATACAGGCCATCATAACATTACTATAGATAATACAAGGCCGCCAGAACATTATTATAGATAATACAAGGCCATCAGAACATTACCATAGATAATACAAGAACATCAGAACATTACTATAGATCATACAAGGCCATCAAAACATTACTATAGATAATACAAGGTGCCATCATAACATTACTATAGATCATGCAAGGCCATCAGAACATTACTATAGATAATACAAGGCCATCAGAACATTACTATAGATCATACAAGGCCATCAGAACATTACTATAGAACATACAAGGCCATCAGAACATTATTATAGATAATACAAGGCCTTCAGAACATTACTATAGATCATACAAGGCCATCAACAGATTACTATAGATCATACAAGGCCATCAGAACATTACTATAGATAATGCAAGGCCATCAGAACATTACTATAGATCATACAAGGCCATCAGAACAATATTATAGATCATACAAGGCCATGAAACATTACTATAGATAATACAAGGCCATCAGAACATTACTATAGATCATAGAAAGCCATCAAAACATTACTATAGATCATACAAGGCCATCAGAACATTACTATAGATCATACAAGGCCATCATAACATTACTATAGATCATACAAGGCCATCATAACATTACTATAGATAATACACGGCCATCATAACATTACTATAGATAATACAAGACCATCAAAACATTACTATAGATAATACAAGGCCATCATAACATTACTATAGATCATACAAGGCCATCAGAACATTACTATAGATCATACAAGGCCATCAGAACATTACTATAGAAAATACAAGGCCATCAAAACATTACTATAGATAATACAAGGCCATCATAACATTACTATAGATCATACATGGCCACCAGAACATTACTATAGATCATACAAGGCCATCAGAACATTACTATAGATCATACAAGGCCATCAGAACATTACTATAGATAATACAAGGCCATCATAACATTACTATAGATAATACAAGGCCATCATAACATTACTATAGATCATACAAGGCCATCAGAACATTAATATAGATCATACAAGGCTATCAAAACATTACTATAGATAATACAAGGCCATCATAACATTACTATAGATAATACAAGGCCATCAGAACATTATTATAGATAATACAAGGCCATCAGAACATTACTATAGATAATACAAGGCCATCATAACATTACTATAGATCATACAAGGCCACCAGAACATTACTATAGATCATACAAGGCCATCAGAACTTTACTATAGATCATACAAGGTCATCAGAACATTACTATAGATAATACAAGGCCATCAAAACATTACTATAGATAATACAAGGCCATCATAACATTACTATAGATCATACAAGGCCATCAGAACATTACTATAGATAATACAAGGCCATCATAACATTACTATAGATCATACAAGGCCATCAGAACATTACTATAGATCATACAAGGCCATCAGAACATTACTATAGATAATACAAGGCCATCAGAACATTACTATAGATCATACAAGGCCATCAAAACATTACTATAGATCATACAAGGCCATCAGAACATTACTATAGATCATACAAGGCCATCAGAACAATACTATAAATCATACAAGGCCATCAAAGCATTACTATAGATCATACAAGGCCATCTGAACATTACTATAGATCATACAAGGCCATCATAACATTAATATAGATCATACAAGGCCATCATAACATTACTATAGATAATACAAGGCCATCATAACATTACTATAGATCATACAAGGCCATCATAACATTACTATAGATAATACAAGGCCATCAAAACATTACTATAAATAATACAAGGCCATCATAACATTACTATAGATCATACAAGGCCATCAGAACATTACTATAGTTAATACAAGCCATCAGAACATTATTATAGATAATACAAGGCCATCAGAACATTACTATAGATCATACAAGGCCATCAGAACATTACTATAGATCATACAAGGCCATCAGAACATTACTATAGATAATACAAGGCCATCATAACATTACTATAGATAATACAAGGCCATCATAACATTACTATAGATCATACAAGGCCATCAGAACATTAATATAGATCATACAAGGCTATCAAAACATTACTATAGATAATACAAGGCCATCATAACATTACTATAGATAATACAAGGCCATCAGAACATTATTATAGATAATACAAGGCCATCAGAACATTACTATAGATAATACAAGGCCATCATAACATTACTATAGATCATACAAGGCCACCAGAACATTACTATAGATCATACAAGGCCATCAGAACATTACTATAGATCATACAAGGTCATCAGAACATTACTATAGATAATACAAGGCCATCAAAACATTACTATAGATAATACAAGGCCATCATAACATTACTATAGATCATACAAGGCCATCAGAACATTACTATAGATAATACAAGGCCATCATAACATTACTATAGATCATACAAGGCCATCAGAACATTACTATAGATCATACAAGGCCATCAGAACATTACTATAGATAATACAAGGCCATCAGAACATTACTATAGATCATACAAGGCCATCAAAACATTACTATAGATCATACAAGGCCATCAGAACATTACTATAGATCATACAAGGCCATCAGAACAATACTATAAATCATACAAGGCCATCAAAGCATTACTATAGATCATACAAGGCCATCTGAACATTACTATAGATCATACAAGGCCATCATAACATTAATATAGATCATACAAGGCCATCATAACATTACTATAGATAATACAAGGCCATCATAACATTACTATAGATCATACAAGGCCATCATAACATTACTATAGATAATACAAGGCCATCAAAACATTACTATAAATAATACAAGGCCATCATAACATTACTATAGATCATACAAGGCCATCAGAACATTACTATAGTTAATACAAGCCATCAGAACATTATTATAGATAATACAAGGCCATCAGAACAATACTATAGATCATACAAGCCATCAGAACATTATTATAGATAATACAAGGCCATCAGAACATTACTATAGATAATACAAGGCCATCAGAACAATACTATAGATAATACAAGCCATCAGAACAGTATTATAGATAATACAAGGCCATCAGAACAATACTATAGATCATACAAGGCCATCAGAACATTACTATAGATAATACAAGCCATCAGAACATTATTATAGATAATACAAGGCCATCAGAACATTACTATAGATAAAACAAGCCATTAGAACATTACTATAGATCATACATGGCCATCAGAACAATACTTTAGATAATACAGGCCATCAGAACATTACTATAGATCATACAAGGCCATCAAAACATTACTATAGATCATACAAGGCCATCAGAACATTACTATAGATCATACAAGGCTATCAGAACATTACTATAGATCATACAAGGCCATCAGAACATTACCATAGATAATACAAGGACATCAGAACATTACTATAGATCATACAAGGCCATCAGAACATTACTATAGATCATACAAGGCCATCAGAACATTACTATAGATCATATAAGGCCATCAGAACAATATTATAGATCATACAAGGCCATCAAACATTACTATAGATAATACAAGGCCATCAGAACATTACTATAGATCATACAAGGCCATCAAAACATTACTATAGATCATACAAGGCCATAAGAACATTACTATAGATCATACAAGGCCATCATAACATTACTATAGATCATACAAGGCCATCATAACATTACTATAGATAATACAAGGCCATCATAACATTACTATAGATAATACAAGGCCATCAAAACATTACTATAGATAATACAAGGCCATCAAAACATTACTATAGATAATACAAGGCCATCAGAACATTACTATAGATCATACAAGGCCACCAGAACATAACTATAGATCATACAAGGCAACCCGAACATTACTATAGATCATACAAGGCCATCAGAACATTACTATAGATCACACAGGCCATCAGAACATTATTATAGATAATACAAGGCCACCAGAACATTACTATAGATCATACAAGGCCACCAGAACATTACTATAGATCATACAAGTCCACCAGAACATTACTATAGATCATACAAGGCCATCAGAACATTATTATAGATCATACAGGACCATCAGAACATTACTATAGATAATACAAGGCCATCAGAACATTACAATAGATCATACAAGGCCATCAGAACAATATTATAGATAATACAAGGCCATCAGAACAATACTATAGATCATACAAGGCCATCAAAGCATTACTATAGATCATACAAGGCCATCAGAACATTACTATAGATAATACAAGGCTATCAGATCATTACTATAGATCATACAAGGCCATCATAACATTACTATAGATAATACAAGGCCATCAGAACAATACTATGGATAATACAAGGCCATCAGATCATTACCATAGATCATACAAGGCCACCAGAACATTACTATAGAAAATACAAGGCCATCAGATCATTACTATAGATAATACAAGGCCATTAGAACATTATTATAGATAATACAAGGCCATCAGAACATTACTATAGATAATACAAGGCCATCAGAACATTATTATAGATAATACAAGGCCATCAGAACATTACTATAGATCATACAAGGCCATCATAACATTACTATAGATCATACAAGGCCACCAGAACATTACAATAGATAATACAAGGCCACCAGAACATTACTATAGATCATACAAGACCATCAGAACTTTACTATTGATAATACAAGGCCATCATAACATTACTATAGATCATACAAGGCCATCATAACATTACTATAGATAATACAAGGCCATCAGAACATTACTATAGATCATACAAGGCCATCAAAACATTACTATAGATCATACAAGGCCATCAGAGCATTACTATAGATCATACAAAGCCATCAGAACAATACTATAAATCATACAAGGCCATCAAAGCATTACTATAGATCATACAAGGCCATCTGAACATTACTATAGATCATACAAGGCCATCATAACATTAATATAGATCATACAAGGCCATCATAACATTACTATTGATAATACAAGGCCATCATAACATTACTATAGATCATACAAGGCCATCATAACATTACTATAGATAATACAAGGCCATCAAAACATTACTATAAATAATACAAGGCCATCATAACATTACTATAGATCATACAAGGCCATCAGAACATTACTATAGTTAATACAAGCCATCAGAACATTATTATAGATCATACAAGGCCATCAGAACATTACTATAGATCATACAAGGCCATCAGAACATTACTATAGATCATACAAGGCCATCAGAACATTACTATAGATAATACAAGGCCATCATAACATTACTATAGATAATACAAGGCCATCATAACATTACTATAGACCATACAAGGCCATCAGAACATTAATATAGATCATACAAGGCTATCAAAACATTACTATAGATAATACAAGGCCATCATAACATTACTATAGATAATACAAGGCCATCAGAACATTATTATAGATAATACAAGGCCATCAGAACATTACTATAGATAATACAAGGCCATCATAACATTACTATAGATCATACAAGGCCACCAGAACATTACTATAGATCATACAAGGTCATCAGAACATTACTATAGATAATACAAGGCCATCAAAACATTACTATAGATAATACAAGGCCATCATAACATTACTATAGATCATACAAGGCCATCAGAACATTACTATAGATAATACAAGGCCATCATAACATTACTATAGATCATACAAGGCCATCAGAACATTACTATAGATCATACAAGGCCATCAGAACATTACTATAGATAATACAAGGCCATCAGAACATTACTATAGATCATACAAGGCCATCAAAACATTACTATAGATCATACAAGGCCATCAGAACATTACTATAGATCATACAAGGCCACCAGAACAATACTATAAATCATACAAGGCCATCAAAGCATTACTATAGATCATACAAGGCCATCTGAACATTACTATAGATCATACAAGGCCATCATAACATTAATATAGATCATACAAGGCCATCATAACATTACTATAGATAATACAAGGCCATCATAACATTACTATAGATCATACAAGGCCATCATAACATTACTATAGATAATACAAGGCCATCAAAACATTACTATAAATAATACAAGGCCATCATAACATTACTATAGATCATACAAGGCCATCAGAACATTACTATATTTAATACAAGCCATCAGAACATTATTATAGATAATACAAGGCCATCAGAACAATACTATAGATCATACAAGCCATCAGAACATTATTATAGATAATACAAGGCCATCAGAACATTACTATAGATAATACAAGGCCATCAGAACAATACTATAGATAATACAAGCCATCAGAACAGTATTATAGATAATACAAGGCCATCAGAACAATACTATAGATCATACAAGGCCATCAGAACATTACTATAGATAATACAAGCCATCAGAACATTATTATAGATAATACAAGGCCATCAGAACATTACTATAGATAATACAAGCCATCAGAACATTACTATAGATCATACATGGCCATCAGAACAATACTTTAGATAATACAGGCCATCAGAACATTACTATAGATCATACAAGGCCATCAAAACATTACTATAGATCATACAAGGCCATCAGAACATTACTATAGATCATACAAGGCTATCAGAACATTACTATAGATCATACAAGGCCATCAGAACATTACCATAGATAATACAAGGACATCAGAACATTACTATAGATCATACAAGGCCATCACAACATTACTATAGATAATACAAGGCCATCAGAACATTACTATAGATCATATAAGGCCATCAGAACAATATTATAGATCATACAAGGCCATCAAACATTACTATAGATAATACAAGGCCATCAGAACATTACTATAGATCATACAAGGCCATCAAAACATTACTATAGATCATACAAGGCCATAAGAACATTACTATAGATCATACAAGGCCATCATAACATTACTATAGATCATACAAGGCCATCATAACATTACTATAGATAATACAAGGCCATCATAACATTACTATAGATAATACAAGGCCATCAAAACATTACTATAGATAATACAAGGCCATCATAACATTACTATAGATCATACAAGGCCATCAGAACATTACTATAGATCATACAAGGCCATCAGAACATTACTATAGAAAATACAAGGCCATCAAAACATTACTATAGATAATACAAGGCCATCAGAACATTACTATAGATCATACAAGGCCACCAGAACATAACTATTGATCATACAAGGCAACCCGAACATTACTATAGATCATACAAGGCCATCAGAACATTACTATAGATCACACAGGCCATCAGAACATTATTATAGATAATACAAGGCCACCAGAACATTACTATAGATCATACAAGGCCACCAGAACATTACTATAGATCATACAAGTCCACCAGAACATTACTATAGATCATACAAGGCCATCAGAACATTATTATAGATCATACAGGACCATCAGAACATTACTATAGATAATACAAGGCCATCAGAACATTACAATAGATCATACAAGGCCATCAGAACAATATTATAGATAATACAAGGCCATCAGAACAATACTATAGATCATACAAGGCCATCAAAACATTACTATAGATCATACAAGGCCATCAGAACATTACTATAGATAATACAAGGCTATCAGATCATTACTATAGATCATACAAGGCCATCATAACATTACTATAGATAATACAAGGCCATCAGAACAATACTATGGATAATACAAGGCCATCAGATCATTACCATAGATCATACAAGGCCACCAGAACATTACTATAGAAAATACAAGGCCATCAGATCATTACTATAGATAATACAAGGCCATTAGAACATTATTATAGATAATACAAGGCCATCAGAACATTACTATAGATAATACAAGGCCATCAGAACATTATTATAGATAATACAAGGCCATCAGAACATTACTATAGATCATACAAGGCCATCATAACATTACTATAGATCATACAAGGCCACCAGAACATTACTATAGATAATACAAGGCCACCAGAACATTACTATAGATAATACAAGACCATCAGAACATTACTATAGATAATACAAGGCCATCATAGCATTACTATAGATCATACAAGGCCATCATAACATTACTATAGATCATACAAGGTCATCATGACATTACTATAGATAATACAAGGCCATCATAACATTACTATAGATAATAAAAGGCCATCATAACATTACTATAGATAATACAAGGCCATCAGAACATTACTATAGATCATACAAGGCCATCAGATCATTACTATAGATCATACAAGGCCACCGGAACATTACTATAGATCATACAAGGCAATCATAACATTACTATAGATCATACAAGGCCATCATAACATTACTATAGATAATACAAGGCCATCAGAACATTACTATATATCATACAAGACCATCAAAACATTACTATAGATAATACAAGCCATCAGAACATTATTATAGATAATACAAGGCCATCAGAACATTACTATAGATCATACAAGGCCATCATAACATTACTATAGATGATACAAGGTCATCAGAACATTACTATAGATAATACAAGGCCATCAGAACATTACTATAGATAATACAAGGCCATCATAACATTACTATAGATAATACAAGGCCATCAGAACATTACTATAGATCATACAAGGCCATCAAAACATTACTATAGATAATACAAGGCCATCAGAACATTACTATAGATCATACAAGGCCATCATAACATTACTATAGATCATACAAGGCCATCATAACATTACTATAGATCATACAAGGCCATCATAACATTACTATAGATAATACAAGGCCATCAGAACATTACTATAGATAATACAAGGCCATCAGAACATTACAATAGATCATACATGGCCATCAAAACATTACTATAGATCATACAAGGCCATCAGAACATTACTATAGATCATACAAGGCCATCAGAACATTACCATAGATAATACAAGCCATCATAACATTACTATAGATCATAAAAGGCCATCAGAACATTACTATAGAAAATACAAGGCCATCAGCACATTACTATAGATAATACAAGGCCATCAGAACAATACTATAGATCATACAAGGCCATCAGAACATTACTATAGATAATACAAGGCCATCAGAACATTACTATAGATCATACAAGGCCATCAGAACATTACTATAGATAATACAAGCCATCAGACCATTATTATAGATAATACAAGGCCATCAGAACAATACCATAGATAATACAAGCAATCAGAACATTACTATAGGTAATACAAGGCCATCAGAACATTACTATAGATCATACAAGGCCATCAGAACATTACCGTAGATAATACAAGCCATCAGAACATTACTATAGATAATACAAGGCCATCAGAACCATACTATAGATCATACAAGGCCATCAGATCATTACTATAGATAATACAAGCCACCAGAACATTACTATAGATCATACAAGGCCATCAGAACATTACTATAGATAATACAAGCCATCAGAACATTACCATAGATAATACAAGGACATCAGAACATTACTATAGATCATACAAGGCCATCACAACATTACTATAGATAATACAAGGCCATCAGAACATTACTATAGATCATATAAGGCCATCAGAACAATATTATAGATCATACAAGGCCATCAAACATTACTATAGATAATACAAGGCCATCAGAACATTACTATAGATCATACAAGGCCATCAAAACATTACTATAGATCATACAAGGCCATAAGAACATTACTATAGATCATACAAGGCCATCATAACATTACTATAGATCATACAAGGCCATCATAACATTACTATAGATAATACAAGGCCATCATAACATTACTATAGATAATACAAGGCCATCAAAACATTACTATAGATAATACAAGGCCATCATAACATTACTATAGATCATACAAGGCCATCAGAACATTACTATAGATCATACAAGGCCATCAGAACATTACTATAGAAAATACAAGGCCATCAAAACATTACTATAGATAATACAAGGCCATCAGAACATTACTATAGATCATACAAGGCCACCAGAACATAACTATTGATCATACAAGGCAACCCGAACATTACTATAGATCATACAAGGCCATCAGAACATTACTATAGATCACACAGGCCATCAGAACATTATTATAGATAATACAAGGCCACCAGAACATTACTATAGATCATACAAGGCCACCAGAACATTACTATAGATCATACAAGTCCACCAGAACATTACTATAGATCATACAAGGCCATCAGAACATTATTATAGATCATACAGGACCATCAGAACATTACTATAGATAATACAAGGCCATCAGAACATTACAATAGATCATACAAGGCCATCAGAACAATATTATAGATAATACAAGGCCATCAGAACAATACTATAGATCATACAAGGCCATCAAAACATTACTATAGATCATACAAGGCCATCAGAACATTACTATAGATAATACAAGGCTATCAGATCATTACTATAGATCATACAAGGCCATCATAACATTACTATAGATAATACAAGGCCATCAGAACAATACTATGGATAATACAAGGCCATCAGATCATTACCATAGATCATACAAGGCCACCAGAACATTACTATAGAAAATACAAGGCCATCAGATCATTACTATAGATAATACAAGGCCATTAGAACATTATTATAGATAATACAAGGCCATCAGAACATTACTATAGATAATACAAGGCCATCAGAACATTATTATAGATAATACAAGGCCATCAGAACATTACTATAGATCATACAAGGCCATCATAACATTACTATAGATCATACAAGGCCACCAGAACATTACTATAGATAATACAAGGCCACCAGAACATTACTATAGATAATACAAGACCATCAGAACATTACTATAGATAATACAAGGCCATCATAGCATTACTATAGATCATACAAGGCCATCATAACATTACTATAGATCATACAAGGTCATCATGACATTACTATAGATAATACAAGGCCATCATAACATTACTATAGATAATAAAAGGCCATCATAACATTACTATAGATAATACAAGGCCATCAGAACATTACTATAGATCATACAAGGCCATCAGATCATTACTATAGATCATACAAGGCCACCGGAACATTACTATAGATCATACAAGGCAATCATAACATTACTATAGATCATACAAGGCCATCATAACATTACTATAGATAATACAAGGCCATCAGAACATTACTATATATCATACAAGACCATCAAAACATTACTATAGATAATACAAGCCATCAGAACATTATTATAGATAATACAAGGCCATCAGAACATTACTATAGATCATACAAGGCCATCATAACATTACTATAGATGATACAAGGTCATCAGAACATTACTATAGATAATACAAGGCCATCAGAACATTACTATAGATAATACAAGGCCATCATAACATTACTATAGATAATACAAGGCCATCAGAACATTACTATAGATCATACAAGGCCATCAAAACATTACTATAGATAATACAAGGCCATCAGAACATTACTATAGATCATACAAGGCCATCATAACATTACTATAGATCATACAAGGCCATCATAACATTACTATAGATCATACAAGGCCATCATAACATTACTATAGATAATACAAGGCCATCAGAACATTACTATAGATAATACAAGGCCATCAGAACATTACAATAGATCATACATGGCCATCAAAACATTACTATAGATCATACAAGGCCATCAGAACATTACTATAGATCATACAAGGCCATCAGAACATTACCATAGATAATACAAGCCATCATAACATTACTATAGATCATAAAAGGCCATCAGAACATTACTATAGAAAATACAAGGCCATCAGCACATTACTATAGATAATACAAGGCCATCAGAACAATACTATAGATCATACAAGGCCATCAGAACATTACTATAGATAATACAAGGCCATCAGAACATTACTATAGATCATACAAGGCCATCAGAACATTACTATAGATAATACAAGCCATCAGACCATTATTATAGATAATACAAGGCCATCAGAACAATACCATAGATAATACAAGCAATCAGAACATTACTATAGGTAATACAAGGCCATCAGAACATTACTATAGATCATACAAGGCCATCAGAACATTACCGTAGATAATACAAGCCATCAGAACATTACTATAGATAATACAAGGCCATCAGAACCATACTATAGATCATACAAGGCCATCAGATCATTACTATAGATAATACAAGCCACCAGAACATTACTATAGATCATACAAGGCCATCAGAACATTACTATAGATAATACAAGCCATCAGAACATTACTATAGATCATACAAGGCCATCAGCACAATACTATAGATAATACAAGCCATCAGAACATTACTATAGATCATACAAGGCCATCAGAACAATAATATAGATCATACAAGGCCATCAGAACATTACTATAGATCATACAAGGCAAACAGAACATTACTATAGATCATACAAGGCCATCAGAACATTACTATAGATCACACAAGCCATCAGAACATTATTATAGATAATAAAAGGCCACCAGAACATTACTATAGATCATACAAGGCCACCAGAACATTACTATAGATCATACAAGTCCACCAGAACATTACTATAGATCATACAAGGCCATCAGAACATTACTATAGATCATACAAGGCCATCAGAACATTACTATAGATAATACAAGCCATCAGAACATTACTATAGATCATACAAGGCCATCAGCACAATACTATAGATAATACAAGCCATCAAAACATTACTATAGATCATACAAGGCCATCAGAACAATAATATAGATCATACAAGGCCATCAGAACATTACTATAGATCATACAAGGCAACCAGAACATTACTATAGATCACACAAGCCATCAGAACATTGTTATAGATAATACAAGGCCACCAGAACATTACTATAGATCATAAAAGGCCACAAGAACATTACTATAGATCATACAAGTCCACCAGAACATTACTATAGATCATATAAGGCCATCAGAACATTACTATAGATCATACAGGACCATCAGAACATTACTATAGATAATACAAGGCCATCAGAACATTACAATAGATCATACAAGGCCATCAAAACATTACTATAGATCATACAAGGCCATCAGAACATTACTATAGATCATACAAGGCCATCAGAACATTACTATAGATCATACAAGGCCATCAGAACATTACTATAGATCATACAAGGCCATCGGAACATTACTATAGATAATACAAGCCATCAGAACATTATTATAGATAATACAAGGCCATCAGAACAATACTATAGATCATACAAGGCCATCAAAACATTACGATAGATCATACAAGGCCATCAGAACATTACTATAGATAATACAAGGCTATCAGATCATTACTATAGATCATACAAGGCCATCATAACATTACTATAGATAATACAAGGCCATCAGAACAATACTATGGATAATACAAGGCCATCAGATCATTACCATAGATCATACAAGGCCACCAGAACATTACTATAGATAATACAAGGCCATCAGATCATTACTATAGATCATACAAGGCCAACATAACATTACTATAGATAATACAAGGCCATCAGAACATTATTATAGATAATACAAGGCCATCAGAACATTACTATAGGTAATACAAGGCCATCAGAACATTATTATAGATAACACAAGGCCATCAGAACATTACTATAGATCATACAAGGCCATCATAACATTACTATAGATCATACAAGGCCACCAGAACATTACTATAGATAATACAAGGCCACCAGAACATTACTATAGATAATACAAGACCATCAGAACATTACTATAGATAATACAAGGCCATCATAACATTACTATAGATCATACAAGGCCATCATAGAATTACTATAGCTCATACAAGGCCATCATAACATTACTATAGATAATACAAGGCCATCATAACATTACTATAGATAATAAAAGGCCATCATAACATTACTATAGATAATACAAGGCCATCAGAACATTACTATTGATCATACAAGGCCATCAGATCATTACTATAGATCATAAAAGGCCACCGGAACATTACTATAGATCATACAAGGCAATCATAACATTACTATAGATCATACAAGGCCATCATAACATTACTATAGATATTACAAGGCCATCAGAACATTACTATAGATCATACAAGGCCATCAAAACATTACTATAGATAATACAAGCCATCAGAACATTATTATAGATAATACAAGGCCATCAGAACATTAATATAGATCATACAAGGCCATCATAACATTACTATAGATCATACAAGGCCATCAGAACATTACTATAGATCATACAAGGCCATCAGAACATTACTATAGATAATAGAAGGCCATCAGAACATTACTATAGATAATACAAGGCCATCATAACATTACTATAGATAATACAAGGCCATCAGAACATTACTATAGATCATACAAGGCCATCAAAACATTACTATAGATCATACAAGGCAATCATAACATTACTATAGATCATACAAGGCCATCATAACATTACTATAGATATTACAAGGCCATCAGAACATTACTATAGATCATACAAGGCCATCAAAACATTACTATAGATAATACAAGCCATCAGAATATTATTATAGATAATACAAGGCCATCAGAACATTAATATAGATCATACAAGGCCATCATAACATTACTATAGATCATACAAGGCCATCAGAACATTACTATAGATAATAGAAGGCCATCAGAACATTACTATAGATAATACAAGGCCATCATAACATTACTATAGATAATACAAGGCCATCAGAACATTACTATAGATCATACAAGGCCATCAAAACATTACTATAGATAATGCAAGGCCATCAGAACATTACTATAGATCATACAAAACCATCATAACATTACTATAGATCATACAAGGCCATCAAAACATTACTATAGATCATACAAGGCCATCAGAACATTACTATAGATCATACAAGGCCATCAGAACATTACTATAGATCATACAAGGCCATCAGAACATTACTATAGATCATACAAGGCCATCGGAACATTACTATAGATAATACAAGCCATCAGAACATTATTATAGATAATACAAGGCCATCAGAACAATACTATAGATCATACAAGGCCATCAAAACATTACGATAGATCATACAAGGCCATCAGAACATTACTATAGATAATACAAGGCTATCAGATCATTACTATAGATCATACAAGGCCATCATAACATTACTATAGATAATACAAGGCCATCAGAACAATACTATGGATAATACAAGGCCATCAGATCATTACCATAGATCATACAAGGCCACCAGAACATTACTATAGATAATACAAGGCCATCAGATCATTACTATAGATCATACAAGGCCAACATAACATTACTATAGATAATACAAGGCCATCAGAACATTATTATAGATAATACAAGGCCATCAGAACATTACTATAGGTAATACAAGGCCATCAGAACATTATTATAGATAACACAAGGCCATCAGAACATTACTATAGATCATACAAGGCCATCATAACATTACTATAGATCATACAAGGCCACCAGAACATTACTATAGATAATACAAGGCCACCAGAACATTACTATAGATAATACAAGACCATCAGAACATTACTATAGATAATACAAGGCCATCATAACATTACTATAGATCATACAAGGCCATCATAGAATTACTATAGCTCATACAAGGCCATCATAACATTACTATAGATAATACAAGGCCATCATAACATTACTATAGATAATAAAAGGCCATCATAACATTACTATAGATAATACAAGGCCATCAGAACATTACTATTGATCATACAAGGCCATCAGATCATTACTATAGATCATAAAAGGCCACCGGAACATTACTATAGATCATACAAGGCAATCATAACATTACTATAGATCATACAAGGCCATCATAACATTACTATAGATATTACAAGGCCATCAGAACATTACTATAGATCATACAAGGCCATCAAAACATTACTATAGATAATACAAGCCATCAGAACATTATTATAGATAATACAAGGCCATCAGAACATTAATATAGATCATACAAGGCCATCATAACATTACTATAGATCATACAAGGCCATCAGAACATTACTATAGATAATAGAAGGCCATCAGAACATTACTATAGATAATACAAGGCCATCATAACATTACTATAGATAATACAAGGCCATCAGAACATTACTATAGATCATACAAGGCCATCAAAACATTACTATAGATCATACAAGGCAATCATAACATTACTATAGATCATACAAGGCCATCATAACATTACTATAGATATTACAAGGCCATCAGAACATTACTATAGATCATACAAGGCCATCAAAACATTACTATAGATAATACAAGCCATCAGAATATTATTATAGATAATACAAGGCCATCAGAACATTAATATAGATCATACAAGGCCATCATAACATTACTATAGATCATACAAGGCCATCAGAACATTACTATAGATAATAGAAGGCCATCAGAACATTACTATAGATAATACAAGGCCATCATAACATTACTATAGATAATACAAGGCCATCAGAACATTACTATAGATCATACAAGGCCATCAAAACATTACTATAGATAATGCAAGGCCATCAGAACATTACTATAGATCATACAAAACCATCATAACATTACTATAGATCATACAAGGCCATCATAACATTACTATAGATAATACAAGGCCATCAGAACATTACTATAGATAATACAAGGCCATCAGAACATTACAATAGATCATACATGGCCATCAAAACATTACTATAGATCATACAAGGCCATCAGAACATTACTATAGATCATACAAGGCCATCAGAACATTACCATAGATAATACAGGCCATCAGAACATTACTATTGATCATAAAAGGCCATCAGAACATTACTATAGAAAATACAAGGCAATCAGCACATTACTATAGATAATACAAGGCCATCAGAACAATACTATAGATCATACAAGGCCATCAGAACATTACTATAGATAATACAAGGCCATCAGAACATTACTATAGATCATACAAGGCCATCAGAACATTACTATAGATAATACAAGCCATCAGAACATTATTATAGATAATACAAGGCCATCAGAACAATACCATAGATAATACAAGCCATCAGAAAATTACTATAGGTAATACAAGGCCATCAGAACATTACTATAGATCATACAAGGCCATCAGAACAATACCGTAGATAATACAAGCCATCAGAACATTACTATAGATAATAAAAGGCCATCAGAACATTACTATAGATCATACAAGGCCATCAGATCATTACTATAGATAATACAAGCCACCAGAACATTACTATAGATCATACAAGGCCATCAGAACATTACTATAGATAATACAAGCCATCAGAACATTACTATAGATCATACAAGGCCATCAGCACAATACTATAGATAATACAAGCCATCAGAACATTACTATAGATCATACAAGGCCATCAGAACAATAATATAGATCATACAAGGCCATCAGAACATTACTATAGATCATACAAGGCCATCAGAACATTACTATAGATCATACAAGACCATCAGAACATTACTATAGATAATAGAAGGCCATCAGAACATTACAATAGATCATACAAGGCCATCAAAACATTACTATAGATCATACAAGGCCACCAGAACATTACTATAGATAATACAAGGCCACCAGAACATTACTATAGATAATACAAGACCATCAGAACATTACTATAGATAATACAAGGCCATCAGAACATTATTATAGATAATACAAGGCCATCAGAACATTAATATAGATCATACAAGGCCATCATAACATTACTATAGATCATACAAGGCCATCAGAACATTACTATAGATCATACAAGGCCATCAGCACAATACTATAGATAATACAAGCCATCAGAACATTACTATAGATCATACAAGGCCATCAGAACAATAAGATAGATCATACAAGGCCATCAGAACATTACTATAGATCATACAAGGCCATCAGAACATTACTATAGATCATACAAGACCATCAGAACATTACTATAGATAATAGAAGGCCATCAGAACATTACAATAGATCATACAAGGCCATCAAAACATTACTATAGATCATACAAGGCCACCAGAACATTACTATAGATAATACAAGGCCACCAGAACATTACTATAGATAATACAAGACCATCAGAACATTACTATAGATAATACAAGCCATCAGAACATTATTATAGATAATACAAGGCCATCAGAACATTAATATAGATCATACAAGGCCATCATAACATTACTATAGATCATACAAGGCCATCAGAACATTACTATAGATAATAGAAGGCCATCAGAACATTACTATAGATAATACAAGGCCATCATAACATTACTATAGATAATACAAGGCCATCAGAACATTACTATAGATCATACAAGGCCATCAAAACATTACTATAGATAATACAAGGCCATCAGAACATTACTATAGATCATACAAAACCATCATAACATTACTATAGATCATACAAGGCCATCATAACATTACTATAGATAATACAAGGCCATCAGAACATTACTATAGATAATACAAGGCCATCAGAACATTACAATAGATCATACATGGCCATCAAAACATTACTATAGATCATACAAGGCCATCAGAACATTACTATAGATCATACAAGGCCATCAGAACATTACCATAGATAATACAGGCCATCAGAACATTACTATTGATCATAAAAGGCCATCAGAACATTACTATAGAAAATACAAGGCAATCAGCACATTACTATAGATAATACAAGGCCATCAGAACAATACTATAGATCATACAATGCCATCAGAACATTACTATAGATAATACAAGGCCATCAGAACATTACTATAGATCATACAAGGCCATCAGAACATTACTATAGATAATACAAGCCATCAGAACATTATTATAGATAATACAAGGCCATCAGAACAATACCATAGATAATACAAGCCATCAGAACATTACTATAGGTAATACAAGGCCATCAGAACATTACTATAGATCATACAAGGCCATCAGAACAATACCGTAGATAATACAAGCCATCAGAACATTACTATAGATAATACAAGGCCATCAGAACATTACTATAGATCATACAAGGCCATCAGATCATTACTATAGATAATACAAGCCACCAGAACATTACTATAGATCATACAAGGCCATCAGAACATTACTATAGATAATACAAGCCATCAGAACATTACTATAGATCATAAAAGGCCATCAGCACAATACTATAGATAATACAAGCCATCAGAACATTACTATTGATCATACAAGGCCATCAGAACAATAATATAGATCATACAAGGCCATCAGAACATTACTATATATCATACAAGGCCATCAGAACATTACTATAGATCATACAAGACCATCAGAACATTACTATAGATAATAGAAGGCCATCAGAACATTACAATAGATCATACAAGGCCATCAAAACATTACTATAGATCATACAAGGCCACCAGAACATTACTATAGATAATACAAGGCCACCAGAACATTACTATAGATAATACAAGACCATCAGAACATTACTTTAGATAATACAAGGCCATCATAACATTACTATAGATCATACAAGGCCATCATAGCATTACTATAGCTCATACAAGGCCATCATAACATTACTATAGATAATACAAGGCCATCATAACATTACTATAGATAATAAAAGGCCATCATAACATTACTATAGATAATACAAGGCCATCAGAACATTACTATAGATCATACAAGGCCATCAGATCATTACTATAGATCATACAAGGCCACCGGAACATTACTATAGATCATACAAGGCAATCATAACATTACTATAGATCATACAAGGCCATCATAACATTACTATAGATATTACAAGGCCATCAGAACATTACTATAGATCATACAAGGCCATCAAAACATTACTATAGATAATACAAGCCATCAGCACATTATTATAGATAATACAAGGCCATCAGAACATTAATATAGATCATACAAGGCCATCATAACATTACTATAGATCATACAAGGCCATCAGAACATTACTATAGATAATAGAAGGCCATCAGAACATTACTATAGATAATACAAGGCCATCATAACATTACTATAGATAATACAAGGCCATCAGAACATTACTATAGATCATACAAGGCCATCAAAACATTACTATAGATAATACAAGGTCATCAGAACATTACTATAGATCATACAAAACCATCATAACATTACTATAGATCATATAAGGCCATCATAACATTACTATAGATAATACAAGGCCATCAGAACATTACTATAGATAATACAAGGCCATCAGAACATTACAATAGATCATACATGGCCATCAAAACATTACTATAGATCATACAAGGCCATCAGAACATTACTATAGATCATACAAGGCCATCAGAACATTACCATAGATAATACAGGCCATCAGAACATTACTATTGATCATAAAAGGCCATCAGAACATTACTATAGAAAATACAAGGCCATCAGCACATTACTATAGATAATACAAGGCCATCAGAACAATACTATAGATCATACAAGGCCATCAGAACATTACTATATATAATACAAGGCCATCAGAACATTACTATAGATCATACAAGGCCATCAGAACATTACTATAGATAATACAAGCCATCAGAACATTATTATAGATAATACAAGGCCATCAGAACAATACCATAGATAATACAAGCCATCAGAACATTACTATAGGTAATACAAGGCCATCAGAACATTACTATAGATCATACAAGGCCATCAGAACATTACCGTAGATAATACAAGCCATCAGAACATTACTATAGATAATACAAGGCCATCAGAACATTACTATAGATCATACAAGGCCATCAGATCATTACTATAGATAATACAAGCCACCAGAACATTACTATAGATCATACAAGGCCATCAGAACATTACTATAGATAATACAAGCCATCAGAACATTACTATAGATCATACAAGGCCATCATAACATTACTATAGATCATACAAGGCCATCATAGCATTACTATAGCTCATACAAGGCCATCATAACATTACTATAGATAATACAAGGCCATCATAACATTACTATAGATAATAAAAGGCCATCATAACATTACTATAGATAATACAAGGCCATCAGAACATTACTATAGATCATACAAGGCCATCAGATCATTACTATAGATCATACAAGGCCACCGGAACATTACTATAGATCATACAAAGCAATCATAACATTACTATAGATCATACAAGGCCATCATAACATTACTATAGATATTACAAGGCCATCAGAACATTACTATAGATCATACAAGGCCATCAAAACATTACTATAGATAATACAAGCCATCAGCACATTATTATAGATAATACAAGGCCATCAGAACATTAATATAGATCATACAAGGCCATCATAACATTACTATAGATCATACAAGGCCATCAGAACATTACTATAGATAATAGAAGGCCATCAGAACATTACTATAGATAATACAAGGCCATCATAACATTACTATAGATAATACAAGGCCATCAGAACATTACTATAGATCATACAAGGCCATCAAAACATTACTATAGATAATACAAGGTCATCAGAACATTACTATAGATCATACAAAACCATCATAACATTACTATAGATCATATAAGGCCATCATAACATTACTATAGATAATACAAGGCCATCAGAACATTACTATAGATAATACAAGGCCATCAGAACATTACAATAGATCATACATGGCCATCAAAACATTACTATAGATCATACAAGGCCATCAGAACATTACTATAGATCATACAAGGCCATCAGAACATTACCATAGATAATACAGGCCATCAGAACATTACTATTGATCATAAAAGGCCATCAGAACATTACTATAGAAAATACAAGGCCATCAGCACATTACTATAGATAATACAAGGCCATCAGAACAATACTATTGATCATACAAGGCCATCAGAACATTACTATAGATAATACAAGGCCATCAGAACATTACTATAGATCATACAAGGCCATCAGAACATTACTATAGATAATACAAGCCATCAGAACATTATTATAGATAATACAAGGCCATCAGAACAATACCATAGATAATACAAGCCATCAGAACATTACTATAGGTAATACAAGGCCATCAGAACATTACTATAGATCATACAAGGCCATCAGAACATTACCGTAGATAATACAAGCCATCAGAACATTACTATAGATAATACAAGGCCATCAGAACATTACTATAGATCATACAAGGCCATCAGATCATTACTATAGATAATACAAGCCACCAGAACATTACTATAGATCATACAAGGCCATCAGAACATTACTATAGATAATACAAGCCATCAGAACATTACTATAGATCATACAAGGCCATCATAACATTACTATAGATCATACAAGGCCATCATAGCATTACTATAGCTCATACAAGGCCATCATAACATTACTATAGATAATACAAGGCCATCATAACATTACTATAGATAATAAAAGGCCATCATAACATTACTATAGATAATACAAGGCCATCAGAACATTACTATAGATCATACAAGGCCATCAGATCATTACTATAGATCATACAAGGCCACCGGAACATTACTATAGATCATACAAGGCAATCATAACATTACTATAGATCATACAAGGCCATCATAACATTACTATAGATATTACAAGGCCATCAGAACATTACTATAGATCATACAAGGCCATCAAAACATTACTATAGATAATACAAGCCATCAGCACATTATTATAGATAATACAAGGCCATCAGAACATTAATATAGATCATACAAGGCCATCATAACATTACTATAGATCATACAAGGCCATCAGAACATTACTATAGATAATAGAAGGCCATCAGAACATTACTATAGATAATACAAGGCCATCATAACATTACTATAGATAATACAAGGCCATCAGAACATTACTATAGATCATACAAGGCCATCAAAACATTACTATAGATAATACAAGGTCATCAGAACATTACTATAGATCATACAAAACCATCATAACATTACTATAGATCATACAAGGCCATCATAACATTACTATAGATAATACAAGGCCATCAGAACATTACTATAGATAATACAAGGCCATCAGAACATTACAATAGATCATACATGGCCATCAAAACATTACTATAGATCATACAAGGCCATCAGAACATTACTATAGATCATACAAGGCCATCAGAACATTACCATAGATAATACAGGCCATCAGAACATTACTATTGATCATAAAAGGCCATCAGAACATTACTATAGAAAATACAAGGCCATCAGCACATTACTATAGATAATACAAGGCCATCAGAACAATACTATAGATCATACAAGGCCATCAGAACATTACTATAGATAATACAAGGCCATCAGAACATTACTATAGATCATACAAGGCCATCAGAACATTACTATAGATAATACAAGCCATCAGAACATTATTATAGATAATACAAGGCCATCAGAACAATACCATAGATAATACAAGCCATCAGAACATTACTATAGGTAATACAAGGCCATCAGAACATTACTATAGATCATACAAGGCCATCAGAACATTACCGTAGATAATACAAGCCATCAGAACATTACTATAGATAATACAAGGCCATCAGAACATTACTATAGATCATACAAGGCCATCATATCATTACTATAGATAATACAAGCCACCAGAACATTACTATAGATCATACAAGGCCATCAGAACATTACTATAGATAATACAAGCCATCAGAACATTACTATAGATCATACAAGGCCATCAGCACAATACTATAGATAATACAAGCCATCAGAACATTACTATAGATCATACAAGGCCATCAGAACAATAATATAGATCATACAAGGCCATCAGAACATTACTATAGATCATACAAGGCCATCAGAACATTACTATAGATCATACAAGACCATCAGAACATTACTATAGATAATAGAAGGCCATCAGAACATTACAATAGATCATACAAGGCCATCAAAACATTACTATAGATCATACAAGGCCATCAGAACATTACTATAGATCATACAAGGCCATCAGAACATTACTATAGATCATACAAGGCCATCAGAACATTACTATAGATAATACAAGCCATCAGAACATTATTATAGATAATACAAGGCCATCAGAACAATACTATAGATCATACAAGGCCATCAAAACATTACCATAGATAATACAAGGCCATCAAAACATTACTATAGATCATACAAGGCCATCAAAACATTACTATAGATAATACAAGGCCATCAGAACATTACTATAGATAATACAAGGCCATCATAACATTACTATAGATAATACAAGGTCATCAGATTATTACTATAGATCATACAAGGCCATCAGAACATTACTATAGATCATACAAGGCCATCAAAACATTACTATAGATCATACAAGGCCATCATAACATTACTATAGAGCATTCAAGGCCATCAGAACATTACTATAGATCATACAAGGCCATCATAACATTACTATAGATCATACAAGGCCATCAGAACATTACTATAGATAATACAAGGCCATCAGCACATTACTATAGATCATACAAGGCCATAAGAACATTACTATAGATAATACAAGGCCATCAGAACAATACTATAGATCATACAAGGCCATCAGAACATTACTATAGATCATACAAGGCCATCAGATCATTACTATAGATCATACAAGGCCATCAGAACATTACTATAGATCATACAAGGCCATCAGAACATTACTATAGATCATACAAGGTCATCAGAACATTACTATAGATCATACAAGGCCATCAGAACATTATGAAATATAATTGAAAGATCGTAGAAGCAGAGGCACAATAGACGACCCCACCACACATAGAACCCCATCACATATATAACTGACCTCTCACTTCTTTGACATAGTACAGGTACTTCAATAACAATTAGAGGAGTTAGATTAGTTTTATTGGATCAAGCGCCCCTTCCTAGTGAAATGATGCTGTTTGACATTTTTATTTTTATTGTATTGATATATTCTAAGTGGATGCATGCTTATCTGTGAGAATTAAACACTTAATAGTGGAGTTGATACAAGTACTACTTATGGTTGTCATGACAATTACAGTGTAATTCATTCACTTGATAGGAAATAATATCGCTTGTTTATTAAGCGGATGAGATCCGTGTTGCTGATGGTTTTATTTATTTGTGTTATCATGTGTCTTTACGTACGTAATTCAGCGTTGTGGTGTCTGTTACGATTTCCTCATAAGAACGATCTTCTGTTAGTCTTTACCTCCAGTTGTTTGTAGGAGGGTTCATGTCTTTACCTCCAGTTGTTTGTAGGAGGGTTCATGTCTTTACCTCCAGTTGTTTGTAGGAGGGTTCATGTCTTTACCTCCAGTTGTTTGTAGGAGGGTTCATGTCTTTACCTCCAGTTGTTTGTAGGAGGGTTCATGTCTTTACCTCCAGTTGTTTGTAGGAGGGTTCATGCCTTTACCTCCAGTTGTTTGTAGGAGGGTTCATGTCTTTACCTCCAGTTGTTTGTAGGAGGGTTCATGTCTTTACCTCCAGTTGTTTGTAGGAGGGTTCATGTCTTTACCTCCAGTTGTTTGTAGGAGGGTTCATGTCTTTACCTCCAGTTGTTTGTAGGAGGGTTCATGTCTTTACCTCCAGTTGTTTGTAGGAGGGTTCATGTCTTTACCTCCAGTTGTTTGTAGGAGGGTTCATGTCTTTACCTCCAGTTGTTTGTAGGAGGGTTCATGTCTTTACCTCCAGTTGTTTGTAGGAGGGTTCATGTCTTTACCTCCAGTTGTTTGTAGGAGGGTTCATGTCTTTACCTCCAGTTGTTTGTAGGAGGGTTCATGTCTTTACCTCCAGTTGTTTGTAGGAGGGTTCATGTCTTTACCTCCAGTTGTTTGTAGGAGGGTTCATGTCTTTATCTCCAGTTGTTTGCAGGAGGGTTCATGTCTTTATCTCCAGTTGTTTGTAGGAGGGTTCATGTCTTTACCTCCAGTTGTTTGTAGGAGGGTTCATGTCTTTACCTCCAGTTGTTTGTAGGAGGGTTCATGTCTTTGCCTCCAGTTGTTTGTAGCAGGGTTCATGTCTTTGCCTCCAGTTGTTTGTAGGAGGGTTCATGTCTTTACCTCCAGTTGTTTGTAGGAGGGTTCATGTCTTTACCTCCAGTTGTTTGTAGGAGGGTTCATGTCTTTACCTCCAGTTGTTTGTAGGAGGGTTCATGTCTTTACCTCCAGTTGTTTGTAGGAGGGTTCATGTCTTTACCTCCAGTTGTTTGTAGGAGGGTTCATGTCTTTACCTCCAGTTGTTTGTAGGAGGGTTCATGTCTTTACCTCCAGTTGTTTGTAGGAGGGTTCATGTCTTTACCTCCAGTTGTTTGTAGGAGGGTTCATGTCTTTACCTCCAGTTGTTTGTAGGAGGGTTCATGTCTTTACCTCCAGTTGTTTGTAGGAGGGTTCATGTCTTTACCTCCAGTTGTTTGTAGGAGGGTTCATGTCTTTACCTCCAGTTGTTTGTAGGAGGGTTCATGTCTTTACCTCCAGTTGTTTGTAGGAGGGTTCATGTCTTTACCTCCAGTTGTTTGTAGGAGGGTTCATGTCTTTACCTCCAGTTGTTTGTAGGAGGGTGCATGTCTTTACCTCCAGTTGTTTGTAGGAGGGTTCATGTCTTTACCTCCAGTTGTTTGTAGGAGGGTTCATGTCTTTACCTCCAGTTGTTTGTAGGAGGGTTCATGTCTTTACCTCCAGTTGTTTGTAGGAGGGTTCATGTCTTTACCTCCAGTTGTTTGTAGGAGGGTTCATGTCTTTACCTCCAGTTGTTTGTAGGAGGGTTCATGTCTTTACCTCCAGTTGTTTGTAGGAGGGTTCATGTCTTTACCTCCAGTTGTTTGTAGGAGGGTTCATGTCTTTACCTCCAGTTGTTTGTAGGAGGGTTCACGTCTTTACCTCCAGTTGTTTGTAGGAGGGTTCATGTCTTTACCTCCAGTTGTTTGTAGGAGGGTTCATGTCTTTACCTCCAGTTGTTTGTAGGAGGGTTCATGTCTTTACCTCCAGTTGTTTGTAGGAGGGTTCATGCCTTTACCTCCAGTTGTTTGTAGGAGGGTTCATGTCTTTACCTCCAGTTGTTTGTAGGAGGGTTCATGTCTTTACCTCCAGTTGTTTGTAGGAGGGTTCATGTCTTTACCTCCAGTTGTTTGTAGGAGGGTTCATGTCTTTACCTCCAGTTGTTTGTAGGAGGGTTCATGTCTTTACCTCCAGTTGTTTGTAGGAGGGTTCATGTCTTTACCTCCAGTTGTTTGTAGGAGGGTTCATGTCTTTTCCTCCAGTTGTTTGTAGGAGGGTTCATGTCTTTACCTCCAGTTGTTTGTAGGAGGGTTCATGTCTTTACCTCCAGTTGTTTGTAGGAGGGTTCATGTCTTTACCTCCAGTTGTTTGTAGGAGGGTTCATGTCTTTACCTCCAGTTGTTTGTAGGAGGGTTCATGTCTTTACCTCCAGTTCTTTGTAGGAGGGTTCATGTCTTTATCTCCAGTTGTTTGCAGGAGGGTTCATGTCTTTATCTCCAGTTGTTTGTAGGAGGGTTCATGTCTTTACCTCCAGTTGTTTGTAGGAGGGTTCATGTCTTTACCTCCAGTTGTTTGTAGGAGGGTTCATGTCTTTACCTCCAGTTGTTTGTAGGAGGGATCATGTCTTTACCTCCAGTTGTTTGTAGGAGGGTTCATGTCTTTACCTCCAGTTGTTTGTAGGAGGGTTCATGTCTTTACCTCCAGTTGTTTGTAGGAGGGTTCATGTCTTTACCTCCAGTTGTTTGTAGGAGGGTTCATGTCTTTACCTCCAGTTGTTTGTAGGAGGGTTCATGTCTTTACCTCCAGTTGTTTGTAGGAGGGTTCATGTCTTTACCTCCAGTTGTTTGTAGGAGGGTTCATGTCTTTACCTCCAGTTGTTTGTAGGAGGGTTCATGTCTTTACCTCCAGTTGTTTGTAGGAGGGTTCATGTCTTTACCTCCAGTTGTTTGTAGGAGGGTGCATGTCTTTACCTCCAGTTGTTTGTAGGAGGGTTCATGTCTTTACCTCCAGTTGTTTGTAGGAGGGTTCATGTCTTTACCTCCAGTTGTTTGTAGGAGGGTTCATGTCTTTACCTCCAGTTGTTTGTAGGAGGGTTCATGTCTTTACCTCCAGTTGTTTGTAGGAGGGTTCATGTCTTTACCTCCAGTTGTTTGTAGGAGGGTTCATGTCTTTACCTCCAGTTGTTTGTAGGAGGGTTCATGTCTTTACCTCCAGTTGTTTGTAGGAGGGTTCATGTCTTTACCTCCAGTTGTTTGTAGGAGGGGTCACGTCTTTACCTCCAGTTGTTTGTAGGAGGGTTCATGTCTTTACCTCCAGTTTTTTGTAGGAGGGTTCACGTCTTTACCTCCAGTTTTTTGTAGGAGGGTTCATGTCTTTACCTCCAGTTGTTTGTAGGAGGGTTCATGTCTTTACCTCCAGTTGTTTGTAGGAGGGTTCATGTCTTTACCTCCAGTTGTTTGTAGGAGGGTTCATGTCTTTACCTCCAGTTGTTTGTAGGAGGGTTCATGTCTTTACCTCCAGTTGTTTGTAGGAGGGTTCATGTCTTTACCTCCAGTTGTTTGTAGGAGGGCTCATGTCTTTATCTCCAGTTGTTTGTAGGGGGGTTCATGTCTTTACCTCCAGTTGTTTGTAGGAAGACTCATGTCTTTACCTCCAGTTGTTTGTAGGGGGGTTCATGTCTTTACCTCCAGTTGTTTGTAGGAGGACTCATGTCTTTACCTCCAGTTGTTTGTAGGAGGGTTCATGTCTTTACCTCCAGTTGTTTGTAGGAGGGTTCATGTCTTTACCTCCAGTTGTTTGTAGGAGGGTTCATGTCTTTACCTCCAGTTGTTTGTAGGAGGGTTCATGTCTTTACCTCCAGTTGTTTGTAGGAGGGTTCATGTCTTTACCTCCAGTTGTTTGTAGGAGGGTTCATGTCTTTTCCTCCAGTTGTTTGTAGGAGGGTTCATGTCTTTACCTCCAGTTGTTTATAGGAGGGTTCATGTCTTTACCTCCAGTTGTTTATAGGAGGGTTCATGTCTTTACCTCCAGTTGTTTGTAGGAGGGTTCATGTCTTTACCTCCAGTTGTTTGTAGGAGGGTTCATGTCTTTACCTCCAGTTGTTTGTAGGAGGGTTCATGTCTTTACCTCCAGTTGTTTGTAGGAGGGTTCATGTCTTTACCTCCAGTTGTTTGTAGGAGGGTTCATGTCTTTACTTCCAGTTGTTTGTAGGAGGGTTCATGTCTTTACCTCCAGTTGTTTGTAGGAGGGTTCATGTCTGTACCTCCAGTTGTTTGTAGGAGGGTTCATGTCTTTACCTCCAGTTGTTTGTAGGAGGGTTCATGTCTTTACCTCCAGTTGTTTGTAGGAGGGTGCATGCCTTATTTACGTTATGTGTGTTTGTTCGGTTAGTCTTTACCTCTAGTTGTTTGTAGGAGGGTTCATGCCTTATTTATGTTATGTGTGTTTGTTCGGTTAGTCTTTACCTCCAGTTGTTTGTAGGAGGGCTCATGTCTTATTTATGTTATGTGTGTTTGTTTGGTTAGTCTTTACCTCCAGTTGTTTGTAGGAGGGTTCATGCCTTATTTACGTTATGTGTGTTTGTTCGGTTAGTCTTTACCTCCAGTTGTTTGTAGGAGGGTTCATGCCTTATTTACGTTATGTGTGTTTGTTTGGTTAGTCTTTACCTCCAGTTGTTTGTAGGGGGGTTCATGTCTTTACCTCCAGTTGTTTGTAGGAGGGTTCATGTCTTTACCTCCAGTTGTTTGTAGGAGGGTTCATGTCTTTACCTCCAGTTGTTTGTAGGAGGGTTCATGTCTTTACCTCCAGTTGTTTGTAGGAGGGTTCATGTCTTTACCTCCAGTTGTTAGTAGGAGGGTTCATGTCTTTACCTCCAGTTGTTTGTAGGAGGGCTCATGTCTTTACCTCCAGTTGTTTGTAGGAGGGTTGATGTCTTTACCTCCAGTTGTTTGTAGGAGGACTCATGTCTTTACCTCCAGTTGTTTGTAGGAGGGTTCATGTCTTTACCTCCAGTTGTTTGTAGGAGGACTCATGTCTTTACCTCCAGTTGTTTGCAGGAGGGTTCATGTCTTTACCTCCAGTTGTTTGTAGGAGGGTTCATGTCTTTACCTCCAGTTGTTTGTAGGAGGGTTCATGTCTTTACCTCCAGTTGTTTGTAGGAGGGTTCATGTCTTTACCTCCAGTTGTTTGTAGGAGGGTTCATGTCTTTACCTCCAGTTGTTTGTAGGAGGGTTCATGTCTTTACCTCCAGTTGTTTGTAGGAGGGTTCATGTCTTTACCTCCAGTTGTTTGTAAGAGGGTTCATGTCTTTACCTCCAGTTGTTTGTAGGAGGGTTCATGTCTTTACCTCCAGTTGTTTGTAGGAGGGTTCATGTCTTTACCTCCAGTTGTTTGCAGGAGGGTTCATGTCTTTTCCTCCAGTTGTTTGTAGGAGGGTTCATGTCTTTACCTCCAGTTGTTTGTAGGAGGGTTCATGTCTTTACCTCCAGTTGTTTATAGGAGGGTTCATGTCTTTACCTCCAGTTGTTTGTAGGAGGGTTCATGTCTTTACCTCCAGTTGTTTGTAGGAGGGTTCATGTCTTTACCTCCAGTTGTTTGTAGGAGGGTTCATGTCTTTACCTCCAGTTGTTTGTAGGAGGGTTCATGTCTTTACTTCCAGTTGTTTGTAGGAGGGTTCATGTCTTTACCTCCAGTTGTTTGTAGGAGGGTTCATGTCTGTACCTCCAATTGTTTGTAGGAGGGTTCATGTCTTTACCTCCAGTTGTTTGTAGGAGGGTTCATGTCTTTACCTCCAGTTGTTTGTAGGAGGGTTCATGCCTTATTTACGTTATGTGTGTTTGTTCGGTTAGTCTTTACCTCTAGTTGTTTGTAGGAGGGTTCATGCCTTATTTATGTTATGTGTGTTTGTTCGGTTAGTCTTTACCTCCAGTTGTTTGTAGGAGGGCTCATGTCTTATTTATGTTATGTGTGTTTGTTTGGTTAGTCTTTACCTCCAGTTGTTTGTAGGAGGGTTCATGCCTTATTTACGTTATGTGTGTTTGTTCGGTTAGTCTTTACCTCCAGTTATTTGTAGGAGGGTTCATGCCCTATTTACGTTATGTGTGTTTGTTTGGTTAGTCTTTACCTCCAGTTGTTTGTAGGAGGGTTCATGTCTTTACCTCCAGTTGTTTGTAGGAGGGTTCATGTCTTTACCTCCAGTTGTTTGTAGGAGGGTTCATGTCTTTACCTCCAGTTGTTTGTAGGAGGGTTCATGTCTTTACCTCCAGTTGTTTGTAGGAGGGTTCATGTCTTTACCTCCAGTTGTTTGTAGGAGGGTTCATGTCTTTACCTCCAGTTGTTTGTAGGAGGGCTCATGTCTTTACCTCCAGTTGTTTGTAGGAGGGTTCATGTCTTTACCTCCAGTTGTTTGTAGGAGGACTCATGTCTTTACCTGCAGTTGTTTGTAGGAGGGTTCATGTCTTTACCTCCAGTTGTTTGTAGGAGGACTCATGTCTTTACCTCCAGTTGTTTGTAGGAGGGTTCATGTCTTTACCTTCAGTTGTTTGTAGGAGGGTTCATGTCTTTACCTCCAGTTGTTTGTAGGAGGGTTCATGTCTTTACCTCCAGTTGTTTGTAGGAGGGTTCATGTCTTTACCTCCAGTTGTTTGTAGGAGGGTTCATGTCTTTACCTCCAGTTGTTTGTAGGAGGGTTCATGTCTTTACCTCCAGTTGTTTGTAGGAGGGTTCATGTCTTTACCTCCAGTTGTTTGTAGGAGGGTTCATGTCTTTACCTCCAGTTGTTTGTAGGAGGGTTCATGTCTTTACCTCCAGTTGTTTGTAGGAGGGTTCATGTCTTTACCTCCAGTTTTATGTAGGAGGGTTCATGTCTTTACCTCCAGTTGTTTGTAGGAGGGTTCATGTCTTTACCTCCAGTTGTTTGAAGGAGGGTTCATGTCTTTACCTCCAGTTGTTTGTAGGAGGGTTCATGTCTTTACCTCCTGTTGTTTGTAGGAGGGTTCATGTCTTTACCTCCAGTTGTTTGTAGGAGGGTTCATGCCTTATTTACGTTATGTGTGTTTGTTCGGTTAGTCTTTACCTCCAGTTGTTTGTAGGAGGGTTCATGCCTTATTTACGTTATGTGTGTTTGTTCGGTTAGTCTTTACCTCTAGTTGTTTGTAGGAGGGTTCATGCCTTATTTATGTTATGTGTGTTTGTTCGGTTAGTCTTTACCTCCAGTTGTTTGTAGGAGGGCTCATGTCTTATTTATGTTATGTGTGTTTGTTTGGTTAGTCTTTACCTCCAGTTGTTTTTAGGAGGGTTCATGCCTTATTTACGTTATGTGTGTTTGTTCGGTTAGTCTTTACCTCCAGTTGTTTGTAGGAGGGTTCATGCCTTATTTACGTTATGTGTGTTTGTTTGGTAAGTCTTTACCTCCAGTTGTTTGTAGGAGGGTTCATGTCTTTACCTCCAGTTGTTTGTAGGAGGGTTCATGTCTTTACCTCCAGTTGTTTGTAGGAGGGTTCATGTCTTTACCTCCAGTTGTTTGTAGGAGGGTTCATGTCTTTACCTCCAGTTGTTTGTAGGAGGGTTCATGTCTTTACCTCCAGTTGTTTGCAGGAGGGCTCATGTCTTTACCTGCAGTTGTTTGTAGGAGGGTTCATGTCTTTACCTCCAGTTGTTTGTAGGAGGACTCATGTCTTTACCTCCAGTTGTTTGTAGGAGGGTTCATGTCTTTACCTCCAGTTGTTTGTAGGAGGACTCATGTCTTTACCTCCAGTTGTTTGTAGGAGGGTTCATGTCTTTACCTCCAGTTGTTTGTAGGAGGGTTCATGTCTTTACCTCCAGTTGTTTGTAGGAGGGTTCATGTCTTTACCTCCAGTTGTTTGTAGGAGGGTTCATGTCTTTACCTCCAGTTGTTTGTAGGAGGGTTCATGTCTTTACCTCCAGTTGTTTGTAGGAGGGTTCATGTCTTTACCTCCAGTTGTTTGTAGGAGGGTTCATGTCTTTACCTCCAGTTGTTTGTAGGAGGGTTCATGTCTTTACCTCCAGTTGTTTGTAGGAGGGTTCATGTCTTTACCTCCAGTTGTTTGTAGGAGGGTTCATGTCTTTACCTCCAGTTGTTTGTAGGAGGGTTCATGTCTTTACCTCCAGTTGTTTGTAGGAGGGTTCATGTCTTTACCTCCAGTTGTTTGTAGGAGGGTTCATGTCTTTACCTCCAGTTGTTTGTAGGAGGGTTCATGTCTTTACTTCCAGTTGTTTGTAGGAGGGTTCATGTCTTTACCTCCAGTTGTTTGTAGGAGGGTTCATGTCTTTACCTCCAGTTGTTTGTAGGAGGGTTCATGTCTTTACCTCCAGTTGTTTGTAGGAGGGTTCATGTCTTTACCTCCAGTTGTTTGTAGGAGGGTTCATGTCTTTACCTCCAGTTGTTTGTAGGAGGGTTCATGTCTTTACCTCCAGTTGTTTGTAGGAGGGTTCATGTCTTTACCTCCAGTTGTTTGTAGGAGGGTTCATGTCTTTACCTCCAGTTGTTTGTAGGAGGGTTCATGTCTTTACCTCCAGTTGTTTGTAGGAGGGTTCATGTCTTTACCTCCAGTTGTTTGTAGGAGGGTTCATGTCTTTACCTCCAGTTGTTTGTAGGAGGGTTCATGTCTTTACCTCCAGTTGTTTGTAGGAGGGTTCATGTCTTTACCTCCAGTTGTTTGTAGGAGGGTTCATGTCTTTACCTCCAGTTGTTTGTAGGAGGGTTCATGCCTTATTTACGTTATGTGTGTTTGTTCGGTTAGTCTTTACCTCCAGTTGTTTGTAGGAGGGTTCATGCCTTATTTATGTAATGTGTGTTTGTTTGGTTAGTCTTTACCTCCAGTTGTTTGTAGCAGGGTCCATGCCTTATTTACGTTATGTGTGTTTGTTCGGTTAGTCTTTACCTCCAGTTGTTTGTAGGAGGGTTCATGTCTTATTTATGTTATGTGTGTTTGTTTGGTTAGTCTTTACCTCCAGTTGTTTGTAGGAGGGTTCATGCCTTATTTACGTTATGTGTGTTTGTTTGGTTAGTCTTTACCTCTAGTTGTTTGTAGGAGGGTTCATGCCTTATTTACGTTATGTATGTTTGTTTGGTTAGTCTTTACCTCCAGTTGGTTGTAGGGGGGTTCATGCCTTATTTACGTTATGCGTGTTTGTTCGGTTAGTCTTTACCTCCAGTTGTTTGTAGGAGGGTTCATGCCTTATTTATGTTATGTGTGTTTGTTCGGTTAGTCTTTACCTCCAGTTGTTTGTAGGAGGGTTCATGCCTTATTTATGTTATTTGTGTTTGTTTGGTTAGTCTTTACCTCCAGTTGTTTGTAGGAGGGTTCATGCCTTATTTACGTTATGTGTGTTTGTTCGGTTAGTCTTTACCTCCAGTTGTTTGTAGGATGGTTCATGCCTTATTTATGTTATTTGTGTTTGTTCGGTTTGTCTTTACCTCTAGTTGTTTGTAGGAGGGTTCATGCCTTATTTACGTTATGTGTGTTTGTTCGGTTAGTTTTTACCTCCAGTTTTTTGTAGGAGGGTTCATGCCTTATTTACGTTATGTGTGTTTGTTTGGTTAGTCTTTACCTCCAGTTGTTTGTAGGAGGGTTCATGCCTTATTTACGCTATGTGTGTTTGTTCGGTTAGTCTTTACCTCCAGTTGTTTGTAGGAGGGTTCATGCCTTATTTACGTTATGTGTGTTTGTTTGGTTAGTCTTTACCTCCAGTTGTTTGTAGGAGGGTTCATGCCTTATTTATGTTATTTGTGTTTGTTCGGTTAGTCTTTACCTCCAGTTGTTTGTATGAGGGCTCATGTCTTATTTACGTTATTTGTGTTTGTTTGGTTCGTCTTTACCTCCAGTTGTTTGTAGGAGGGTTCATGCCTTATTTATGTTATTTGTGTTTGTTCGGTTAGTCTTTACCTCCAGTTGTTTGTAGGAGGGTTCATGCCTTATTTATGTTATTTGTGTTTGTTCGGTTAGTCTTTACCTCCAGTTGTTTGTAGGAGGGTTCATGTCTTATTTATGTTATTTGTGTTTGTTCGGTTAGTCTTTACCTCCAGTTGTTTGTAGGAGGGTTCATGTCTTATTTATGTTATTTGTGTTTGTTCGGTTAGTCTTTACCTCCAGTTGTTTGTAGGAGGGTTCATGTCTTATTTAAGTTATTTGTGTTTGTTCGGTTAGTCTTTACCTCCAGTTGTTTGTAGGAGGGTTCATGTCTTATTTATGTTATTTGTGTTTGTTCGGTTAGTCTTTACCTCCAGTTGTTTGTAGGAGGGTTCATGTCTTATTTATGTTATTTGTGTTTGTTTGGTTAGTCTTTACCTCCAGTTGTTTGTAGGAGGGTTCATGTCTTATTTATGTTATTTGTGTTTGTTCGGTTAGTCTTTACCTCCAGTTGTTTGTAGGAGGGTTCATGTCTTATTTATGTTATTTGTGTTTGTTCGGTTAGTCTTTACCTCCAGTTGTTTGTAGGAGGGTTCATGTCTTATTTATGTTATTTGTGTTTGTTCGGTTAGTCTTTACCTCCAGTTGTTTGTAGGAGGGTTCATGTCTTATTTATGTTATTTGTGTTTGTTCGGTTAGTCTTTACCTCCAGTTGTTTGTAGGAGGGTTCATGTCTTATTTATGTTATTTGTGTTTGTTCGGTTAGTCTTTACCTCCAGTTGTTTGTAGGAGGGTTCATGTCTTATTTATGTTATTTGTGTTTGTTCGGTTAGTCTTTACCTCCAGTTGTTTGTAGGAGGGTTCATGTCTTATTTACGTTATGTGTGTTTGTTCGGTTAGTCTTTACCTCCAGTTGTTTGTAGGAGGGTTCATGCCTTATTTATGTTATGTGTGTTTGTTCGGTTAGTCTTTACCTCCAGTTGTTTGTAGGAGGGTTCATGCCTTATTTACGTTATGTGTGTTTGTTTGGTTAGTCTTTACCTCCAGTTGTTTGTAGGAGGGTTCATGTCTTATTTATGTTATTTGTGTTTGTTCGGTTAGTCTTTACCTCCAGTTGTTTGTAGGAGGGTTCATGCCTTATTTACGTTATGTGTGTTTGCTTTCGTATAGTGTTGCCCAATACATATTGCATTGTTTGTTTTGTTTTGCTTGTCTTCTTCTTTTGTACCCAATGCTGTTAGTTGTTCTGAATTGTCCATTTCTGATTGCCTCTTCGGGTTTCTCTAACGTTTCGTTCATAGTAATCTTATATACACCATCAAGTTTACAATGGACATCGATCACCTTCTTGTTTTACATGTATTTGATATTTTGATTGTAGATACACCAGTCTACCAACAAAGATTATGTTGTTAAGGAAGGTGAAGAGTTAGAAATACCAGTAGAATTAACAATGCCGTTGTCCTGTTCCTGGTTGAAATCGTCGTATGTATCATTATTACACATTTTATAGCATTGACTTATATATATTGTTAGTAATGACGGCGTTAAGCTAATTCTATGTCATACCTTGTTAGTAGTGGCGGCGCTAAGCTAATCGTAAGTCATATATTGTTAGTAGTGGCGGTGCTTAACTAATCTTAAGTCATACATTGTTAGTAGTGGCGGCGCTAAGCTAATCGTAAGTCATATATTGTTAGTAGTGGCGGCGCTAAGCTAATCGTAAGTCATATATTGTTAGTAGTGGCGGTGCTTAGCTAATCGTAAGTCATACATTGTTAGTAGTGGCGGTGTTTAGCTAATCGAAAGTCATATATTGTTAGTAGTGGCGGTGCTTAGCTAATCATAAGTCATACATTGTTAGTAGTGGCGGTGCTTAGCTAATCGTAAGTCATATATTGTTAGTAGTGGCGGTGCTTAGCTAATCATAAGTCATATATTGTTAGTAGTGGCGGAAGACGGTAATTTATGTTTACGTTTACGGACAATGTCGCACACAATGCATGCTGTCAAATTCGAGCTGACGAACATGTACATTTACGACGGGAAAGTCAGTCAAATGCACCGTGTGCTAATGAGATTATACCCAATCGATAAATCGCTCGTTTGTTCACAAAACGAAAGCGAACGTCATGTTAGAATTGCAGCTATCTCTATAATAAGAGAAGACAAGTACGTTATAGTAGTTGAACAAATTGCTTTAAACTAGAGAAAATTGATCTGGTGATCACAGATACCCCCGCATTCCAAATTTTGATTGAGGCAATGAAAGGAATGAAACATGTTGTGATTTATCTTACAACTTATTCATTTCATGGCCATCAAAAATTACAAATTCTTGTAATTGACAATGTAGTTGACATTTTATTGCTTGCCAAATTAATTTAAATCAGATTACTTGTAATCTTTTCCTTTTTTCTTTCACTATTTACATCAAAACACTGACTATAAGACATATGATGGAAGCACACTTGTAATGAAGGAATGCTGAGAAAAGTGAACTGGTGTAGCAATTACTTATGAACGGTAAATGTGAAATACACCATAATCAAACTTAACCTGTATTTTATGGTATACAGCATTGTGTTAAAGTTTGAAAAGATTTGGTTGAGCGGTACTTTAAATATCATTCGGAAACCTAAAAAGTCCCTATTTTCTAAGAGAAAAAGGGCCATAACTCAGGAACGGTAAATGTGAAATACACCGTAATCGAACTTAATCTGTATTTAATGGTCCACAGCATTGTGTTAAAGTTTGCAAAGATTTGGTTAGGCCATGCTTTAAATATCATCCGGAAGCCTAAAAAGTTCCTATCTCTAAGAGAAAAAGGGCCATAACTCATGAACGGTAAATGTGAAATACACCGTAATCAAACTTAACCTGTATGTTATGGTACATAGCAATGTGTGAAAGTTTGAAAAGATTTGGTTGAGCGGTACTTTAATTATTATCCTGAAACCAAAAGTGTGACGGACGAACGGACGGACGGACGGGCGAAAGGACATGCGAATCCCTATATACCCCCGACTCTCGTCGAGTGGGGGTATGTAAACGTACGAGTTTTAAAAGTAGACAACAATATACCATATTATTACATACTTAGTTCAAATAAAGGCATTTTTGTATGACCAATATGATCGGAAGTAAACTGTCCATATTTTCACACCCCAGTTATTGGATTACTACAAGAGCATTTCCATATCGAGGGCCGTATTGGCCCGGGTCAATATGGGCCTCGACTTCGTCTCAAGCCAATATGTGTGTCTCTTTTCTAGATGTCGGAAGTATGCAATAAATAGTTTAATACATGGGCATTTCCATATTGGCGTGGTTATCATCCCTCGACCCATATTGGCCCTCGACTGTGTCTCGGGCCAATATGGGGGTCTCGGGATGATAAACAGGCCAATATGGAAATGCCCATGTATTAATCTGTAATTATTAGTCTTATTGTGATTTCTGTGATCAAATAATTGTTTTTGGTCCAGTTGTACTGTTTACATGCATGTATGAACCGAAGGTATAGACGTACACAGTTATGTAGGCTGTAACGTTACTGAGTACAGCATAAATAACGGTAATAACACAATTACCGAACTCCGAACAATCTTACAAAGGGAAAGTCAAAATATATATGTAAATATTACAGAAAATAGAATGGACAATCCATAATAGACAATCCAGAGACACGGGCAACATAGGACACAAGACTGGACAATCCACAGACACTGGCAACATAGGGCACAAGACTGGACAATCCAGAGACACGGGCAACATAGGGTACAAGACTGGACAATCCAGAGACACGGGCAACATAGGACACAAGACTGGACAATCCAGAGACACGGGCAACATAGGGCACACAACTGGACAATCCAGAGACACGGGCAACATAGGACACAAGACTGGACAATCCAGAGACACGGGCAACATAGGGCACAAAACTGGACAATCCAGAGACACGGGCAACATAGGACACAAGACTGCACAATCCAGAGACACGGGCAACATAGGACACAAGACTGGACAATCCAGAGACACGGGCAACATAGGGCACAAGACTGGACAATTCAGAGACACCGGCAACATAGGACACAAGACTGCACAATCCAGAGACACGGGCAACATTGGGCACAAGACTGGACAATCCAGAGACACGGACAACATAGGACACACGACTGGACAATTCAGAGACACGGGCAACATAGGACACAAGACTGTACAATCCAGAGACACGGGCAACATAGGACACAAGACTGGACAATCCAGAGACACGGGCAACATAAGACACAAGACTGGACAATCCAGAGACACGGGCAACATAGGGCACAAAACACAGAATAAATAACAAAAAGTACAGAAAACTAAAAACATGAACAACGCGGACCCCAAGTAAACCCAAATGAAGGGTAAACAGTTCCTGCTTCTTATAAAGCACCCGCCATGTTGCTCGTATAGTCCAGATCGTGTTGGACACCACTATGCATAAATAAATACAAATAAAATAAATAAGACATGAGCCCTCCTACAAACAACTCTGTGGTCAGGAACTGTAATGAAACGGACTTTCTTGGTATGAGCATATCTATATATAATTACACTATTTACAGTACAGAAATACAGATAAATTACAGAAAGAAACAAATCTGCCTACTTGTTCTACTAAATGGAGTGCCAACCTACCAGACAAATGGTAAACAATGTAGAAATGGTATATCTGACGATGGACTCGTGTTCAATTCAGAGACATGTGGAATTAAATTTTCTCATGCAGATTGGAGAGAAAAGCAAATAGTAAAAATAACGGGCCAGACTGATCAACTTGTAAATATTAAAGATAGAATTGTCTTTCTGAGACTGTATAACTCTGATGAAGTTACACCAATACAAGATTTATTATACTGGAAAAATATTCACCTTCCAGATATCAAGGTAATATGATATTCTGCAAATATATATTTCCGTGAACATCTGCAATATAATTTAATTAAGGAATGTGTTAAACCTTTGCTAAACAATTGAACATATTCCTTACAATTTAACTATTACAACAAAATTTAACGATTCCTCGATTTTGATTACGATTATTTCATGGGACTATTTGAATTTGTCTGTGGCGAATGAATACAGTGGCGGCGACGTAGCTATACCAACCCAGGATATCATGCATAAGCAATGTTGCACCAAGCATATCAGCCAATTGGATTGCAGTATTCACATGAAATTAAATTATTTTGGCAATAAATCAAAATCGAAATAAATAATAATGGCTGATTTCAACTATTTCCTACAATCCGTAGTTAAAAGATAAAGTATGTTTTGTTGTTTTTGTTTCAATCTAAACATTGACTATTTTTATGAAAGGTTTCAATATATAATTTTATCATAATAAACGACACAATTTGTTTATCAACAATGGTGACATAAAAGTGAGAAAACAATGCATTATCTATTCATGAAATTAATTTCCAACTTATTTCGTTAATTTCTAAGACAGTATGATTCTTCGAAGATATAAGACTATTATAAGACTATATAAGTATTTGACTTTCAACTTTCTACTAAATTTCTACTAATGTCTCTTGTTATTGACAATACAGGTGATAGTAAAGGACAAGGATGTAGTTACTCTAGGGAGCAGTTGTTACTAATCTACTACTAATGTCTCTTGTTATTGACAATAAAGGTGATAGTAAAGGACAAGGATGTAGTTACTCTAGGGAGCAGTTGTTACTAATCTACTACTAATGTCTCTTGTTATTGACAATACAGGTGATAGTAAAGGACAAGGATGTAGTTACTCTAGGGAGCAGTTGTTACTAATCTACTACTAATGTCTCTTGTTATTGACGATACAGGTGATAGTAAAGGACAAGGATGTAGTTACTCTAGGGAGCAGTTGTTACTAATCTACTACTAATGTCTCTTGTTATTGACAATACAGGTGATAGTAAAGGACAAGGATGTAGTTACTCTAGGGAGCAGTTGTTACTAATCTACTACTAATGTCCCTTGTTATTGACAATACAGGTGATAGTAAAGGACAAGGATGTAGTTACTCTAGGGAGCAGTTGTTACTAATCTACTACTAATGTCTCTTTCTATTGACAATACAGGTGATAGTAAAGGACAAGGATGTAGTTACTCTAGGGAGCAGTTGTTACTAATCTACTACTAATGACTCTTGTTATTGACAATACAGGTGATAGTAAAGGACAAGGATGTAGTTACTCTAGGGAGCAGTTGTTACTAATCTACTACTAATGTCTCTTGTTATTGACAATACAGGTGATAGTAAAGGACAAGGTTGTAGTTACTCTAGGGAGCAGTTGTTACCAATCTACTACTAATGACTCTTGTTATTGACAATACAGGTGATAGTAAAGGACAAGGATGTAGTTACTCTAGGGAGTTGTTGTTACTAATCTACTACTAATGTTTCTTGTTATTGATAATACAGGTGATAGTAAAGGACAAGGATGTAGTTACTCTAGGGAGCAGTTGTTACTAATCTACTACTAATGTCTCTTGTTATTGACAATACAGGTGATAGTAAAGGACAAGGATGTAGTTACTCTAGGGAGCAGTTGTTACTAATCTACTACTAATGTCTCTTGTTATTGACAATACAGGTGATAGTAAAGGACAAGGTTGTAGTTACTCTAGGGAGCAGTTGTTACCAATCTACTACTAATGTTTCTTGTTATTGACAATACAGGTGATAGTAAAGGACAAGGATGTAGTTACTCTAGGGAGCAGTTGTTACTAATCTACTACTAATGTCTCTTGTTATTGACAATACAGGTGATAGTAAAGGACAAGGATGTAGTTACTCTAGGGAGCAGTTGTTACTAATCTACTACTAATGTCTCTTGTTATTGACAATACAGGTGATAGTAAAGGACAAGGATGTAGTTACTCTAGGGAGCAGTTGTTACTAATCTACTACTAATGTTTCTTGTTATTGACAATACAGGTGATAGTAAAGGACAAGGATGTAGTTACTCTAGGGAGCAGTTGTTACTAATCTACTACTAATGTCTCTTGTTATTGACAATACAGATGATAGTAAAGGACAAGGATGTAGTTTCTCTAAGGAGCAGTTGTTACTAATCTACTACTAATGTCTCTTTCTATTGATAATACAGGTGATAGTAAAGGACAAGGATGTAGTTACTCTAGGGAGCAGTTGTTACTAATCTACTACTAATGTCTCTTGTTATTGACAATACAGGTGATAGTAAAGGACAAGGATGTAGTTACTCTAGGGAGCAGTTGTTACTAATCTACTACTAATGACTCTTGTTATTGACAATACAGGTGATAGTAAAGGACAAGGATGTAGTTACTCTAGGGAGCAGTTGTTACTAATCTACTACTAATGTCTCTTGTTATTGACAATACAGGTGATAGTAAAGGACAAGGATGTAGTTACTCTAGGGAGCAGTTGTTACTAATCTACTACTAATGTCTCTTGTTATTGACAATACATGTGATAGTAAAGGACAAGGATGTAGTTTCTCTAGGGAGCAGTTGTTACTAATCTACTACTAATGTCTCTTGTTATTGACAATACAGGTGATAGTAAAGGACAAGGATGTAGTTACTCTAGGGAGCAGTTGTTACTACTCTACTACTAATGTCTCTTGTTATGACAATACAAGTGATAGTAAAGGACAAGGATGTAGTTACTCTAGGGAGCAGTTGTTACTAATCTACTACTAATGTCTCTTGTTATTGACAATACAGGTGATAGTAAAGGACAAGGATGTAGTTACTCTAGGGAGCAGTTGTTACTAATCTACTACTAATGTCTCTTGTTATTGACAATACAGGTGATAGTAAAGGACAAGGATGTAGTTACTCTAGGGAGCAGTTGTTACTAATCTACTACTAATGACTCTTGTTATTGACAATACAGGTGATAGTAAAGGACAAGGATGTAGTTACTCTAGGGAGCAGTTGTTACTAATCTACTACTAATGTCTCTTGTTATTGACAATACAGGTGATAGTAAAGGACAAGGATGTAGTTACTCTAGGGAGCAGTTGTTACTAATCTACTACTAATGTCTCTTGTTATTGACAATACAGGTGATAGTAAAGGACAAGGATGTAGTTACTCTAGGGAGCAGTTGTTACTAATCTACTACTAATGTCTCTTGTTATTGACAATACAGGTGATAGTAAAGGACAAGGATGTAGTTACTCTAGGGAGCAGTTGTTACTAATCTACTACTAATGTCTCTTGTTATTGACAATACAGGTGATAGTAAAGGACAAGGATGTAGTTACTCTAGGGAGCAGTTGTTACTAATCTACTACTAATGTCTCTTGTTATTGACAATACAGGTGATAGTAAAGGACAAGGATGTAGTTACTCTAGGGAGCAGTTGTTACTAATCTACTACTAATGTCTCTTTCTATTGACAATACAGGTGATAGTAAAGGACAAGGATGTAGTTACTCTAGGGAGCAGTTGTTACTAATCTACTACTAATGTCTCTTGTTATTGACAATACAGGTGATAGTAAAGGACAAGGATGTAGTTACTCTAGGGAGCAGTTGTTACTCAAACAATGATCCTCACATGAGAACATTTGACGGAAAGTAAGTTATACTTCTAATGTATGTGTAATAATTATCAAAACTAAAGTTCTCCTCACTAAGACACATGTGACAGATTTTGACCATCCTATTTATACTTTTTGGTTTTCTTTCTATTTTTAAATTATTTTGTTTTTCAATCTTTTGACTTTTAGCATAGCTATTTCTTCTAATACCAAATACATGTACTGACCTTCAACAAGTAGAAGGTTAAGTCAGAGGTTGTACATGACGATTGAAAAAGGTTAAAACTATTTAAATGTTTCATAAATTAGTATTTGATAGGGATTATATTTATGTTTAACGCCACTTTCAACAATAGTTCACCTATGTAATTATCGGCACTTTTATTGGTGGAGGGAACCGGAATCCACAGAGAAAACCACTGACCTGTCGTATGGTGGAGGGAACCGGAATCCACAGAGAAAACCACTGACCTGTCGCAAGTCACTGACAAACCTTATCACATAATGCTATATCGGGTACACCTCGCCATGAGCGAAATTCGAACTCACAAAAACATTAGTGGTGATAGGCACTAATTGCATAAGAAATTGCTAATCCACCTACATGTACCATATGATCACGACCACGACGGCCCCTACTTCATAGAAGATACAGCTGACTTGAATGTATCAACAGAGCATACCTAAGGACTCTGACATCTGGTTCCGGTCAGGTATCGTATGAGAAAAAAACTATTTTAGTCATTGATTAGTGTTACAAGGAGGGATAATGGAAGGTAAGGAGAAAATGATCCGATATTGTCTCAATAATGGCGTCTGCTTAAGTAATAACTACATTGTCTCAATAATGGCGTCTGCCTGCTTTAGTAATAACTACATTGTCTCAATAATGGCGTCTGCCTGCTTAAGTAATAACTACATTGTCTCAATAATGGCGTCTGCCTGCTTAAATAATAACTACATTTTCTCAATAATGGAGTCTGCCTGCTTAAGTAATAACTACATTTTCGTTTACTATTTCATACATTATGAAAAGTCAATCATCGTTACGGCCGTCTTCAATACTGCATCAGTTCAAGAGTTGTAACATGTTACCAACACTAGATATGTTTCGATGTCTGTTAGTGACGAACCTTGCAGCCCTTAGTTGGACCATTACGATTTCATCGATTTCACCTTTTGCAGAGATACTGGACAGAACTAGCATACTCCAGTGATATGTATATCCTTGTTTGTTTACGGAGATTGAACTGATGTTAAGAATTCGACGTAGAAAGCCCAGCGTTATATTGGCCTTCGTATAAACGTTATTTACATATCTTTGTTCCATTTTAAGTATTGTTAGTAAGATATCCTCAAATGCAGGAGTGACAGTTACAATGGTATGAAAAGTGAAAAAGTGATGGTCAACAATTCCACCATTATTAACTGTGCCTCTCATCTTAGATCACTGAACACAAAAACGACCACGACATAGGAAGTTGAAAATCCATGTTTGATCTTGGAACGGGCACACAAATGTACCGGACTTAAACCGGTTAATGGGACCCCCTATCTTCCTCTCTTGACAATTGCCTCTCCGACGGCTATGCAATTATGGAATGAATTCTAAGATTAACAAACAAAATTACAAATCTCATTATTGTTGATGTCGCCATGTATCTTGATAGCTGTCAATAAATTGTGCTAAATATTGTCAATAGTCCATGTAATATATTTCAGGAGATGGGAACTTCAGATTCACAACGGATTAACAGAAGGTGAATACATCATGTACAAACACACCCGTCTACCGTTACTTGTAAGACATATTACTTATATTATCTTTATTTATTTGTTGATTTTCTAGTTATTGCCTTTCTAAAGATAATAACAAGAATGTTAGACTGCCATGTGCGTTAACGATTACCCATTTATTTAATGATCATGTGATTAAATGATTGTGTTAACAAATGGTCATGCGATAGCTTAATATTAATGGATGCAAGTACTAGTATCACTCATGGATATGAATGTAAGTGAACACGACTGACACTACATCTGTGCTAAGTCACGTTAAGTCGAGAGCTAAGCCACATCGTTCTTCTAGTGTCATTGGATTCGAACTCAGAACTTTAGTGTTGATATCCACTGATTGCATACGGTAACCACCTCTGAGGCCCCTAAATAATTGTCAAGGGAAAAAGGACAAGAAGACAAACATTGATCTACGCTATACAACAAACTACAGATTGGGCAACATGAATCCTACAAAAAGGTGGAGATAAACTCACGTGGACCTATATTACACTGGTTGTGTCATTATTTGATTGATTTGATTTTATTTTATTTTTCGTGTTTAACGCCACTTTCAGCAATATGTCAGCTATATCATGGCGACCAGTTTTAGTGGTGGAAGAAGCCGGAGTACCCGGAGAGAACCACCGACCATGGGCAAGTAACTGGTAAACTTTATCACTTGCGGCTGCGAGTCGAGTGCACCCTTTTTTGTAATTTACAAAGCTGGGCGCGAACTCACGCCGTATTGGTGATAGGCTTGTATGAGTTGTTTGGTAATCCAACTACCTAACTCATTGAGCCACCCAACCCTGTCATTATATGATATATAAACTATATGGCAGTGATGTTGTATCGAGTACATAATCCAACTACCTAACTCATTGAGCCACCCAGCCCTGTCATTATATGATATATAAACTATATGGCACAGTGATGTTGTATCGAGTACATAATCCAACTACCTAACCCACGCCGTATTGGTGATAGGTTTGTATGAGTTGTTGGATAGTCCAACTACCTAACTCATTGAGCCACACATGCCCTACAACTACCTAACTCATTGAGCCACCCAGCCCTGTCATTATATGATATACAAACTATATGGCCAACCAGGCCTGTCATTATATGATATATAAACTATATGGTCACCCAGCCCTGTCATTATATGATATATAAACTATATGGCACAGTGATGTTGTATCGAGTACACACTACATGTATCATATATTGGTGGGAGACACGAATACATTAGTTATCAATGTGTTGCCGGTAAATAGTAAATACAACATAGTATTATAGTGTGGTAGACGGGGAACGAAATTTTTTACTTCAATGTACCCACCGAACATATACCTAAATTATATATCATTGGAAAGAAGAATTCATACTCTATCCAGATGGTCGGGTCGTAAAAACGGGAACTGGTTGCATTTCCTTAAAAAGGGAGATAATCGTTCTACCCAAAATTTTAAGAAAATATATGAGTTATAACTTTTGGGTTGCTCTCCTTGAATTCAGTTCCCACAAAGGGATGAAATTATCGTTTTTGCAAAATTTGGTACACACTATTAAGTCTTTCATATAGATTTTAAGGTTTAGTTGTGAAAAAAATGTGTATTTTTGTAGGTTTTGATGACATAGTCACATACATGCCAACCCTCGAGAGACTAAAAGCGGTAGAGGGTCTAGGGTTTGCCACGCAACCCCCCCCAGAAAATTGTTTTTTCAGAAGGACGCAAAATGGTGCATTCTGTTGCATTTTGGATATAAAATCTGTTCAGTCAAATCTTTAAATATAGTATGTAAAAATGGAAATTAGCATTCTACATATATACAAGTCAAACCTCGTTCCCTCGAACTCGGATGGGTCGAATACCATGGATGGCTCGAACTTATTTGAAAGTCCTGCCAATTTTCCATATATTTTTAAGCTAAAAAAAAAATCTTTCGCTCGAACACTGATACCTCGAACTGTCGAACTTAATAAATGGTCCCATCAATAATAGAGAATCATAATAAAATCACGAGTTTTACCATATCAAACTCGAACATCGAAATTTAATTGACAGATGTACGTTGAATGTGCTTACATACAAATGTACATATATATATGATTAATCAATCTACTGGCTTGATAAATACACTTCAATATAAAATAGCGGGGTTATGTTACTTAAAATCATTTAATCCACGTCATCTCTTGTGTGTGTTACAATAAGATATCATCAATTATGAGTGCCTATTGTCGAGTATGATTTACTATTAAAGCGGAAAAAACATTTCCTGGTTTATTGTTGAAAACAAGGAAGATTTACTAATATATTTGAGACTTAAATAACTTATTTTTCACAATTTTTTCACATTCACAGCTAAGTTGATAAAAAAAACATGCTAATATTCACATATGAATTTGTAAAGATGCGCTTCAACCTGGAAACGGAGAACCTCATATGCGCTTTCCCCCTCCTAGAAACCCGGACAACCACTATCAATAGGACAGGCAAGCAAGAGAAGCAACTGATGAAAATGCCCCAAGGTCTAAAAAACAGAAACTTAATTTTTCAGAAATAAAATGTTTGTGGTATCAAGTCAAAACTTTTATTACTTAAATTTATACAGTTAATTACAACACATGATATACAGTATGTATTTTTATAGAGACAAAAACTGACAAATATGACATTTTAAATATCCCAGATGGTTTTAGCTATGTTGCAAAAAATAGAAAAATATTTAAGCATAAATCTGGAGGTATTGTTGTTGTATATAAAAAATCTTATTAAATTTATTAATATTAAATTTAAATTTAAGTATTTAATAAAGACCTTTTATTGGGATGTGTATACACCCTACCTGAAAACTCTCTATATTCGTCAATAAATGCATTTTTAGATATTGAAAATGAATTAGTAAATTTTATAGAAAAAGACATGAAATGTGCACTTGTTGGAGATTTTAATGCTAAAACTGTGTTTTTTTGAAGATTTTTTCAGAATCAGATGAAACTTTTTTGAATGTTATGGATGTAAATGTAGAAGATGGCCTATTTAGATATCATATTGCTATGACTACCAAGTTTTACTTGATAATAATATTTCCATAAAAAGATATACTCAGTGTGAATGCAGACCAAATAATTTTGGACGAAAACTTTTAGAAATGTGTAAGTCTGCTTTGGCTATATTTGAAAAGTATTGTCATCATTGGAAATTGAAGGTTAACTTGCAAAAGACTAAAGTAATAATATTTTGTAAAAGAAAATAAAAAAATCAACCTATTTTTAAGCTATGTGGAGAGAATTTACAAATTGAAGACTCTTATTCATATCTAGGTGTTATATTTAATTATAACGGCTCTTTTGTGAAGGCAAGAGCTAAATTGATGGATCAAGCTCGCAAAGCTTGATATTGTTTATAGAAAATTGAGAAATATATCGATTCCAACAGATTTACAATTTAAATTGTTTGATACACTTATACTTCCAATACTTACTTATGGCTCTGAAATATGGGGTTATGAGAACACTAAGCAACTAGAAAAACTTCATCTTCAGTTCTGTAGAAATATTTTAGGTGTTAGAACCACTACTCCAAATTTTATGACATACAGAGAACTTGGTAGAACACCTATAGATATATTATGTATAAAATTAAGGATTGTAAATTTTTGGAATAGACTTATTTCAAACAAGAAGAAACTTAGTTGTATTTTATATAAGATTATGTTTAATTTGAGTATTATTGATAATGTTCAATTTAAGTGGCTAAATTTTATCAAATCAATTTTTGAGAAAACTGGGCTTAATTATCTATGGAACCAACAACAGCCAGTTCATTCAGTGCAACTAAAATTTATTGTTAAGCAAAATCTGACTGATCAATATATTCAAAACTGGTTTAACCAAATTGAGAACTCTTCTAGAGGAGAATTTTATGGCATATTTAAAAATGAATTTAATTTAGATAAATACGTGTAATGTTAAGGTTCTAAAAAAATTGTCTTATTTATATCTAAATTGCAAAATGTTTTGTAATTATATTCTGAGGCTGTATTATTTTAGGTTAGTTATATCCGTCATTATGTAAAATATTTTGTATAATATTCCTCTTGTTACACTTGTATATATGTGTCCGAGTGAATAAAGAACTTGAACTTGAACTTAAATGATTAAATATTTTTTACGAGAAAGGCCAGTTTTACTGTGCATCAGTTATCATATATAGGTAATGAAACTGTCCCGGGTCAGAACAAGATTTTTTTCTGTCTAAAATTACGGGACCTCGGTGGCTCGAACTTCCGATAGCTCGAACATATTTTGACAGTACCTTCGAGTTCGAGCGAGCGAAGTTTTACTGTATATATATGTTTAGGAGTCATAAGTTCAAAATGTAGTGCTTCAAAACTTTATTTTAAATACAGTTTCTGATTGGCTTAATGATAAAGAATTGACCAATGGAAGTTTCCGGTACAAATTTTAAGAGGGAAACGATTACGGAAAGGGCCTAAATAATTTGGATTTGTACACATTTATACGTCTTAGAAATCTACAAGAATAATCAACATGTGAACAATTTACGATAAAAAAAAAATTACGTTTTTTTTTTAAATCGGTAGGAAAATATCTAAAATCGGTAGGCGGTAGAAGACTTAAAAAATCGGTAGACTACCGCGTAAATCGGTAGAGTTGGCATGTAGGTAGTCAGTTTCCTTCACATTTTTAATGTCGCCAATAGGGACCTGACCTTGACCTTTGTATGGAAACGTCTTGACCTGAATGTGCTTTAATTAGTTGATGATAACATTGATACTATTTTTTACAACGAAATTTAACTTCTATTTCACAAATTAAAAATTCTCTGGCGTATAGAAAAAGGGGGGTGGGCGTCCTTCACTAGTACATAAACATCATTGTTCTTGTTCCTGTCACTGATATGACTATCTGGTATTCTTAATCAATGTTTTTGCTCCGCGTTCGTTACAACGAATGCTGTATAACCTAAAGAGGTCATAAAACACCAAAATAAGCATATAAGTCGATAGCAACACATTTATATTAGTCAGTATAAAGAGGACTATCCTGGTTCAAATCAAATGACAGAACAACATGGCTATCTAACTACAAAATGACTATTGTGGATTTGTCACGACATTACATGGCAGATAATTTTCTCCACAACAACAAAGCCTTGTAAAAATCTACTAAATTTCAGACATCATGACCATCGTCTTACAGTAAGGTAACATTCTTTGTTATGGCATTTTTACATATGTCGCTACCATAACAGGGACAAAGATCTGTGCACGACAGAATCTGTTCAAAACAAACACATCTACTGGAACAAATTGATTTGCCTTTGCAACTGCACACGAGATCCTGCAGGAAGTGTGATGACATTTGTCACAGGAAGAAGACAGGTACCAGACCACCCTTGTTTTCCCATCCGAACATTAAAGGAGACCTAACAGGGGACTGCGGTTTTTGTGAGGATTTCCAGATATAGGTCTGCACAGATGCTCTTAGTACATGCTGATGGAATGTCGCTTCGCATGGTGGTAACTTGGCCAGGCTTGCTTCTTTGTTTTGTTGCAAGTCGAACTCTGAATTTATTGAGATTAGAGTAATCTGCTCGTAGTTTGGCTTTTTGGATAGTCTTCAACTGAGATTTTCAGCTTCTCAATATCATGTCTTAAAATACCTACAGCAGAGTGTAAAATTTGTTCATCAGAAATACCTTCAACATCAACTTGAAAATCATTTTCCAACTCAGAGGCTTTAAATTTGGACTTGTATTTATAGCATCGCCTAAGGAAAGCTTGTCACTGAAGACAAGATTTGGCATTCCTTGGCCCCGCTGAGTATGTATGACTATAGAACCAGCATAATGTTTAACTAGCCTGTCTTGTAACTTGGCAGATGAGTAGGTACCGGTGTCTGCGGGTAGATATCCTTTGTATTTTTCAAGTAATTGTGTCATCCGAAAAACCTTTTTGTGAACGACTAAATCATCGTCGATTTCATGAATTAAATTCTGGAAGGCGATTTCGTTACTAGAAAGATCAGAATCCTGTTTCTGTTCGTTTTTCGGGGAACTCTTTTAACAGATATTTAGTCATGCACCCGTTGTGATAAACTCCTTTCAGAACAAAATCGTCACAATTCAACACGCGAACCAGTCTTATCATCATTTTGACTCAATGCGCACTCCATCAACTTGTTCACACGCTCACTGGATGCAATTTTATGTACTTTAAAATCTTTCTTGAATGTTTTATTTTAACAAATGAAACAAAAATCCCACTGAATGGGTTCGTACTGGGAGCGTGTTACAACATTTGTTTGTGACATAGTTGAAACTTGTTCAGTACTTGTAAAACTTTATCTGATCTGTTTTGAAAACACTGCAGTTTTGTTTACTTGTATATTTTCTATAACAATTACGGTGGTAAACAACTTTAATGTTACGTGATATAAAATTGTCCAGTGTGGACATTTCCTGCAAAATAAGAGAATACACCTCATCTCTTTTAACTTCCATCGATCTTACAAAACTATCTTTGCCTACATCTCGCATACAAATCACAGGTTCTGCATTGGAACATTGACATATAATGCATTGCTCCCAGTTCAACGCTTCTTTTCTCATTTTTGGACTAGAAGGAGAAAGTTTCAAAGGATTACCGAAGGATGCCATCATACGGAATATGAACGTGTCTGTCCGATTAAATTCTGGTACTACAATAACCTAATTACTAATCAACAAAATACACTAATTATCGACAAACAAACGACAAAAACAACGCCAAATGAAGTCTAAAAACCTCAGTAAACAGTGTGCGAAAAGCCGAACAGTTAACAATGAAATAAATCAGAAACTAAGCAATTTCATTCAAAGAAGACAACGTGCTATTTAATGACTCGAAGATCAGTCGAACTATATTTATAGAATCGGAAACGGCGTATCAAATTTCCGCGTATAAAAGGCATTAAATGAGAGAGGAAACAAATAAAAAATAGCATTTTTCTGCGTATCTGTAAGTATCTATGATATGAAATTTGGCATGATCTTTTGGACTAATGTAACGTTACTTTATCCAATACTAAAAATGTACGGAAAATACAAAATAAATTTGCTGAAAGAGAAAACTTGTCTTATTTTCCACCAAAATAAGGGGTATTTTGAGAGGCTAGTTATATTAAATCAGACGAGAAATAACTGTTCTTTTTCATCTATTATTACAATTAAATGTCTGTTTAATTGAGTAATATATCTTTTTTATCGATAAACGATCACGTGTTATAGATATGAAATTTTATTTTCACCTGTTCAACTAAGTATCAGTTGGGTACCAAGAAAAGTTGTCTTACGATTTTTTTACGACCCACTTAATTTGAAAATATAGACATTTTTTTATCGAATGAGCATAGTTTTATCTATATGTTATTTCGGTACATTAAACTCCGAATTCATGCATCTTTTCAGTCATCATCTACGATACTATTATAACATTAAATGAAATATAAATGTGGAGATTTATGATTGTCTTATATCAGTGACTACTATTACAGGTGACTGCATATTTCAAGAAATGTTCCAGGCGAGTCCTATGTAATTGTGGAATAGGTGTGAGAAGTGCAGATAGTCTTTTTGTGGCAAATTTCTGCGATACAATATACAGAGGACAAAGAAAAGTTAACCGTTACATGAAACAAAGATTATGTGATGATAAAAGTCTCATTGTTCAAAAGACCAGTACATCATATACAGTAGGGCTAATTATGTACTTGATAAAAGATCACACAACTCTTGCTTGTTAGTACTCGATTGTTTTACTGTAACAAAATGCTCTGTTGCAATATTTCAAAATTTATACAGACGACGCTACACGATTGTGGTTGCTAAGTTCAACTGTTGATCCGGGTCTACAAATAGTAGACTCTTATGGTAAGACTTGCTGAGCTGCAGAGATTTATCTGATTTGTAGTGATAAATCAGGATAATCTGGCATCGTGGTGTTACATGTCTGCCTGTTGATTTTTGTTTCATTGCGATGTCAATATGCATTGTAAAAATGCAGCTAATCATGTTTGTCTTCTACAAAACAAACACCGTCACCATTTTATCTAAGAGTAACTTCTTACGTGTAGCTGATAAATAGCTCACTGGATGTTGAATAACAAACATTTACGCACTCAGCGAAATCTATAATCTAGAAGGTTTTGTTCCTTCCACTGATCTGTTTATCAGTAATGTTTACATTTTAAACGAACAATGCATAAATCATATTTTAGTAAATGCAGCGCATTGATTTTTGCAATTGTTCAAAACAGCTCTATTGATTGAATATAACGGTATGTTAAATCATATCATTAAGTAAGAAACATTTTATTTGTCAACGGATGCCACTAGTGGAGCAGAAACTGCCTACCCTTCCGGGGCACCTGAGTTAACCTTTGATTTTAGTCAGGTTTTTGTTATTCGATCTATAGTTTTCTATGCAGTGTTTTATAGATCATTGCTTGTCCTTTTGTTCTTTTTACTTTGGCCATTATATTATCTGTCCTTCGATTACGTATTCTGGTTAAGCATTTGGCATCTTCAAACATTTCTTTTTCAGATAACTCTCCCGACCGGAACTAAGGTGACGTTTAATTACGGTGGAAGTTGGATAAATGGAATTAGTATTACTCCATCCATACTAGATGCTAGCTTGACTGGAGGTCTCTGTGGTATATACAACGGTAACCAGAATGATGATTTTATACCACGATCTGGTAATAGGCCAACATCGTTGAGAAAATTTGCAGCATCTTGGCAGTATGTTTTCTCTTGTCTGTAAAAGTATATATTGTTTAATAAAGTTACATGCGAGACAAATTTATTTCCTAAGCGATTTCAGAACAAACCTTTGTCAGTTAGTTTTTGTAATCTGTAAGTGTAATTAATTAGAGTTATCGATTTTCCCTCTTTTACGATATATTGATTGAATTTTGGAACTGATCTGACAGTGGTGGTGTTTTTTTATTTTCAGTTTATTGAAATGTATAACCAATATAAAGTAACTAATCATTTTAGTGTTAAGCAAGGTCTATAATGAGGCTGATATATAAAATGGCCATATCTCGAACAGTACTTTAGATATTGCCATAAAATTTTCACACAAGCTTTATTGATATAGTACAACACTAAAAATGCCAAAAGCTCAAAATCTGATTTTTGCTCATCTGGACCCATTTTCTCAGTCATGGTCACATATTATGACAACAATAATGTATAGGCATTTTACATGTTTCTGTAACATGGGCTTTATCACCGTGCAATTAGACCCAAAATGTAAATAGTGTTGTGGACCGAGCATTACAATGATATTTCTTAATGTCTTAAAGACGGTCTGTATCTAAGGTTATTCGAGAAACGCATCATGGGCAATACATTAGATTTGTCGATGATTTGTTCATAATTCCTATGATCTTTAGAGATGTTGATATCTATTATCAATCATCTGGTGTGCTACTAACATAATATCAACGTTTTCTAGTGTGACTTTAAAATGACGTCACTCCCGTCAACTTACCAAGTCCTACATAAAAATATAACCGTTGAAATGTTTTGCTCAAATGGACTTCTCATCGCATCTCATATATCAGACTTCGCCTTTGATGAGAAATTGCTCTGAAAAATCAATTTTCGCAAAAAAAAAATAATCAACGATTGTGTATATATCTACGGTTTGTTTTTGAACTAGTCTACGTTTGTTGTAATATTATGAGATATAAAACGATTTTCTGTCGCCCGTTATACTGGAAGAGGGATTGTTTACTGGACGGTATCGGGAAATTATATATGATCTTAAGCTGTCACCTTTTTGTTCACATTATACTATTTAAAGTCTCAAATACTTAATGGATGGCCGACTTTCTGTCATGATTCACTTAAGATGGTGCTTAGCTATTTAATTACTTCAACTTCTTTTATAGAGTCAAAGGTGTGTTCGCTGATGAAACCTTGTTTGATCCTACTGGAAAACTGAAGCAAGCGGAATATATCAGTCAACAATACTGTACATGCTTATCTCCAGATGATACTTATCCCCATGGAAGTCCAGAGTTCAATTGTGAATTAACAACTGCAATGGAAACATGTCGGAACACAAAGACAACACGAGGAGTTTACACGACGTCATGTACAACCCGATCAATTCGGTCTGCACGACTTGCTAGAACGGCAACACCCGACGAAGAAGAAGAAGAAGAAGGGGAACCCCCTTCTTATCCAATGATAACAGAAAATACCACATCAGTGATAGTAAGTTAAATCATTTCAATAACAGTAAGCATCATTTCATTCTAAATGGCAGTAATCATGTGCAATGTCGTGCATGTATATATATTTATTATACAATACAAGACACATCTTGAATCAATCCGCATCGGTGATGTAATGGTTAGCGTGCTCGCCTAGAGTGCAGTAGATCATGGGTTCGAGCCCCGGTCGGGTCAAACCAAAGACTATAAAATTGGTATTTGTTGCTTTTCCGCTAAGCACGCAGCATTAAGCAGAAAGAGCAAAGATTGGTTGGCTCGGAATCATAATAATGTGTCTGAGGGGAGCGATATGTCAACCCGCGGACTGTTGTTTCAGTGAGCTCACACTATAAAAATCCAACTCAGCATGTTGGTCTAGAACAAAGCGGACGTCAACATCATCTCATTGAAAATTAACTTGCTCTCGCCATGATATTGATGAAAAATTGCTGAGTTGGCGTTAAACAACAATCACTGAAAATAGGTTAAATCTAAAGCCATGATAAAATGATATTGCACTTAATTAACCGGTTTAACTCCGTCATCTGTTTGTGCCTCTCCCACTGCATGCCAGGACATGGATTTACAAAGCCATGTGTCGTGGTCTTTTTTGTTTTCACTTGTGAGAGGTGAGAGGTAGCTGTTCGTTTTGTTGATATTGATGGAAATGTTAACACTCACTGTTTAAAAGAAGAGTTTGACGATACCAAAGGGAGGTAATCAGAAATAGTAAATCGTAGAAGAACAGACAACACTATACCCAAAAGAAAAAAAGACAAAGAAACAAACAACGATCTACACAACAAAGAATGGGCAACACGAACCCCTCTAAATACCGGGGAAGAACTCATGTTCTCTGGAAGGGGTATCAGTTTACTAGTGACACTCGTCGTGTTACTATGTAATGACACTAGCATCATGTGATATGGAAATCACGTTGGACACCAATAGACGTAAATAAATACAAAAAGCATAAATAAAAACAAAAAACATAAATAAAGAATGAATCGTTCTTTTCCTAATATTGATTAAACAAACATCAAACATCAAACAAATCTTATATTATAGGTTGAGGAAGAATGGACGAATGGCTGGACAGAGTTATCTGCTAAGGAGCTTTGTATTGACAAATTCCAGAACGCACAAGCTTATAATATATGTTCTGAATTTGTATCCTATGTAGACAAGTCAATCTTTATCAGTGGGTGTGTATCTGATATAAAGGTAAAGAACTGTAATAATTAATAAACGTTAGATACCAGAATGAACAATCCACAGACACAGGTAACACGTTAGATACAAGAATGAACAATCCACAAACATAGGTAACACTTAGATACAAGAATGAACAATCCACAGACATAGGTATCACGTTAGATACAAGAATGAACAATCCACAGACATAGGTAACACGTTAGATACAAGAATGAACAATCCACAGACATAGGTAACATATTAGATACAAGAATGAACAATCCACAGACACACATAACACGTTAGATACAAGAATGAACAATCCACAGACACAGATAACACGTTAGATACAAGAATGAACAATCCACAGACACAGATAACACGTTAGATACAAGAATGAACAATCCACAGACACAGATAACACGTTAGATACAAGAATGAACAATCCACAGACACAGGTAACACGTTAGATACAAGAATGAACAATCCACAGACACAGATAACACTTAGATACAAAAATGAACAATCCACAGACACATATAACACGTTAGATACAAGAATGAACAATCAACAGACACAGATAACACGTTAGATACAAGAATGAACAATCCACAGACACAGATAACACTTAGATACAAGAATGAACAATCCACAGACACAGGTAACACTTAGATACAAGAATGAACAATACACAGACATAGATAACACGTTAGATACAAGAATGAACAATCCACAGACACAGATAACACTTAGATACAAGAATGAACAATCCACAGACACAGGTAATACTTAGATACAAGAATGAACAATCCACAGACACAGATAACACTTAGATACAAGAATGAACAATCCACATACACAGATAACACTTAGATACAAGAATGAACAATCCACAGACACAGACAACACTTAGATACAAGAATGAACAATCCACAGACACAGGTAACACTTAGATACAAGAATGAACAATCCACAGACACAGATAACAAGTTAGATACAAGAATGAACAATCCACAGACACAGATAACACGTTAGATACAAGAATGAACAATCCACAGACATAGATAAGACGTTAGATACAAGAATGAACAATCCACAGACACAGATAACACGTTAGATACAAGAATGAACAATCCACAGACACAGATAACACGTTAGATACAAGAATGAACAATCCACAGACACAGATAACACTTAGATACAAGAATGAACAATACACAGACATAGATAACACGTTAGATACAAGAATGAACAATCCACAGACACAGATAACACTTAGATACAAGAATGAACAATCCACAGACACAGATAACACTTAGATACAAGAATGAACAATCCACAGACACAGATAACACTTAGATACAAGAATGAACAATCCACAGACACAGGTAACACTTAGATACAAGAATGAACAATCCACAGACACAGATAAGACTTAGATACAAGAATGAACAATCCACAGACACAGATAACACTTAGATACAAGAATGAACAATCCACAGACACAGATAACACTTAGATACAAGAATGAACAATCCACAGACACAGATAACACGTTAGATACAAGAATGAACAATCCACAGACACAGATAACACGTTAGATACAAGAATGAACAATCCACAGACACAGATAACACTTAGATACAAGAATGAACAATCCACAGACACATGTAACACTTAGATACAAGAATGAACAATCCACAGACACAGGTAACACTTAGATACAAGAATGAACAATCCACAGACACAGATAACACGTTAGATACAAGAATGAACAATCCACAGACACAGATAACACTTAGATACAAGAATGAACAATCCACAGACACAGGTAACACTTAGATACAAGAATGAACAATCCACAGACACAGGTAACACTTAGATACAAGAATGAACAATCCACAGACACAGATAACACTTAGATACAAGAATGAACAATCCACAGACACAGGTAACACTTAGATACAAGAATGAACAATCCACAGACACAGATAACACTTAGATACAAGAATGAACAATCCACAGACACAGGTAACACTTAGATACAAGAATGAACAATCTACAGACACAGATAACACTTAGATACAAGAATGAACAATCCACAGACACAGATAACACTTAGATACAAGAATGAACAATCCACAGACACAGGTAACACTTAGATACAAGAATGAACAATCCACAGACACAGATAACACTTAGATACAAGAATGAACAATCCACAGACACAGGTAACACTTAGATACAAGAATGAACAATCCACAGACACAGATAACACTTAGATACAAGAATGAACAATCCACAGACACAGATAACACTTAGATACAAGAATGAACAATCCACAGACACAGGTAACACTTAGATACAAGAATGAACAATCCACAGACACAGATAACACTTAGATACAAGAATGAACAATCCACAGACACAGATAACACTTAGATACAAGAATGAACAATCCACAGACACAGGTAACACTTAGATACAAGAATGAACAATCCACAGACACAGGTAACATTTAGATACAAGAATGAACAATCCACAGACACAGGTAACACTTAGATACAAGAATGAACAATCCACAGACACAGATAACACTTAGATACAAGAATGAACAATCCACAGACACAGGTAACACTTAGATACAAGAATGAACAATCCACAGACACAGGTAACACTTAGATACAAGAATGAACAATCCACAGACACAGGTAACACTTAGATACAAGAATGAACAATCCACAGACACAGGTAACACTTAGATACAAGAATGAACAATCCACAGACACAGGTAACACTTAGATACAAGAATGAACAATCCACAGACACAGGTAACACTTAGATACAAGAATGAACAATCCACAGACACAGATAACACTTAGATACAAGAATGAACAATCCACAGACACAGGTAACACTTAGATACAAGAATGAACAATCCACAGACACAGGTAACACTTAGATACAAGAATGAACAATCCACAGACACAGGTAACACTTAGATACAAGAATGAACAATCCACAGACACAGGTAACACTTAGATACAAGAATGAACAATCCACAGACACAGGTAACACTTAGATACAAGAATGAACAATCCACAGACACAGGTAACACTTAGATACAAGAATGAACAATCCACAGACACAGGTAACACTTAGATACAAGAATGAACAATCCACAGACACAGGTAACACTTAGATACAAGAATGAACAATCCACAGACACAGGTAACACTTAGATACAAGAATGAACAATCCACAGACACAGATAACACTTAGATACAAGAATGAACAATCCACAGACACAGGTAACACTTAGATACAAGAATGAACAATCCACAGACACAGGTAACACTTAGATACAAGAATGAACAATCCACAGACACAGATAACACTTAGATACAAGAATGAACAATCCACAGACACAGGTAACACTTAGATACAAGAATGAACAATCCACAGACACAGGTAACACTTAGATACAAGAATGAACAATCCACAGACACAGGTAACACTTAGATACAAGAATGAACAATCCACAGACACAGGTAACACTTAGATACAAGAATGAACAATCCACAGACACAGGTAACACTTAGATACAAGAATGAACAATCCACAGACACAGGTAACACTTAGATACAAGAATGAACAATCCACAGACACAGGTAACACTTAGATACAAGAATGAACAATCCACAGACACAGGTAACACTTAGATACAAGAATGAACAATCCACAGACACAGGTAACACTTAGATACAAGAATGAACAATCCACAGACACAGGTAACACTTAGATACAAGAATGAACAATCCACAGACACAGATAACACTTAGATACAAGAATGAACAATCCACAGACACAGGTAACACTTAGATACAAGAATGAACAATCCACAGACACAGGTAACACTTAGATACAAGAATGAACAATCCACAGACACAGGTAACACTTAGATACAAGAATGAACAATCCACAGACACAGATAACACTTAGATACAAGAATGAACAATTCACAGACACAGGTAACACTTAGATACAAGAATGAACAATCCACAGACACAGGTAACACTTAGATACAAGAATGAACAATCCACAGACACAGGTAACACTTAGATACAAGAATGAACAATCCACAGACACAGATAACACTTAGATACAAGAATGAACAATCCACAGACACAGGTAACACTTAGATACAAGAATGAACAATCCACAGACACAGGTAACACTTAGATACAAGAATGAACAATCCACAGACACAGGTAACACTTAGATACAAGAATGAACAATCCACAGACACAGGTAACACTTAGATACAAGAATGAACAATCCACAGACACAGGTAACACTTAGATACAAGAATGAACAATCCACAGACACAGGTAACACTTAGATACAAGAATGAACAATCCACAGACACAGGTAACACTTAGATACAAGAATGAACAATCCACAGACACAGGTAACACTTAGATACAAGAATGAACAATCCACAGACACAGGTAACACTTAGATACAAGAATGAACAATCCAAAGACACAGATAACACTTAGATACAAGAATGAACAATCCACAGACACAGATAACACGTTAGATACAAGAATGAACAATCCACAGACACAGGTAACACTTAGATACAAGAATGAACAATCCACAGACACAGGTAACACTTAGATACAAGAATGAACAATCCACAGACACAGGTAACACTTAGATACAAGAATGAACAATCCACAGACACAGGTAACACTTAGATACAAGAATGAACAATCCACAGACACAGGTAACACTTAGATACAAGAATGAACAATCCACAGACACAGGTAACACTTAGATACAAGAATGAACAATCCACAGACACAGGTAACACTTAGATACAAGAATGAACAATCCACAGACACAGGTAACACTTAGATACAAGAATGAACAATCCACAGACACAGATAACACTTAGATACAAGAATGAACAATCCACAGACACAGGTAACACTTAGATACAAGAATGAACAATCCACAGACACAGGTAACACTTAGATACAAGAATGAACAATCCACAGACACAGGTAACACTTAGATACAAGAATGAACAATCCACAGACACAGGTAACACTTAGATACAAGAATGAACAATCCACAGACACAGGTAACACTTAGATACAAGAATGAACAATCCACAGACACAGGTAACACTTAGATACAAGAATGAACAATCCACAGACACAGGTAACACTTAGATACAAGAATGAACAATCCACAGACACAGGTAACACTTAGATACAAGAATGAACAATCCACAGACACAGGTAACACTTAGATACAAGAATGAACAATCCACAGACACAGGTAACACTTAGATACAAGAATGAACAATCCACAGACACAGGTAACACTTAGATACAAGAATGAACAATCCACAGACACAGATAACACTTAGATACAAGAATGAACAATCCACAGACACAGGTAACACTTAGATACAAGAATGAACAATCCACAGACACAGGTAACACTTAGATACAAGAATGAACAATCCACAGACACAGGTAACACTTAGATACAAGAATGAACAATCCACAGACACAGGTAACACTTAGATACAAGAATGAACAATCCACAGACACAGATAACACTTAGATACAAGAATGAACAATCCACAGACACAGGTAACACTTAGATACAAGAATGAACAATCCACAGACACAGGTAACACTTAGATACAAGAATGAACAATCCACAGACACAGGTAACACTTAGATACAAGAATGAACAATCCACAGACACAGGTAACACTTAGATACAAGAATGAACAATCCACAGACACAGGTAACACTTAGATACAAGAATGAACAATCCACAGACACAGGTAACACTTAGATACAAGAATGAACAATCCACAGACACAGGTAACACTTAGATACAAGAATGAACAATCCACAGACACAGGTAACACTTAGATACAAGAATGAACAATCCACAGACACAGGTAACATTTAGATACAAGAATGAACAATCCACAGACACAGGTAACACTTAGATACAAGAATGAACAATCCACAGACACAGGTAACACTTAGATACAAGAATGAACAATCCACAGACACAGGTAACACTTAGATACAAGAATGAACAATCCACAGACACAGGTAACATTTAGATACAAGAATGAACAATCCACAGACACAGGTAACACTTAGATACAAGAATGAACAATCCACAGACACAGGTAACACTTAGATACAAGAATGAACAATCCACAGACACAGGTAACATTTAGATACAAGAATGAACAATCCACAGACACAGGTAACACTTAGATACAAGAATGAACAATCCACAGACACAGGTAACACTTAGATACAAGAATGAACAATCCACAGACACAGGTAACACTTAGATACAAGAATGAACAATCCACAGACACAGGTAACATTTAGATACAAGAATGAACAATCCACAGACACAGGTAACACTTAGATACAAGAATGAACAATCCACAGACACAGGTAACACTTAGATACAAGAATGAACAATCCACAGACACAGGTAACACTTAGATACAAGAATGAACAATCCACAGACACAGGTAACACTTAGATACAAGAATGAACAATCCACAGACACAGATAACACTTAGATACAAGAATGAACAATCCACAGACACAGGTAACACTTAGATACAAGAATGAACAATCCACAGACACAGGTAACACTTAGATACAAGAATGAACAATCCACAGACACAGATAACACTTAGATACAAGAATGAACAATCCACAGACACAGGTAACACTTAGATACAAGAATGAACAATCCACAGACACAGGTAACACTTAGATACAAGAATGAACAATCCACAGACACAGGTAACACTTAGATACAAGAATGAACAATCCACAGACACAGGTAACACTTAGATACAAGAATGAACAATCCACAGACACAGATAACACTTAGATACAAGAATGAACAATCCACAGACACAGGTAACACTTAGATACAAGAATGAACAATCCACAGACACAGGTAACACTTAGATACAAGAATGAACAATCCACAGACACAGATAACACTTAGATACAAGAATGAACAATCCACAGACACAGGTAACACTTAGATACAAGAATGAACAATCCACAGACACAGGTAACACTTAGATACAAGAATGAACAATCCACAGACACAGGTAACACTTAGATACAAGAATGAACAATCCACAGACACAGATAACACGTTAGATACAAGAATGAACAATCCACAGACACAGGTAACACTTAGATACAAGAATGAACAATCCACAGACACAGGTAACACTTAGATACAAGAATGAACAATCCACAGACACAGATAACACTTAGATACAAGAATGAACAATCCACAGACACAGGTAACACTTAGATACAAGAATGAACAATCCACAGACACAGGTAACACTTAGATACAAGAATGAACAATCCACAGACACAGGTAACACTTAGATACAAGAATGAACAATCCACAGACACAGGTAACACTTAGATACAAGAATGAACAATCCACAGACACAGATAACACGTTAGATACAAGAATGAACAATCCACAGACACAGGTAACACTTAGATACAAGAATGAACAATCCACAGACACAGGTAACACTTAGATACAAGAATGAACAATCCACAGACACAGGTAACACTTAGATACAAGAATGAACAATCCACAGACACAGATAACACGTTAGATACAAGAATGAACAATCCACAGACACAGATAACACTTAGATACAAGAATGAACAATCCACAGACACAGGTAACACTTAGATACAAGAATGAACAATCCACAGACACAGGTAACACTTAGATACAAGAATGAACAATCCACAGACACAGGTAACACTTAGATACAAGAATGAACAATCCACAGACACAGGTAACACTTAGATACAAGAATGAACAATCCACAGACACAGGTAACACTTAGATACAAGAATGAACAATCCACAGACACAGGTAACACTTAGATACAAGAATGAACAATCCACAGACACAGGTAACACTTAGATACAAGAATGAACAATCCACAGACACAGGTAACACTTAGATACAAGAATGAACAATCCACAGACACAGGTAACACTTAGATACAAGAATGAACAATCCACAGACACAGGTAACACTTAGATACAAGAATGAACAATCCACAGACACAGGTAACACTTAGATACAAGAATGAACAATCCACAGACACAGGTAACACTTAGATACAAGAATGAACAATCCACAGACACAGGTAACACTTAGATACAAGAATGAACAATCCACAGACACAGGTAACACTTAGATACAAGAATGAACAATCCACAGACACAGGTAACACTTAGATACAAGAATGAACAATCCACAGACACAGGTAACACTTAGATACAAGAATGAACAATCCACAGACACAGGTAACACTTAGATACAAGAATGAACAATCCACAGACACAGGTAACACTTAGATACAAGAATGAACAATCCACAGACACAGGTAACACTTAGATACAAGAATGAACAATCCACAGACACAGGTAACACTTAGATACAAGAATGAACAATCCACAGACACAGGTAACACTTAGATACAAGAATGAACAATCCACAGACACAGGTAACACTTAGATACAAGAATGAACAATCCACAGACACAGGTAACACTTAGATACAAGAATGAACAATCCACAGACACAGGTAACACTTAGATACAAGAATGAACAATCCACAGACACAGGTAACACTTAGATACAAGAATGAACAATCCACAGACACAGGTAACACTTAGATACAAGAATGAACAATCCACAGACACAGGTAACACTTAGATACAAGAATGAACAATCCACAGACACAGGTAACACTTAGATACAAGAATGAACAATCCACAGACACAGGTAACACTTAGATACAAGAATGAACAATCCACAGACACAGATAACACTTAGATACAAGAATGAACAATCCACAGACACAGATAACATTGGACACAAAAAGCAAATTATGATGGCAAACAAAGCAAAATCCATAACACATAAGACTGACAAAATTAACAACACGGACCTAAAACACTCGACGCCTAACTAATATAGCAAAGTGTGAATAATAATCATAGTATATATTCATTGACATAACATAATGAATAGAAATATCTCTAAAATTTATTTCAGAAATCGTTGTGGTACATAAGGGTATATATAATATACTATCATAAGTTTTATGTTGGTTTTTGTAAATAAAACAGGACCTATCGATTACCGAGAAATAACTTTAATATTTGATTTTTCTGACAACAACAAGTTATTGATGCAAGACAAACATTTGTATAAATATCAATTGTAACTGTATATTAATCTAATTTCCTCTTCTGAGGAACACCAGCCCTACAAAAATCCAAGAATGAATTCAAGGTTCTCCGAAAGGGTAGGCAGTTTCTGTTCCACTCTTACCTTTTGTAGATACGGTAACGGTAACTACATGACATAGGGAGTCACATGTAAGTGCACTTGTTGCCATTTTATAGATACACGTGTTCTTCTTGCTCGATTAAACACTATTAACAGAAATAACCACAGAACAGTTTGAAGATACTTTAAAGAAATAACCACAGAAAAGTTTGAAGTTACCAAACGGGATAATCAGAAGCCTGTTATTGCTACCGAACAACAATGTGCGTCTTACATACATGTACGCACTATGTATAGTTATAGTTGAGGACGGACAGACAACACACTGACAAAAAAAGTCAAACTGACAAGCAATACACTACGCAGAAAACTAAAGATTGAGAAACACGAACACTACTAAAAAATGGTGATGAACTCATGTGCTCCGGAAGGGCCAACAGAGTTTTCTCCATCAATTGCATCCGTCGTGCCACTGTCGTTACAAACCCGGTAATAAGTAGTCAATAAGGGAAGCATAGGATATTAGAGATGTTATTTTAATATCATTTATAGTAAGTCAAAAGAACAACGGCAACAAGATAAATGCAACTGCGTCAAAGCTCTACCACAAAGTTCACCAAACCAACAATGCAAATTTACAATATATCCTCTAACCCATATACACATGTTTACGTGTTGTCCATATCTATATATAGTCAACAGGAGGAGACAGCTGGTTAAAAGTAACACTAAATAACTACGCCAGTGCCTGTCTACAAGAAGCTAAACGACTGGAGGTGTTGACAGTTGTAAACAGTACAAACACAACGGGCGTAGACAAACCAATTCTATCTATTATAGAAGAGTCTACATGTCCAGAGAATTGTTCTGACAATGGAATCTGTTCAGACGATGGTCAGTAAATAATATGACATTTTACGATATTCTAAGGTGTATTTGTAGTAGAAACATGCGTCTTAGTAAGAAGAGTTTGAAGATACCAAAGGGGTAATCAGAATCGGTATATCGAAGAAGAACAGATACAACAATGGCCAAAAGAAAAAGTACAAAAGGACAAGAAGAGTTTGAAGATACCAAAGAGGTAATCAGAATCCGTATATCAAAGAAGAACAGACTACACAATGGACAATTGAAAAAGTACAAAAGGACAAACAACCATCTACAAAACATACATATAAAACTAAAGATCGAGTAACACGAACCCCCCTAAAACACGGGGGTGAATGCAGGTGCTCCGGAAGGGTAGGCACAGATACAGATTAACATGATATATTGTCTAACGTGTGGGGGTGTATTTGATTCTACAACCAACAAGCGTACATGTCAAACAGATTATTTTACCCATCATGCTTTTGTAAACAGGAAAAAATATTGCAAAAATGTACATTCAACAGATTCTACTTGTTCATCTGTCAGTGAACTAAGAGTACTCTCTGGTCATGCTAATGTACTTCCATGTTTATGCTGTCATTAAAATGTTTATGGTAGTGTGTGATCTTTATGAGAGGAACCATATATGTCCAGTTTTTTTTATTATTATTATTTATTTACATCTCTATTGCCGCTGAAGATCCAATTATCAAGAGTGGGAGGGTTGGTCCAAATTAACCAGTTTAATTCGGCCACATTGCTGTGGTTTCCCAATGTTTCCAATGCCATATACCACAGTCTTGTGTGTGTTCCTATATTTTAGGGTACCGATTGATGTTTGTTTTCTTAGCATCAGTGAAAGTGCTGGTCAGCACTGTTTAAACTTTCGCTTCATAACAAATTTCAAGTTTTTAGTTCAAAAGAATAATACTTTTAAGGATGAGGTATATTTATATTACTTAACAGTATACGAAATGAACAGATAAAGCAATAAAGTACAATTAAATGCAGTACATAAAACACAAAACGCACAAAGCTAAAATAAAAGAAAACAAACACACACTTAATGTATATTATTATACCTCCCTGTATATGAATGGTTACTATTGGAACATTTATAGTCACATGACCTTAGATAATTATTGATGTGTTCAGTAACAACATTAACATTTCCCCTCGATTTGTAGACCGCCATATTGTCACCCTAGATAACCAATATTTTGCTTCAACAGAGGTATGACAATACTATTGTCATACTCGACAATTTATCTGGTTTTATTTTTATTTTCAACGGCAATGTAGATGCAATATATTTACTCAACACTATCAAGAGGTCCAAAACAACTACCAACTTATCAAGAACAACATTAAACGTCGTTCAAATCGATTTCAATTATGTCCTCTTTCACGTCCGTGCTTTACTGTTGCCGTTTAATACCTTTCGCAAAATATGCAACAAGTGTAATTATTGCAGAATAATTATCTTTTTCTTGATTTTGTTTGTTTGTTCGGCCTAATAAAACTTGAGAAATCCGTCGGGAAAACAACTCTCATTAGGTTGACCAGTTAAGAAGGCAGTAATTATATATTGTTGTACTATATCTTTCAGGAGAGTGCCAGTGCTTTCCTGGGTTTCATGGTGAAGTATGTTCTTTGATTTTATCTCAAGCTCCTCGTCTGGAGAGGGATGCATTTGAAGGGTTATGTGACAAGAGGAAGAAGAAGTGTCACACTTTTGTTATACCAGGCAGTGATTTCATTGCTGATGGAAATCTTACTTGTAAATTTACTACATTCTCTGTAAGTCTTAACTGAAAACATTTGTTGTAAGATTTGATCTTCATAGTAATACATTATATATCAACATAGTGTGTAGGGTACTTGAATATATTAGACAGTTACGCAACACGACGGGTTCCACTATGGGAGCAGGAACTGCTTACCCTTCCGGAGCAACTGAGTTCACCCCCGGTTTTTAGTGGGGCTCGTGTTACTTGATAATTAAAACGTGTTGTCCTTTTTCTTTTGGCCATTGTGTTGTCTGTTCTTCTTCGATATGCGGATTCTGATTACTCCTTTGGTATCGTCAAACTCTTCTTAACACCTAATGAATATTACAGAATGTTAAACACACAATGATTACATTTTCCCAATCATCAAGTATTCAGCAGCATTATTCCATACTTCCCAAGTAATGCTTAGGGACCGACCATTTAACTTTTTTTTCGGACAACACGAGAGATAGAATATTTATTTTTTTTGTCGAGCAAAGTGCGAAATTTTTTTTCAAGAATTCAACATCAGGTTATATAACAAAAATTCTGAATCAGATTTTTTTTTTTCCTCTACCAAAATCAGAATATTTTTTTCAGCAACATTGGGAATGAGAATATTTGTTTAGAAAAAAACCATACCCCCCCCCCCCCCCCCCCCTTCAAGTTAAATGGACGTTCCCTTATTGAAGTTAGTTTGTTATTGCAGACCGTATTTATAATTATCGATATTACTGAACATCAGCCTAATCTTAAGACGTAAAACTGTATCTCCAATTTCAAAATTAAAAACAAGACTCAAAAGTGTATGTCATCGTCAATTGAAACGCAATAATCTTGTCCAATGATATATAGTTATTCATATTATATCAACTCCTCATCTCAAAATACTAAAATGGACATGCCATAAACCACTTTAGGACATGCCATTAACCACTTTAGGAATATATTAAGTAATAGGTACTACAACTGAAGGAGATACGAATAACTAACCCTGTCAAACCACTAGACTGACTATATATGGGATTAAATTACTCTATGTTTTATATAGACAATATACGTACATTGTCGGCAAATATAACATGTATTTGTACGAGCTTTAGAAACAGGTAGCACGAATATTGTATACAACTTTCAAATTATCTGAATATAGCAAAAACAAGCGTCGTTATAATCGTGTTGTAATTGTGTCCTCTAAGAGGTCGGCGCACAGTCGCTCTACATGAATTGTAATTGTGTCCTCTAAGAGGTCGGCGCACAGTCGCTCTACATGAATTGTAATTGTGTCCTCTAAGAGGTCGGCGCACAGTCGCTCTACATGAATTGTAATTGTGTCCTCTAAGAGGTCGGCGCACAGTCGCTCTACATGAATTGTAATTGTGTCCTATAAGAGGTCGGCGCACAGTCGCTCTACATGAATTGTAATTGTGTCCTCTAAGAGGTCGGCGCTCAGTCGCTCTACATGAATTGTAATTGTGTCCTCTAAGAGGTCGGCACACGGTCGCTCTACATGAATTGTAATTGTGTCCTATAAGAGGTCGGCGCACAGTCGCTCTACATGAATCAGGTACCATAAAAAATACTAGATCTTGGTCAGTGAACATATATTTCAAAATAATATCCAGTTAATGCAATTGTACCGCTCAAATATAATAAGTGCAGAATAAATATAACCTCAAAGACAGTTTAATCACGTTATGTCCTACAAAACATTATGTAATCCCATGTTGTAAAACTTGATATTAAATCCATACAGTCTATCACAATACAATGATTATAGCTCATTTACTAAATGCTGCTGCTAATTTAAAATTCAGATCATTTGTTAATTAACATTATACGTTGCACTAATCATTTCGGTGTACATTTCACTACTTTGTCGTTATAACTTTACATAGGGCGTACATGTATGCTAGACGCACATTACTGTACAGTAAAATTAACAGGCTTAACCCCGTCACATTGTTATGCCCGTCCCAAACCAGGACCTGAATTTGCATTGGCAGATATCATCGTCTTTTTTATATTAAATAATTTGCGGTGATAAGTAGTTGGTTATTTTGTTATTATAAGTAAAATTGTTAACCATCACCGCTTAAACTTTCCTTTTCAAAAATGTTGTAGTAATTTGTTTTCTTCTTTTTGGTGATTTAGATGTCTTATAGTCATCTCGTCATTTGAAATGTACAATTTTAAAAATAAAAACAAATATGGAAATGATTTTCCGGAATGTTTCCTATTTTGTATTGATAATTTCAGCTGTTGAATGACGGTATGACAACAATTATCCGTGATGGTGAATCATTTACCAATGTAGGTACATACAGCAGCTCAATGTTAATGTATTGTAAACTACCAGGATTTAGACGGAAGAGATCTGTGGATGTCACGCCTACTGGGTTCCATATCTCTGTCTCTAATAATGGAAAAAATTACACTGAGCCTTTAACAATACTCGTCTACGACTCGCTATGCTATGAATGTAATATAACAACGATGACATGCGAGAAACAGGTAATATAGGGGTAATGACACGAAATACTTCACTTCACTACTACACACACTTAAGATATGAATTATTTCACCTGTCAAAATAAGACTGATACGATATAACACTCTTCAGAAAACGTCTATGAAATACATTATGGTGCCTGTCATAAGTCATGGCCATGTCCAATCAAATGTTTGTTATATAGTTATATAACCTGTGAGGACACCCGTCTGTGTACTGAATTACAAATTTCAAATCATTGACATCCCCGTGGGTAGCAAGCTGTATACCTCTCCTTGTCGATCTGTTTCTTTGCTCTTATAAAGCAGAGTTTATACGAGGGTACGAGGGTATCATCCGCCCAGTAGTAATTTTTCGGCATTAACATGTTTTGTAGTGGGTTCGTGTTCTTAAGTAATGAAGTTATGAACACAAAACTAAGCTCGTCATACCCGATATTGACTATCCCACACTGTATATGCACTTTTGGTTAATTGCTCCTAAGGATGTTTACGTTATTTGGCTTTCCAATCTTTCGACTATGAGCTTACTTGATCAAAGCTATTCCAGACACGTGGTGTGCATTCAAACTACAACTACGTTTTATTATTATACAAAAACTGATCAAAGATTCTATTACAGAAGAAATCTTACCATTATATATTTACCAAACATTGATAGCAGTATAAGAAACGTTGTCATTATATATTTACCACATATTGATAGCAGTATAAGGAGTGTTATTTTAGCACACATGCTTACACCACATACGTATCGCTTTGCAGTTTGCATGGAGAATTATTGCATCTGAGTACTAAACTATTAAGTCAAACATTTTTACAGAATGATCTCATCTATCTTTCAAAACGCTTACGGGCGATATCAACAGCAGTACTATATCACTTGTTTACCGAAGACGAGGGATATTGGAATTTATTTTTCGATTCAAATTAGAGCATTGTTTCTCTATCTACATGTCCTCCTATGTTCTTGTGTACCATATGATATATAAATGATATTTTAGGCCCTCGGCTCTCAATGTGTGACGTAAAATTGTTTTTGACATTTACTTCACTGAATTTGGTACTGCTTTGACAACTATTTTACCTATTGTGCTCCAGTATTGTTATAAATACTGTTATAGTGACAGCTGGAACCTTTGATCCGTAATGAAAGCAGGAGGTTTGGCGCCTTAAAATCTGATTCAACCCACCATTTCCTTAGAAATGGCTGTACCAAGTCAGGGTCATTACGGTTTTCACAGTTTTCCGGTTGTTGACTGATTTTGTCTGTTTATATACTTATGAGTTTTGACTCTCCCTTTGTGAAGATAAAGACTAGGCTTCGGTGTTCTCTACAACAACGCTGTTCACCCATGGACAGTTATATGTCTCGGTGTTCTCTACAACAACGCTGTTCACCCATGGACAGTTATATGTCTCGGTGTTCTCTACAACAACACTGTTCACCCATGGACAGTTATATGTGAAGGTTGACATTTCACGAACACATGTAAAACACTTGAATGAGGACACCTATTCACTAATACGGCAGATTTGGGTCCGTCAGATTAGCTTCACTCCGACACATTGTATTGGCATTGATGTACCAAGACATGAAGTCAGTTGTCTTGTATATACTTGTACTGTTTCTGAATTACTATTTTCCGCTTATGTATTGTAACTTTTCTTTGTTTTCGCTTTTTACTATTGTTTACAAATATCAACATTTGTTAATTTGTTGATAATAATTTTATCCGTACTGGGGGCCGATATTAGTTTTTGATGATATGGTTTTTCGTTATTTGTGTTTGTTTGCGTATTGTGGTATCCAACACATATTGTGTTGTGGTTTTGTTGTTGTTGTTGTTGTTGTTGTTGCTTGATTTGTCCTAGTCTTGTGTCTTGTGTACCCAATATTATCAGTTTCTCTGGATTGTCCATTCTTGATTGCCCCTTCGGTTTTCTCTCAGGTCTCAGGTTTATTTATCAGAACTACGTGCCGATGTTTCCGTACTGTAGGCCGATATTAGTGTTTGTGGTTTTATCCGTCCTGCAGACTGATTTTTGTTTTATGATTTTTGTTGTAGGATAGCTGTCCGATAAACATAACTTCAAGTAAGTTAAAATAAATTACATTGTTAAAGCGAATTTTAACTTATTATGCCAATGAAGAACTTTGTACGTTTCAAAGTAAGTCACTGGTGAAGATAGGGCGAAGAATAAATGTATACATATAGATTACACGAAAACACATAGAGTAGATATGCTGAGATAATAATTATGTGCGCTTAGGAAGAACTGTTTTGGAATAAACAATTAATCTATAATATATCAGAATGCGACCATTTGATGTATTAATATTTAAAACGAACTATGTCTGGTATTAATGTAACATATGCCTGGTATTAATGTAACATATGCCTGGTATTAATGTAACATATGCCTGGTATTAATGTAACATATTCCTGGTATTAATGTAACATATGCCTGGTATTAATGTAACATATGCCTGGTATTAATGTAACATATGCCTGGTATTAATGTAACATATGCCTGGTATTAATGTAATATATGCCTGGTATTAATGTAACATATGCCTGGTATTAATGTAATATATGTATAGAGCTAAGCATGATAAATAGTCACATAGTACTACATGTAATGTGATATATAGCTACACATCACCAAAAACACATCTATCCAAAACCGAGTTGCAAATCAAAAACATTATCTAATTACCAGAATATGGATATAAATGAACACGAGAGACCATGCGGATATCCCAAACCAGAACACTCATTTCAAAGTCATTTGTCATAGTCTTTTTTATGTTTAGTAAGTTAAGGTGAGATGTGATTGTTCCTTTTGTTGATATTGGTGGAATTATTGACCATCACTTCTTGAACTTTTAATCTGGTTTAGCACAAAACATTACTATAAATTTAGTATATTATGGTTCATTTGGTTGTGTGCTCAGCATTTAATTTAGCATATTCTGGTTAGTTCGGTTTTGTATTCTGTATATATGGTTTAACACATTCTGTTTTAGTTTGCATTTATTTATTTACATATTCTGGTTAATCGAGTTGTGTACATTACATTGGTTTATATATATTAGTATTCATCCAATATATTTCCTTAGCATATATTTCATAAGTTTACTCTTTGTAGAACCTCCAACAGAACCGAAGACTTACCTATGGATAGTGATTGCTGTGTCTTCAGTTACAGTTGTTGTTTTGATTATAGTATGTCTGTGTTGTCTGTGGAGACATGTCACGTCAAAGTAAGTTATATGTATTGTTTTGTGAAATTCATCAATATATTTTTTAATTGAAGGCTGGTAGCAAATCCACTGACATTGAATTCATAATTCGGATTCTGGAATAAAATGGAGAAATCAAATCAAAATAAGATAAAACAAAAATGCGACATTCATGGAATAGATCCGAAATCCTATCGACAAATCGTAGAAAAGGACCAAATTGGTACCTCTATCACACATGTACATGAATTCTCACTTTCCTGTAGTATATTACTAAGGCATGGTTTGTACTTGACCACTCCAGATTGAGAATTACTAAATCATTGCTGGCATTACAACTAATCACGTTTAGGGACAGGTGTAAGAAGGGTTCTGTTGTACTCTAACATAGTTGTGTTGTTTTTATTAGAACTGGCATTAAACCGCGACTGTTTTAAAATTTCGAATGATTTGATCAAGTTTTGGTCATGTTAAATGAACAATATCAATTGATACTAATTGAGGCAATTTGAGGATATCATATCTTCACGATTTACATCTAGAACGGGCAATCGAATAAAAGTTCCTCTTTATGTTCAAGTTTTGTTTATATTCTATTTTACACCTTCTTTTATAGGAAAAGCACAAAGAGTGACAAAGAAACGATCGTATCAAACGACGACAATCTGTGATATCCAGAATTGTATCAAGCAATACGATATTCCTATATGATAATCATTATCATCAACGATTACAATTATAAAAAATAATAAAAATAATAAAAAAGTGTATCATCTATGTTTGCTGTGTTATCACAATGTGCAGTAAAATGAAAAACAAACAAAATACCACACTGTATGAACAATTCCAAAATACCACACTGTATGAACAATTCCAAAATACCACAATGTATGAACAATTCCAAAATACCACACTGTATGAACAATTCCAAAATACCACAATGTATGAACAATTCCAAAATACCACACTGTATGAACAATTCCAAAATACCACACTGTATGAACAATTCCAAAATACCACACTGTATGAACAATTCCAAAATACCACACTGTATGAACAATTCCAAAATACCACACTGTCAGAACAATTCCAAAATACCACAATGTATGAACAATTCCAAAATACCACACTGTATGAACAATTCCAAAATACCACAATGCATGAACAATTCCAAAATACCACACTGTATGAACAATTCCAAAATACCACACTGTATGAGCAATTCCAAAATACCACAATGTATGAATGATTCCAAAATACCACACTGTATGAACAATTCCAAAATACCACAATGTATGAACAATTCCAAAATACCACACTGTATGAACAATTCCAAAATACCACACTGTCAGAACAATTCCAAAATACCACAATGTATGAACAATTCCAAAATACCACACTGTATGAACAATTCCAAAATACCACAATGTATGAACAATTCCAAAATACCACACTGTATGAACGATTCCAAAATGCTACAATGTATGAACGATTCCAAAATGCCACAATGTATGAACAATTCCAAAATGCCACAATGTATGAACAATTCCAAAATACCACAATGTATGAACAATTCCAATATACCACAATGTATGAACAATTCCAAAATACCACAATATATGAACAATTCCAAACTACCACACTGTATGAATGATTCCAAAATACCACGCTGTATGAACAATTCCAAAATACCACACTGTATGAACAATTCCAAAATCAAATTGGATAATGACAGAAAGAGACAAAATCCATATATCCAACATGCATGACCGCACAGCTCTGATCTGATACAAGCACTTCAATAAGAAGTTGCTGGGCTAGTCTATTTTTATGGGCCCAAGCCTCACCTTTTTAATGCAAATGTTCTGCATATATTAGAAAAATGCATGCCCTCACACATACCCGGTCAAGCAGCTTCCTTATAAGAAGAGTTTGAAGATATCAAAGGGGTAGCCAGAATCTGTATATCGAAGAGGAACAGACAACGCAATGCCAAAAGAAAAATCACAAAAGAACAAACAACGATCTACAAAACATACCATAAAACTAAAGATCGAATAACACCATAAATGAACGCTCTAATCCTGAGCAGTATGCATAATATAATCATCGTTCATGACACAGAAATGGTCATGCATGTCGCTATGATGAATTCGGCAGCATGATATATATGTCTGTTTTATTTATTATTACATGTCTCTTTGTTTGAATAAGCATTCTCCCACGTCTGTTTAAATTAATATTCAAGTGCATTTGTGTTTTTGAATTGACATTGTCATGTGTTTATCTGTTAAATATAGTGAGTAACTGAATTCTTGTTGCTTTACCCCAAAGAAATAAGCATAAAAACCATATCCTTCACATCCCGTTTGACAATTGTGATTAGAAAATGTCACTTCCGTGACAAATCACTTCCGGTGACAAATCAAAGTCACCTTATTGTAGTTTCTAGTAACCAACAGCTTGCTAAGATTCATAGTTGGTGACCTGTTGCCCTCCGACCATATCCTCCACATTCCGTTTAATAATTAAGCCCTATGTCCAAAGGTCAATCCCATAGTCAAGAAGAGCTTGAAGATACCAAAGGGACAATCAGAATCCGTATATCGAAGAAGAACAGTCAAGACAATGGCCAAAAGAAAAAGTACAAAAGGACAAACAACGATCTACAAAACATACACATAAAACTAAAGATCGAGTAACACGAACACCATTAAAAACCGGGGGTGAACTCAGGTGCTCCGGAAGTGTAAGCAGTTCGTGCTCCATTAGTGACACCCGTCGTGTTAATCTAGTTACAAACCCGGTAAGAAGTCGTGAATGAGGAAAGGACCGGGCACCTTAGTCTACATGATAGTGTTGTAATATTTGATCTCCTCATCAAGACAGCTGAAATAGTGATCAGCTGATATTTATATAGCAATAAATCAATTAATTTGTCATCCACTTGTTTGAGTTGTCTCCTACATAGTCGGAGTATTTTTGTTTTAATTTGGTGAAAATATCCAGTCTTTGCATTCTATTGTTGGTTTTGTTGGAATTCTTGACGATCACTGTTTGATTTGTTAATTTTCAATATTTTCTTCAGATGTTTACGACTAAGTAATATTAAAAGTGCTATAGCTGTAACCAGAGTGTTTTCCCTTAACAATTTGATCTCAAATTAACATCTTGCTTCCCCATTGTTGTTGACATTCAATCTTTATGTTTGGTAGCCATGTCCTCATTTTTCTGATATATAAAATAATATCCCATAACCTACAATAAAACATACATCAGTCACCACAACGTATTTATTTGTTCTGACATATTTTGCCCTGGAAGATATGGACTGGTAAATACTACAAAATGAAAGGATGCAATAAGACAAATGTATTCTGATCAACATAAATCTATAACGGTCTTTCTAAGAGACACGAAAACGGTAGCTGGTGCTTTTATAGACACGAAGATGGTACTGATATTTTAAGAGATACGAAAACAGTAGCTGGTGCTTTTATAGACACGAAGATGGTAGCTGATATCCTGAAAGACACGAAAACGGTGGCTGGTGCTTTCGTAGACACGAAGATGGTAGCTTGTATTCTGATAGACATGAAAGTGGTGGCTGGTGCTTTTATAGACACGAAGATGGTAGCTGATATTATGAGAGACACGAAAACGGTAGCTGGTGCTTTTAAAGACACGAAGATGATAGCTTGTATTCTGATAGCCATGAAAGTGGTGGCTGGTGCTTTCATAGACACGAACATGGTAGCTGATATTATGAGACACGAAAACAGTAGCTGGTGCTTTCATAGACACGAAGATGGTAGCTGATATTATGAGAGACACGAAAACAGTAGCTGGTGCTTTCATAGACACGAAGATGGTAGCTGATATTATGAGAGACACGAAAACGGTAGCGTGGTGCTTTTATAGACACGAAGATGGTAACTGATATTATGAGAGACACGAAAACGGTGGCTGGTGCTTTAATAGACACGAAGATGGTAGCTGAAATTATGAGAGACACGAAAACGGTGGATGGTGCTTTCATAGACACGAAGATGGTAGCTGATATTATGAGAGACACGAAAACGGTGGCTGGTGCTTTTATAGACACGAAGATGGTAGCTGATATTATGAGAGACACGAAAACGATGGCTGGTGCTTTTATAGACACGAAGATGGTAGCTGATATTATGAGAGACACGAAAACGGTGGCTGGTGCTTTTATAGACACGAAGATGGTAGCTGATATTATGAGAGACACGAAAACGGTGGCTGGTGCTTTTATAGACACGAAGATGGTAGCTGATATTATGAGAGACACGAAAACGATGGCTGGTGCTTTTATAGACACGAAGATGGTAGCTGATATTATGAGAGACACGAAAACGGTGGCTGGTGCTTTTATAGACACGAAGATGGTAGCTGATATTATGAGAGACACGAAAACGGTAGATGGTGCTTTTATAGACACGAAGATGGTAGCTGATATTATGAGAGACACGAACACGGTAGCTGGTGCTTTCATAGACACGAAGATTGTAGCTGATATCATGAGAGACACGAAAACGGTGACTGGTATTACAACAAACATATAAAGACGATAGTTGAGTATTTTGATAGACATGAAGACGGTGAATGGAATTCTGATAGACATGAAGACAGTAACTGGTAGTGTGATACACCTTTAAACAGTAACTGTTGTTCTGTTAGATATAAAGACGGTATCTGTTCTATTTTATATTCTTTGTGAGCAAGAAAAACAAAGAGCCTAAGCATTATAACCGATACAGTTAATCTTTGTCAGAGAGGAAAAACCTATATATAAATAATAATTACATTGTTTAGAAACTATATAGTTCAATTGTGGATATATCTAACAAAACTACGTTCGTACTGAAACATGAAGATGGTGGCTGGTATTCTGCTTCATATAATGCACGTTAATTGTTAAATGTGCAAACTTCCATATTATGTAATTGATGTGTCAACATTAGCATGGCGTCGAATGTCCTTTTATTTTGATAATGCTAATGACGTTGTTACTATAATATTTATATTTTGACACTATAATGGTACATGCAGAGTGACATAACAAAAAAACTATGATATTTAGGATGTGGAAATATCCGTTAACAAGGAAGTAACTACGACCACTACAACTGTAATAAAAGTGTGACTGTGAATGTATTAGTGACATAAATAACAGTCTTTATGATAAGTAGGGAAACTTTACTGATGCTGTGATATCAACTGACATAAATCTATAATTGACAGAAGATTAGAGACGTTAACCAGAAGACTAGAGACGTCAACCAGAAGACTAGAGACGTCAACCAGAAGATTAGAGACGTCAACCAGAAGATTAGAGACACTAAACAGGAGATTAGAGACGTTAAACAGGAGATTAGATACGTTATACAGAAGACATCATGTTTATATTTGTCGTGATTATAACCTGTGTAATAGAACCAGTCTTTGGCTTTTACCCTCGACAACCTCCATACTGGACAACTAAAACTCATGTGGATATAATCAATACTGGAGTATTACAGGCTGTAGCTGAATATATTATAAATCATAATCTAACAAATTCTCCATCTCTAAGTACGGCTGTGGATGATTTCTTTGGCCCAGGTAAGTATTTTACACTAAAATGCTATTCGGAAGAAGAATTTAAAGATACCACAGGAACAAAGCAAAATTCAGAAAACTAAAGATTTAGCAACAAGAACCACACTAAACACCGGGGATGTATTCAAGTGTTCCGGAAGGGTCGGCTGTTTCTACTCCACTAACGACACCCGTCGTGCTGATGTTAATTGAAATGAACATCATTTACTTCGTTAATACACCTCAGTCTTAGAGATGTATTACCTCTTAGTACACTCATGAATATCTTATTTGCATCAGGTACGAATTTTGCATTTCCTGCCATTCTTTGAATTTAGGTTTCTGACTACCCCTTTCGTATCTTCAAATTTTTCGTCGTGCTAAGATACTGCAGGTTGTTTCTACTTTAATCGTAAACTGAACTCACGCTATTTTAATAACCATCGATACATCCTTGATTATTTTGCTGACTAAGTAATGTTGAAAGAAAAGTTTGAAGATTAATAGAAGCAAAGGGGTAATCAGAAGCCGTAAGCCGATAAGGGATAGACAATGAAAAGGGGACTAAATGACAAACTATTATTTGCAAGCACAACCCGAACCCCGCTAAGATGGTGGGTGAACCTAGATGCTCAGAAAGGCACTCGTCGTATTACTGTGAAGCCACACGAACATTATTTTATATGGAAATCGTGTTGGGCACTTGTATGCGTAAATAAATGCAAAAACACAAAGAACGACGTACAAAACAATTGGGAGGCAAGAGGAACCAAACATCGTTCTGAATGAGAAATCTTACCGGATATCACAACACGGAACTAAAAACATGAAGACACGTAATTGGGAGACATGAACAACGCGGATCCCACTAAATACCAGGGGTGAACTCAGATGCTCCGGAAGGGTAGGCAGTTACTGCTCCACTAGTGGCACCCGTCGTGTTGCTCTTGTCATTCATATCATAATGTACAGTAGTAGATATCAGACAGAAATGTACAGTCCTAAATAATGCAATGTTTGATAAAACCAACATTCTCGTCCGTCACTGAATCGATACCTCTACTGGTGGACAATTAGTCCACGAGGGTCTCAACCGGCCAGTAGTCAGTGCTTCGACACTGACATGGTTAATTAGATATATTTAAAACTATGGTTCTCCTTCCTCAGGCATAGGTGACCTTAGCAGAGTTTGGCTATCCTGTTCAAGACCTTTGATTTCAGTACTCCCAAAACTTTACATTATTTGGCTTTCCAATCTTTCGACCTTGAGCGTACCTGATGAAGGTTATTCCAGAAACGTGTTGTGCGCACTAATTTTGATATCTACGTTTTTATTATATAACGGGGAACAGCATTATTATAAAGAACGCTATAATCATGAACTTATTCATAACATATTTGCTTTTCTCGACACAGAAGCTGTCATATGTATATAATTAGTTATATCAATTATTTCTGATCTTCTTCTTCAGATATCAATGGAAGAACAAGTATGCACCAGATAATGGATAGAGTGAAGAACTATATAGCAGATACACAGGAAGAAAAAAGACATGTTGCTTATGTACATTGTCATGCTGATCAAATTAAGCTAGGTAATACACAACTGCTATTCGTATGTAATAGTTAATGAGATAGGTCAGAACGTTTATATAGAGGCTATTGACCATATATCACTGTTGGTCTTTAGTTCTGTAGGATATAAAAACACATAGTCACTCATTAACGTTTGGTTTTTCTACGTTTCAGATGATTTGTTCAACATGTATATCTATATTTATATTTATTTTATTTTAAAATGATCAAAACTAGTTTAACGACGCTACTCGTTTAATAAGTGTCTCTGTCGATCCAGTTAAATATATTGACCAATAGGACAACAGCTCCTGGGGTATACTCTATTTTGATAACTAACACTTTAGTAAGTTCGTCACTGATTTGTTCGCTAAATATTAACCCAGACCTGACTCCGTACGAGATGTATATAAATGTTAGTATATCACTCAAGAAAAAAAAGGATGCAACAGATATCGAGTATTGATTAGATTGGATGAACTTGAAGTTATTTTGCAATATCTTATTTTTTGGTATGATCAATTCGATAATTGTTCTGATTTATGCATATACAGTGTAGTTAGTTTTAACATTTAACTTACAAAGTAACGAGTAACCGCTCTTCACATTTAACTTACAAAGTAACGAGTAACCGCTCTTCACCTTTATCTTACATATTAACGAGTAACCGCTCTTCACCTTTAACTTACAAAGTAACGAGCAACGCTCTTCACATTTAACTTACAAAGTAACGAGTAACTGCTCTTCACTTTTAACTTACAAATTAACGAGTAACCGCTCTTCACATTTAACTTACAAGGTAACGAGTAACCGCTCTTCACATTTAACCTACAAAGTAACGAGTAACCGCTCTTCACATTTAACCTACAAAGTAACGAGTAACCGTTCTGCACATTTAACTTACAAAGTAACAGGTAACCGCTCTTCACTTTTAACTTACAAAGTAACGAGTAACCGCTCTTCACATTTAATTTACAAAGTAACGAGTAACCGCTCTTCACCTTTAACTTACAAATTAACGAGTAACCGCTCTTCACATTTAACTTACAAAGTAACGAGTAACCACTCTTCACATTTAACTTACAAAGTAACGAGTAACCGCTCTTCACATTTAACTTACAAAGTAACGAGTAACCGCTCTTCACATTTAACTTACAAAGTAACGAGTAACTGCTCTTCACTTTTAACTTACAAATTAACGAGTAACCGCTCTTCACATTTAACTTACAAGGTAACGAGTAACCGTTCTTCACATTTAACCTACAAAGTAACGAGTAACCGCTCTTCACATTTAACCTCCAAAGTAACGAGTAACCACTCTTCACATTTAACTTACAAAGTAACGAGTAACCGCTCTTCACTTTTAACCTACAAAGTAACGAGTAACCGCTCTTCACATTTAACTTACAAAGTAACGAGTAACCGCTCTTCACATTTAACTTACAAAGTAACGAGTAACCGCTCTTCACTTTTAACTTACAAAGTAACGAGTAACCGCTCTTCACATTTATCTTACAAAGTAACGAGTAACTGCTCTTCACATTTAACTTACAAAGTAACGAGTAACTGCTCTTCACATTTAACTTACAAAGTAACGAGTAACCGCTCTTCACATTTAACTTACAAAGTAACGAGTAACCGCTCTTCACATTTAACTTACAAAGTAACGAGTAACCGCTCTTCACATTTAGCTTACAAAGTAACGATTAACCGCTCTTCACATTTAACTTACAAATTAACGAGTAACCGCTCTTCACATTTAACTTACAAAGTAACGAGTAACCGCTCTTCACATTTAACTTACAAAGTAACGAGTAACCGCTCTTCACATTTAACTTACAAAGTAACGAGTAACCGCTCTTCACATTTAACTTACAAAGTAACGAGTAACCGCTCTTCACATTTAACCTACAAAGTAACGAGTAACCGCTCTTCACATTTATCTTACAAAGTAATGAGTAACCGCTCTTCACATTTAACTTACAAAGTAACGAGTAACCGCTCTTCACCTTTAACTTACAAATTAACGAGTAACGCTCTTCACATTTAACTTACAAAGTAACGAGTAACCGCTCTTCACATTTAACTTACAAAGTAACGAGTAACCGCTCTTCACTTTTAACTTATAAATTAACGAGTAACCGCTCTTCACATTTAACTTACAAGGTAACGAGTAACCGCTCTTCACATTTAACCTACAAAGTAACGAGTAACCGCTCTTCACATTTAACCTACAAAGTAACGAGTAACCGCTCTTCACATTTAACTTACAAAGTAACGAGTAACCGCTCTTCACTTTTAACTTACAAAGTAACGAGTAACCGCTCTTCACATTTAACTTACAAAGTAACGAGTAACCGCTCTTCACATTTAACTTATAAAGTAACCAGTAACCGCTCTTCACATTTAACTTACAAAGTAACGAGTAACCGCTCTTCACATTTAACTTACAAATTAACGAGTAACCGCTCTTCACATTTAACTTACAAAGTAATGAGTAACCGCTCTTCACATTTAACTTACAAAGTAACGAGTGACCGCTCTTCACATTTAACTTACAAAGTAACGAGTAACCGCTCTTCACATTTAACTTACAAAGTAACGAGTAACCACTCTTCACATTTAACTTACAAAGTAACGAGTAACCGCTCTTCACATTTATCTTACAAAGTAACGAGTAACCGCTCTTCACATTTAACTTACAAAGTAACGAGTAACCGCTCTTCACCTTTCACTTACAAATTAACGAGTAACCGCTCTTCACATTTAACTTACAAGGTAACGAGTAACCGCTCTTCACATTTAACCTACAAAGTAACGAGTAACCACTCTTCACATTTAACCTACAAAGTAACGAGTAACCGCTCTTCACATTTAACTTACAAAGTAACGAGTAACCGCTCTTCACATTTAACTTACAAAGTAATGAGTAACCGCTCTTCACTTTTAACTTACAAAGTAACGAGTAACCGCTCTTCACATTTAACTTACAAAGTAACGAGTAACCGCTCTTCACATTTAACTTATAAAGTAACGAGTAACCGCTCTTCACATTTAACTTACAAAGTAACGAGTAACCGCTCTTCACCTTTCACTTACAAATTAACGAGCAACCGCTCTTCACATTTAACGTACAAAGTAACGAGTAACCGCTCTTCACTTTTAACTTACAAATTAACGAGTAACCACTCTTCACATTTAACTTACAAGGTAACGAGTAACCGCTCTTCACATTTAACCTACAAAGTAACGAGTAACCACTCTTCACATTTAACTTACAAAGTAACGAGTAACCGCTCTTCACATTTAACTTATAAAGTAACGAGTAACCGCTCTTCACATTTAACTTACAAAGTAACGAGTAACCGCTCTTTACATTTAACTTACAAAGTAACGAGTAACCGCTCTTCGCCTTTAACTTACAAATTAACGAGTAACCGCTCTTCACATTTAACTTACAAAGTAACGAGTAACCGCTCTTCACATTTAACCTACAAAGTAACGAGTGACCGCTCTTCACATTTAACTTACAAAGTAACGAGTAACCGCTCTTCACATTTATCTTACAGAGTAACGAATAACCGCTCTTCACATTTAACTTACAAAGTAACGAGTAACCGCTCTTCACCTTTATCTTACAAATTAACGAGTAACCGCTGTTCACATTTAACTTACAAAGTAACGAGTAACGCTCTTCACAATTAACTTACAAAGTAACGAGTAACTGCTCTTCACTTTTAACTTACAAATTAACGAGTAACCGCTCTTCACATTTAACTTACAAGGTAACGAGTAACCGCTCTTCACATTTAACCTACAAAGTAACGAGTAACCGCTCTTCACATTTAAGCTACAAAGTAACGAGTAACCGCTCTGCACATTTAACCTACAAAGTAACGAGTAACCGCTCTTCACATTTAACCTACAAAGTAACGAGTAACCGCTCTTCACATTTATCTTACAAAGTAATGAGTAACCGCTCTTCACATTTAACTTACAAAGTAACGAGTAACCGCTCTTCACCTTTAACTTACAAATTAACGAGTAACGCTCTTCACATTTAACTTACAAAGTAACGAGTAACCGCTCTTCACATTTAACTTACAAAGTAACGAGTAACCGCTCTTCACTTTTAACTTATAAATTAACGAGTAACCGCTCTTCACATTTAACTTACAAGGTAACGAGTAACCGCTCTTCACATTTAACCTACAAAGTAACGAGTAACCGCTCTTCACATTTAACCTACAAAGTAACGAGTAACCGCTCTTCACATTTAACTTACAAAGTAACGAGTAACCGCTCTTCACTTTTAACTTACAAAGTAACGAGTAACCGCTCTTCACATTTAACTTACAAAGTAACGAGTAACCGCTCTTCACATTTAACTTATAAAGTAACCAGTAACCGCTCTTCACATTTAACTTACAAAGTAACGAGTAACCGCTCTTCACATTTAACTTACAAATTAACGAGTAACCGCTCTTCACATCTAACTTACAAAGTAATGAGTAACCGCTCTTCACATTTAACTTACAAAGTAACGAGTGACCGCTCTTCACATTTAACTTACAAAGTAACGAGTAACCGCTCTTCACATTTAACTTACAAAGTAACGAGTAACCACTCTTCACATTTAACTTACAAAGTAACGAGTAACCGCTCTTCACATTTATCTTACAAAGTAACGAGTAACCGCTCTTCACATTTAACTTACAAAGTAACGAGTAACCGCTCTTCACCTTTCACTTACAAATTAACGAGTAACCGCTCTTCACATTTAACTTACAAGGTAACGAGTAACCGCTCTTCACATTTAACCTACAAAGTAACGAGTAACCACTCTTCACATTTAACCTACAAAGTAACGAGTAACCGCTCTTCACATTTAACTTACAAAGTAACGAGTAACCGCTCTTCACATTTAACTTACAAAGTAATGAGTAACCGCTCTTCACTTTTAACTTACAAAGTAACGAGTAACCGCTCTTCACATTTAACTTACAAAGTAACGAGTAACCGCTCTTCACATTTAACTTATAAAGTAACGAGTAACCGCTCTTCACATTTAACTTACAAAGTAACGAGTAACCGCTCTTCACCTTTCACTTACAAATTAACGAGCAACCGCTCTTCACATTTAACGTACAAAGTAACGAGTAACCGCTCTTCACTTTTAACTTACAAATTAACGAGTAACCACTCTTCACATTTAACTTACAAGGTAACGAGTAACCGCTCTTCACATTTAACCTACAAAGTAACGAGTAACCACTCTTCACATTTAACTTACAAAGTAACGAGTAACCGCTCTTCACATTTAACTTATAAAGTAACGAGTAACCGCTCTTCACATTTAACTTACAAAGTAACGAGTAACCGCTCTTTACATTTAACTTACAAAGTAACGAGTAACCGCTCTTCGCCTTTAACTTACAAATTAACGAGTAACCGCTCTTCACATTTAACTTACAAAGTAACGAGTAACCGCTCTTCACATTTAACCTACAAAGTAACGAGTGACCGCTCTTCACATTTAACTTACAAAGTAACGAGTAACCGCTCTTCACATTTATCTTACAGAGTAACGAATAACCGCTCTTCACATTTAACTTACAAAGTAACGAGTAACCGCTCTTCACCTTTATCTTACAAATTAACGAGTAACCGCTGTTCACATTTAACTTACAAAGTAACGAGTAACGCTCTTCACAATTAACTTACAAAGTAACGAGTAACTGCTCTTCACTTTTAACTTACAAATTAACGAGTAACCGCTCTTCACATTTAACTTACAAGGTAACGAGTAACCGCTCTTCACATTTAACCTACAAAGTAACGAGTAACCGCTCTTCACATTTAAGCTACAAAGTAACGAGTAACCGCTCTGCACATTTAACTTACAAAGTAACGAGTAACCGCTCTTCACATTTAACTTACAAAGTAATGAGTAACCGCTCTTCACATTTAACTTACAAAGTAACGAGTAACCGCTCTTCACATTTAATTTACAAAGTAACGAGTAACGCTCTTCACATTTAACTTACAAATTAACGAGTAACCGCTCTTCACATTTAACTTACAAAGTAACAAGTAACCGCTCTTCACATTTAACTTACAAAGTAATGAGTAACCGCTCTTCACATTTAACTTACAAAGTAACGAGTAACCGCTCTTCACATTTAACTTACAAATTAACGATTAACTGCTCTTCACATTTAACTTACAAAGTAATGAGTAACCGCTCTTCACATTTAACTTACAAAGTAACGAGTAACCGCTCTTCACATTTAACCTACAAAGTAACGAGTAACCGCTCTTCACATTTAACTTACAAAGTAACGAGTAACCGCTCTTCACATTTATCTTACAGAGTAACGAATAACGCTCTTCACATTTAACTTACAAAGTAACGAGTAACTGCTCTTCACCTTTATCTTACAAATTAACGAGTAACCTCTGTTCACATTTAACTTACAAAGTAACGAGTAACGCTCTTCACAATTAACTTACAAAGTAACGAGTAACTGCTCTTCACTTTTAACTTACAAATTAACGAGTAACCGCTCTTCACATTTAACTTACAAGGTAACGAGTAACCGCTCTTCACATTTAACCTACAAAGTAACGAGTAACCGCTCTTCACATTTAAGCTACAAAGTAACGAGTAACCGCTCTGCACATTTAACCTACAAAGTAACGAGTAACCGCTCTTCACATTTAACTTACAAAGTAATGAGTAACCGCTCTTCACATTTAACTTACAAAGTAACGAGTAACCGCTCTTCACATTTAATTTACAAAGTAACGAGTAACCGCTCTTCACCTTTAACTTACAAATTAACGAGTAACCGCTCTTCACATTTAACTTACAAAGTAACGAGTAACCGCTCTTCACATTTAACTTACAAAGTAATGAGTAACCGCTCTTCACATTTAACTTACAAAGTAACGAGTAACCGCTCTTCACATTTAACTTACAAATTAACGAGTAACTGCTCTTCACATTTAACTTACAAAGTAATGAGTAACCGCTCTTCACTTTTAACTTACAAATTAACGAGTAACTGCTCTTCACATTTAACTTACAAAGTAACGAGTAAACGCTCTTCACATTTAACCTACAAAGTAACGAGTAACCGCTCTTCACATTTAACCTCCAAAGTAACGAGTAACCGCTCTTCACATTTAACTTACAAAGTAACGAGTAACCGCTCTTCACATTTATCTTACAAAGTAACGAGTAACTGCTCTTCACATTTAACTTACAAAGTAACGAGTAACCGCTCTTCACATTTAACTTACAAAGTAACGAGTAACCGCTCTTCACATTTAACTTACAAAGTAACGAGTAACGCTCTTCACATTTAACTTACAAAGTAACGAGTAACCGCTCTTCACATTTAACTTACAAAGTAACGAGTAACCGCTCTTCACATTTAACTTACAAATTAACGAGTAACCGCTCTTCACATTTAACTTACAAATTAATGAGTAACCGCTCTTCACTTTTAACTTACAAAGTAACGAGTAACCGCTCTTCACATTTAACTTACAAAGTAACGAGTAACCGCTCTTCACATTTAATTTACAAAGTAACGAGTAACCGCTCTTCACATTTAACTTACAAAGTAACGAGTAACCGCTCTTCACATTTAACTTACAAAGTAACGAGTAACCGCTCTTCACATTTATCTTACAAAGTAACGAGTAACCGCTCTTCACATTTAACTTACAAATTAACGAGTAACCGCTCTTCACTTTTAACTTACAAATTAACGAGTAACCGCTCTTCACATTTAACTTACAAGGTAACGAGTAACCGCTCTTCACATTTAACCTACAAAGTAACGAGTAACCGCTCTTCACATTTAACTTACAAAGTAACGAGTAACCGCTCTTCACATTTAACTTACAATGTAACGAGTAACCGCTCTTCACTTTTAACTTACAAAGTAACGAGTAATCGCTCTTCACATTTAACTTACAAAGTAACGAGTAACCGCTCTTCACATTTAACTTACAAATTAACGAGTAACCGCTCTTCACATTTAACTTACAAAGTAACGAGTAACTGCTCTTCACTTTTAACTTACAAATTAACGAGTAACTGCTCTTCACATTTAACTTACAAGGTAACGAGTAAACGCTCTTCACATTTAACCTACAAAGTAACGAGTAACCGCTCTTCACATTTAACCTCCAAAGTAACGAGTAACCGCTCTTCACATTTAACTTACAAAGTAACGAGTAACCGCTCTTCACATTTATCTTACAAAGTAACGAGTAACTGCTCTTCACATTTAACTTACAAAGTAACGAGTAACCGCTCTTCACATTTAACTTACAAAGTAACGAGTAACCGCTCTTCACATTTAACTTACAGAGTAACGAGTAACTGCTCTTCACTTTTAACTTACAAATTAACGAGTAACCGCTCTTCACATTTAACTTACAAAGTAACGAGTAACCGCTCTTCACATTTAACTTACAAAGTAACGAGTAACCGCTCTTCACATTTAACTTACAAAGTAACGAGTAACGCTCTTCACATTTAACTTACAAAGTAACGAGTAACCGCTCTTCACATTTAACTTACAAAGTAACGAGTAACCGCTCTTCACATTTAACTTACAAAGTAACGAGTAACCGCTCTTCACATTTAACTTACAAATTAATGAGTAACCGCTCTTCACATTTAACTTACAAAGTAACGAGTAACCGCTCTTCACATTTAACTTACAAAGTAACGAGTAACCGCTCTTCACATTTAATTTACAAAGTAACGAGTAACCACTCTTCACATTTAACTTACAAAGTAATGAGTAACCGCTCTTCACATTTAACTTACAAAGTAACGAGTAACCGCTCTTCACATTTATTTTACAAAGTAACGAGTAACCGCTCTTCACATTTAACTTACAAATTAACGAGTAACCGCTCTTCACTTTTAACTTACAAATTAACGAGTAACCGCTCTTCACATTTAACTTACAAGGTAACGAGTAACCGCTCTTCACATTTAACCTACAAAGTAACGTGTAACCGCTCTTCACATTTAACCTACAAAGTAACGAGTAACCGCTCTTCACATTTAACTTACAAAGTAACGAGTAACCGCTCTTCACATTTAACTTACAATGTAACGAGTAACCGCTCTTCACTTTTAACTTACAAAGTAACGAGTAATCGCTCTTCACATTTAACTTACAAAGTAACGAGTAACCGCTCTTCACATTTAACTTACAAATTAACGAGTAACCGCTCTTCACATTTAACTTACAAGGTAACGAGTAACCGCTCTTCACATTTAACCTACAAAGTAACGAGTAACCGCTCTTCACATTTAACGTACAAAGTAACGAGAAACCGCTCTTCACATTTAACTTACAAAGTAACGAGTAACCGCTCTTCACATTTAACTTACAAAGTAACGAGTAACCGCTCTTCACTTTTAACTTACAAAGTAACGAGTAACCGCTCTTCACATTTAACTTACAAAGTAACGAGTAACCGCTCTTCACATTTAACTTACAAATTAACGAGTAACCGCTCTTCACATTTAACTTACAAAGTAACGAGTAACCGCTCTTCACATTTAACTTACAAAGTAACGAGTAACCGCTCTTCACTTTTAACTTACAAATTAACGAGTAACCGCTCTTCACATTTAACTTACAAGGTAACGAGTAACCGCTCTTCACATTTAACCTACAAAGTAACCGCTCTTCACATTTAACCTACAAAGTAACGAGTAACCGCTCTTCACATTTAACTTACAAAGTAACGAGTAACGCTCTTCACATTTAACTTACAAAGTAACGAGTAACCGCTCTTCACTTTTAACTTACAAAGTAACAAGTAACCGCTCTTCACATTTAACTTACAAAGTAACGAGTAACCGCTCTTCACATTTAACTTATAAAGTAACGAGTAACCGCTCTTCACATTTAACTTACAAAGTAACGAGTAACCGCTCTTCACTTTTAACTTACAAATTAACGAGTAACCGCTCTTCACATTTAACTTACAAAGTAACGAGTAACCGCTCTTCACATTTAACTTACAAAGTAACGAGTAACCGCTCTTCACATTTAACTTACAAATTAACGAGTAACTGCTCTTCACATTTAACTTACAAGGTAACGAGTAAACGCTCTTCACATTTAACCTACAAAGTAACGAGTAACCGCTCTTCACATTTAACCTCTAAAGTAACGAGTAACCGCTCTTCACATTTAACTTACAAAGTAACGAGTAACTGCTCTTCACATTTAACTTACAAAGTAACGAGTAACTGCTCTTCACATTTAACTTACAAAGTAACGAGTAACCGCTCTTCACATTTAACTTACAAAGTAACGAGTAACCGCTCTTCACATTTAACTTACAGAGTAACGAGTAACCGCTCTTCACTTTTAACTTACAAATTAACGAGTAACCGCTCTTCACATTTAACTTACAATGTAACGAGTAACCGCTCTTCACATTTAACTTACAAAGTAACGAGTAACCGCTCTTCACATTTAACTTACAAAGTAACGAGTAACGCTCTTCACATTTAACTTACAAAGTAACGAGTAAATGCTCTTCACATTTAACTTACAAAGTAACGAGTAACCGCTCTTCACATTTAACTTACAAATTAACGAGTAACCGCTCTTCACATTTAACTTACAAAGTAACGAGTAACCGCTCTTCACATTTAACTTACAAAGTAACGAGTAACCGCTCTTCACTTTTAACTTACAAATTAACGAGTAACCGCTCTTCACATTTAACTTACAAGGTAACGAGTAACGCTCTTCACATTTAACCTACAAAGTAACGAGTAACCGCTCTTCACATTTTACCTACAAAGTAACGAGTAACCGCTCTTCACATTTAACTTACAAAGTAACGAGTAACCGCTCTTCACATTTAACTTACAAAGTAACGAGTAACCGCTCTTCACTTTTAACTTACAAAGTAACGAGTAACCGCTCTTCACATTTAACTTACAAAGTAACGAGTAACCGCTCTTCACATTTAACTTATAAAGTAACGAGTAACCGCTCTTCACATTTAACTTACAAAGTAACGAGTAACCGCTCTTCACTTTTAACTTACAAATTAACGAGTAACCGCTCTTCACATTTAACGTACAAAGTAACGAGTAACCGCTCTTCACTTTTAACTTACAAATTAACGAGTAACCACTCTTCACATTTAACTTACAAGGTAACGAGTAACCGCTCTTCACATTTAACCTACAAAGTAACGAGTAACCACTCTTCACATTTAACCTACAAAGTAACGAGTAACCGCTCTTCACATTTAACTTACAAAGTAACGAGTAACCGCTCTTCACATTTAACTTACAAAGTAATGAGTAACCGCTCTTCACTTTTAACTTACAAAGTAACGAGTAACCGCTCTTCACATTTAACTTACAAAGTAACGAGTAACCGCTCTTCACATTTAACTTATAAAGTAACGAGTAACCGCTCTTCACATTTAACTTACAAAGTAACGAGTAACCGCTCTTTACATTTAACTTACAAAGTAACGAGTAACCGCTCTTCGCCTTTAACTTACAAATTAACGAGTAACCGCTCTTCACATTTAACTTACAAAGTAACGAGTAACCGCTCTTCACATTTAACCTACAACGTAACGAGTGACCGCTCTTCACATTTAACTTACAAAGTAATGAGTAACCGCTCTTCACATTTAACTTACAAAGTAACGAGTAACCGCTCTTCACATTTAACTTACAAATTAACGATTAACTGCTCTTCACATTTAACTTACAAAGTAATGAGTAACCGCTCTTCACATTTAACTTACAAAGTAACGAGTAACCGCTCTTCACATTTAACCTACAAAGTAACGAGTAACCGCTCTTCACATTTAACTTACAAAGTAACGAGTAACCGCTCTTCACATTTATCTTACAGAGTAACGAATAACGCTCTTCACATTTAACTTACAAAGTAACGAGTAACTGCTCTTCACCTTTATCTTACAAATTAACGAGTAACCGCTGTTCACATTTAACTTACAAAGTAACGAGTAACGCTCTTCACAATTAACTTACAAAGTAACGAGTAACTGCTCTTCACTTTTAACTTACAAATTAACGAGTAACCGCTCTTCACATTTAACTTACAAGGTAACGAGTAACCGCTCTTCACATTTAACCTACAAAGTAACGAGTAACCGCTCTTCACATTTAAGCTACAAAGTAACGAGTAACCGCTCTGCACATTTAACCTACAAAGTAACGAGTAACCGCTCTTCACATTTAACTTACAAAGTAATGAGTAACCGCTCTTCACATTTAACTTACAAAGTAACGAGTAACCGCTCTTCACATTTAATTTACAAAGTAACGAGTAACCGCTCTTCACCTTTAACTTACAAATTAACGAGTAACCGCTCTTCACATTTAACTTACAAAGTAACGAGTAACCGCTCTTCACATTTAACTTACAAAGTAATGAGTAACCGCTCTTCACATTTAACTTACAAAGTAACGAGTAACCGCTCTTCACATTTAACTTACAAATTAACGAGTAACTGCTCTTCACATTTAACTTACAAAGTAATGAGTAACCGCTCTTCACTTTTAACTTACAAAGTAACGAGTAACTGCTCTTCACTTTTAACTTACAAATTAACGAGTAACTGCTCTTCACATTTAACTTACAAAGTAACGAGTAAACGCTCTTCACATTTAACCTACAAAGTAACGAGTAACCGCTCTTCACATTTAACCTCCAAAGTAACGAGTAACCGCTCTTCACATTTAACTTACAAAGTAACGAGTAACCGCTCTTCACATTTATCTTACAAAGTAACGAGTAACTGCTCTTCACATTTAACTTACAAAGTAACGAGTAACCGCTCTTCACATTTAACTTACAAAGTAACGAGTAACCGCTCTTCACATTTAACTTACAAAGTAACGAGTAACGCTCTTCACATTTAACTTACAAAGTAACGAGTAACCGCTCTTCACATTTAACTTACAAAGTAACGAGTAACCGCTCTTCACATTTAACTTACAAAGTAACGAGTAACCGCTCTTCACATTTAACTTACAAATTAATGAGTAACCGCTCTTCACTTTTAACTTACAAAGTAACGAGTAACCGCTCTTCACATTTAACTTACAAAGTAACGAGTAACCGCTCTTCACATTTAATTTACAAAGTAACGAGTAACCGCTCTTCACATTTAACTTACAAAGTAACGAGTAACCGCTCTTCACATTTAACTTACAAAGTAACGAGTAACCGCTCTTCACATTTATCTTACAAAGTAACGAGTAACCGCTCTTCACATTTAACTTACAAATTAACGAGTAACCGCTCTTCACTTTTAACTTACAAATTAACGAGTAACCGCTCTTCACATTTAACTTACAAGGTAACGAGTAACCGCTCTTCACATTTAACCTACAAAGTAACGAGTAACCGCTCTTCACATTTAACCTACAAAGTAACGAGTAACCGCTCTTCACATTTAACTTACAAAGTAACGAGTAACCGCTCTTCACATTTAACTTACAATGTAACGAGTAACCGCTCTTCACTTTTAACTTACAAAGTAACGAGTAATCGCTCTTCACATTTAACTTACAAAGTAACGAGTAACCGCTCTTCACATTTAACTTACAAATTAACGAGTAACCGCTCTTCACATTTAACTTACAAAGTAACGAGTAACTGCTCTTCACTTTTAACTTACAAATTAACGAGTAACTGCTCTTCACATTTAACTTACAAGGTAACGAGTAAACGCTCTTCACATTTAACCTACAAAGTAACGAGTAACCGCTCTTCACATTTAACCTCCAAAGTAACGAGTAACCGCTCTTCACATTTAACTTACAAAGTAACGAGTAACCGCTCTTCACATTTATCTTACAAAGTAACGAGTAACTGCTCTTCACATTTAACTTACAAAGTAACGAGTAACCGCTCTTCACATTTAACTTACAAAGTAACGAGTAACCGCTCTTCACATTTAACTTACAGAGTAACGAGTAACTGCTCTTCACTTTTAACTTACAAATTAACGAGTAACCGCTCTTCACATTTAACTTACAAAGTAACGAGTAACCGCTCTTCACATTTAACTTACAAAGTAACGAGTAACCGCTCTTCACATTTAACTTACAAAGTAACGAGTAACGCTCTTCACATTTAACTTACAAAGTAACGAGTAACCGCTCTTCACATTTAACTTACAAAGTAACGAGTAACCGCTCTTCACATTTAACTTACAAAGTAACGAGTAACCGCTCTTCACATTTAACTTACAAATTAATGAGTAACCGCTCTTCACATTTAACTTACAAAGTAACGAGTAACCGCTCTTCACATTTAACTTACAAAGTAACGAGTAACCGCTCTTCACATTTAATTTACAAAGTAACGAGTAACCACTCTTCACATTTAACTTACAAAGTAACGAGTAACCGCTCTTCACATTTAACTTACAAAGTAACGAGTAACCGCTCTTCACATTTATTTTACAAAGTAACGAGTAACCGCTCTTCACATTTAACTTACAAATTAACGAGTAACCGCTCTTCACTTTTAACTTACAAATTAACGAGTAACCGCTCTTCACATTTAACTTACAAGGTAACGAGTAACCGCTCTTCACATTTAACCTACAAAGTAACGTGTAACCGCTCTTCACATTTAACCTACAAAGTAACGAGTAACCGCTCTTCACATTTAACTTACAAAGTAACGAGTAACCGCTCTTCACATTTAACTTACAATGTAACGAGTAACCGCTCTTCACTTTTAACTTACAAAGTAACGAGTAATCGCTCTTCACATTTAACTTACAAAGTAACGAGTAACCGCTCTTCACATTTAACTTACAAATTAACGAGTAACCGCTCTTCACATTTAACTTACAAGGTAACGAGTAACCGCTCTTCACATTTAACCTACAAAGTAACGAGTAACCGCTCTTCACATTTAACGTACAAAGTAACGAGTAACCGCTCTTCACATTTAACTTACAAAGTAACGAGTAACCGCTCTTCACATTTAACTTACAAAGTAACGAGTAACCGCTCTTCACTTTTAACTTACAAAGTAACGAGTAACCGCTCTTCACATTTAACTTACAAAGTAACGAGTAACCGCTCTTCACATTTAACTTACAAATTAACGAGCAACCGCTCTTCACATTTAACTTACAAAGTAACGAGTAACCGCTCTTCACATTTAACTTACAAAGTAACGAGTAACCGCTCTTCACTTTTAACTTACAAATTAACGAGTAACCGCTCTTCACATTTAACTTACAAGGTAACGAGTAACCGCTCTTCACATTTTACCTACAAAGTAACCGCTCTTCACATTTAACCTACAAAGTAACGAGTAACCGCTCTTCACATTTAACTTACAAAGTAACGAGTAACGCTCTTCACATTTAACTTACAAAGTAACGAGTAACCGCTCTTCACTTTTAACTTACAAAGTAACAAGTAACCGCTCTTCACATTTAACATACAAAGTAACGAGTAACCGCTCTTCACATTTAACTTATAAAGTAACGAGTAACCGCTCTTCACATTTAACTTACAAAGTAACGAGTAACCGCTCTTCACTTTTAACTTACAAATTAACGAGTAACGCTCTTCACATTTAACTTACAAAGTAACGAGTAACCGCTCTTCACATTTAACTTACAAAGTAACGAGTAACCGCTCTTCACATTTAACTTACAAATTAACGAGTAACTGCTCTTCACATTTAACTTACAAGGTAACGAGTAAACGCTCTTCACATTTAACCTACAAAGTAACGAGTAACCGCTCTTCACATTTAACCTCTAAAGTAACGAGTAACCGCTCTTCACATTTAACTTACAAAGTAACGAGTAACTGCTCTTCACATTTAACTTACAAAGTAACGAGTAACTGCTCTTCACATTTAACTTACAAAGTAACGAGTAACCGCTCTTCACATTTAACTTACAAAGTAACGAGTAACCGCTCTTCACATTTAACTTACAGAGTAACGAGTAACCGCTCTTCACTTTTAACTTACAAATTAACGAGTAACCGCTCTTCACATTTAACTTACAAAGTAACGAGTAACCGCTCTTCACATTTAACTTACAAAGTAACGAGTAACCGCTCTTCACATTTAACTTACAAAGTAACGAGTAACGCTCTTCACATTTAACTTACAAAGTAACGAGTAAACGCTCTTCACATTTAACTTACAAAGTAACGAGTAACCGCTCTTCACATTTAACTTACAAATTAACGAGTAACCGCTCTTCACATTTAACTTACAAAGTAACGAGTAACCGCTCTTCACATTTAACTTACAAAGTAACGAGTAACCGCTCTTCACTTTTAACTTACAAATTAACGAGTAACCGCTCTTCACATTTAACTTACAAGGTAACGAGTAACCGCTCTTCACATTTAACCTACAAAGTAACGAGTAACCGCTCTTCACATTTTACCTACAAAGTAACGAGTAACCGCTCTTCACATTTAACTTACAAAGTAACGAGTAACCGCTCTTCACATTTAACTTACAAAGTAACGAGTAACCGCTCTTCACTTTTAACTTACAAAGTAACGAGTAACCGCTCTTCACATTTAACTTACAAAGTAACGAGTAACCGCTCTTCACATTTAACGTATAAAGTAACGAGTAACCGCTCTTCACATTTAACTTACAAAGTAACGAGTAACCGCTCTTCACTTTTAACTTACAAATTAACGAGTAACCGCTCTTCACATTTAACTTACAAAATAACGAGTAACCGCTCTTCACATTTAACTTACAAAGTAACGAGTAACCGCTCTTCACATTTAACTTACAAAGTAACGAGTAACCGCTTTTCACATTTAACTTACAAAGTAACGAGTAACTGCTCTTCACATTTAACTTACAAAGTAACGAGTAACCGCTCTTCACATTTAACTTACAAAGTAACGAGTAACCGCTCTTCACATTTAACTTACAAATTAACGAGTAACCGCTCTTCACATTTAACCTACAAAGTAACGAGTAACCGCTCTTCACATTTAACTTACAAAGTAATGAGTAACCGCTCTTCACTTTTAACTTACAAAGTAACGAGTAACCGCTCTTCACATTTAACCTACAAAGTAACGAGTAACCGCTCTTCACATTTAACTTACAAAGTAATGAGTAACCGCTCTTCACATTTAACTTACAAAGTAACGAGTAACCGCTCTTCACATTTAACTTACAAAGTAACGAGTAACCGCTCTTCACATTTAACTTACAAATTAACGAGTAACCGCTCTTCACATTTAACCTACAAAGTAACGAGTAACCGCTCTTCACATTTAACTTACAAAGTAATGAGTAACCGCTCTTCACTTTTAACTTACAAAGTAACGAGTAACCGCTCTTCACATTTAACTTACAAAGTAACGAGTAACCGCTCTTCACATTTAACTTACAAAGTAACGAGTAACCGCTCTTCACATTTAACTTATAAAGTAACGAGTAACCGCTCTTCACATTTAACTTACAAAGTAACGAGTAACCGCTCTTCACTTTTAACTTACAAATTAACGAGTAACCGCTCTTCACATTTAACTTACAAAGTAACGAGTAACCGCTCTTCACATTTAACTTACAAAGTAACGAGTAACCGCTCTTCACATTTAACTTACAAATTAACGAGTAACTGCTCTTCACATTTAACTTACAAGGTAACGAGTAAACGCTCTTCACATTTAACCTACAAAGTAACGAGTAACCGCTCTTCACATTTAACCTCTAAAGTAACGAGTAACCGCTCTTCACATTTAACTTACAAAGTAACGAGTAACCGCTCTTCACATTTATCTTACAAAGTAACGAGTAACTGCTCTTCACATTTAACTTACAAAGTAACGAGTAACCGCTCTTCACATTTAACTTACAAAGTAACGAGTAACCGCTCTTCACATTTAACTTACAGAGTAACGAGTAACCGCTCTTCACTTTTAACTTACAAATTAACGAGTAACCGCTCTTCACATTTAACTTACAAAGTAACGAGTAACCGCTCTTCACATTTAACTTACAAAGTAACGAGTAACCGCTCTTCACATTTAACTTACAAAGTAACGAGTAACGCTCTTCACATTTAACTTACAAAGTAACGAGTAAACGCTCTTCACATTTAACTTACAAAGTAACGAGTAACCGCTCTTCACATTTAACTTACAAATTAACGAGTAACCGCTCTTCACATTTAACTTACAAAGTAACGAGTAACCGCTCTTCACATTTAACTTACAAAGTAACGAGTAACCGCTCTTCACTTTTAACTTACAAATTAACGAGTAACCGCTCTTCACATTTAACTTACAAGGTAACGAGTAACCGCTCTTCACATTTAACCTACAAAGTAACGAGTAAACGCTCTTCACATTTAACCTACAAAGTAACGAGTAACCGCTCTTCACATTTAACTTACAAAGTAACGAGTAACCGCTCTTCACATTTAACTTACAAAGTAACGAGTAACCGCTCTTCACTTTTAACTTACAAAGTAACGAGTAACCGCTCTTCACATTTAACTTACAAAGTAACGAGTAACCGCTCTTCACATTTAACTTATAAAGTAACGAGTAACCGCTCTTCACATTTAACTTACAAAGTAACGAGTAACCGCTCTTCACTTTTAACTTACAAATTAACGAGTAACCGCTCTTCACATTTAACTTACAAAGTAACGAGTAACCGCTCTTCACATTTAACTTACAAAGTAACGAGTAACCGCTCTTCACATTTAACTTACAAAGTAACGAGTAACCGCTCTTCACATTTAACTTACAAAGTAACGAGTAACTGCTCTTCACATTTAACTTACAAAGTAACGAGTAACCGCTCTTCACATTTAACTTACAAAGTAACGAGTAACCGCTCTTCACATTTAACTTACAAATTAACGAGTAACCGCTCTTCACATTTAACCTACAAAGTAACGAGTAACCGCTCTTCACATTTAACTTACAAAGTAATGAGTAACCGCTCTTCACTTTTAACTTACAAAGTAACGAGTAACCGCTCTTCACATTTAACTTACAAAGTAACGAGTAACCGCTCTTCACATTTAACTTACAAAGTAACGAGTAACCGCTCTTCACATTTAACTTACAAATTAACGAGTAACCGCTCTTCACATTTAACCTACAAAGTAACGAGTAACCGCTCTTCACATTTAACTTACAAAGTAATGAGTAACCGCTCTTCACTTTTAACTTACAAAGTAACGAGTAACCGCTCTTCACATTTAACTTACAAAGTAACGAGTAACCGCTCTTCACATTTAACTTACAAAGTAACGAGTAACCGCTCTTCACATTTAACTTACAAATTAACGAGTAACCGCTCTTCACATTTAACCTACAAAGTAACGAGTAACCGCTCTTTACATTTAACTTACAAAGTAATGAGTAACCGCTCTTCACTTTTAACTTACAAAGTAACGAGTAACCGCTCTTCACATTTAACTTACAAAGTAACGAGTAACCGCTCTTCACTTTTAACTTACAAATTAACGAGTAACCGCTCTTCACATTTAACTTACAAAGTAACGAGTAACCGCTCTTCACATTTAACTTACAAAGTAACGAGTAACCGCTCTTCACATTTAACTTACATATTAACGAGTAACTGCTCTTCACATTTAACTTACAAGGTAACGAGTAAACGCTCTTCACATTTAACCTACAAAGTAACGAGTAACCGCTCTTCACATTTAACATCTAAAGTAACGAGTAACCGCTCTTCACATTTAACTTACAAAGTAACGAGTAACCGCTCTTCACATTTATCTTACAAAGTAACGAGTAACTGCTCTTCACATTTAACTTACAAAGTAACGAGTAACCGCTCTTCACATTTAACTTACAAAGTAACGAGTAACCGCTCTTCACATTTAACTTACAGAGTAACGAGTAACCGCTCTTCACTTTTAACTTACAAATTAACGAGTAACCGCTCTTCACATTTAACTTACAAAGTAACGAGTAACCGCTCTTCACATTTAACTTACAAATTAACGAGTAACCGCTCTTCACATTTAACTTACAAAGTAACGAGTAACGCTCTTCACATTTAACTTACAAAGTAACGAGTAAACGCTCTTCACATTTAACTTACAAAGTAACGAGTAACCGCTCTTCACATTTAACTTACAAATTAACGAGTAACCGCTCTTCACATTTAACTTACAAAGTAACGAGTAACCGCTCTTCACATTTAACTTACAAAGAAACGAGTAACCGCTCTTCACTTTTAACTTACAAATTAACGAGTAACCGCTCTTCACATTTAACTTACAAGGTAACGAGTAACCGCTCTTCACATTTAACCTACAAAGTAACGAGTAACCGCTCTTCACATTTAACCTACAAAGTAACGAGTAACCGCTCTTCACATTTAACTTACAAAGTAACGAGTAACCGCTCTTCACATTTAACTTACAAAGTAACGAGTAACCGCTCTTCACTTTTAACTTACAAAGTAACGAGTAACCGCTCTTCACATTTAACTTACAAAGTAACGAGTAACCGCTCTTCACATTTAACTTATAAAGTAACGAGTAACCGCTCTTCACATTTAACTTACAAAGTAACGAGTAACCGCTCTTCACTTTTAACTTACAAATTAACGAGTAACCGCTCTTCACATTTAACTTACAAAGTAACGAGTAACCGCTCTTCACATTTAACTTACAAAGTAACGAGTAACCGCTCTTCACATTTAACTTACAAAGTAACGAGTAACCGCTCTTCACATTTAACTTACAAATTAACGAGTAACTGCTCTTCACATTTAACTTACAAGGTAACGAGTAAACGCTCTTCACATTTAACCTACAAAGTAACGAGTAACCGCTCTTCACATTTAACATCTAAAGTAACGAGTAACCACTCTTCACATTTAACTTACAAAGTAACGAGTAACCGCTCTTCACATTTATCTTACAAAGTAACGAGTAACTGCTCTTCACATTTAACTTACAAAGTAACGAGTAACCGCTCTTCACATTTAACTTACAAAGTAACGAGTAACCGCTCTTCACATTTAACTTACAGAGTAACGAGTAACCGCTCTTCACTTTTAACTTACAAATTAACGAGTAACCGCTCTTCACATTTAACTTACAAAGTAACGAGTAACCGCTCTTCACATTTAACTTACAAAGTAACGAGTAACGCTCTTCACATTTAACTTACAAAGTAACGAGTAAACGCTCTTCACATTTAACTTACAAAGTAACGAGTAACCGCTCTTCACATTTAACTTACAAATTAACGAGTAACCGCTCTTCACATTTAACTTACAAAGTAACGAGTAACCGCTCTTCACATTTAACTTACAAAGTAACGAGTAACCGCTCTTCACTTTTAACTTACAAATTAACGAGTAACCGCTCTTCACATTTAACTTACAAGGTAACGAGTAACCGCTCTTCACATTTAACCTACAAAGTAACGAGTAACCGCTCTTCACATTTAACCTACAAAGTAACGAGTAACCGCTCTTCACATTTAACTTACAAAGTAACGAGTAACCGCTCTTCACATTTAACTTACAAAGTAACGAGTAACCGCTCTTCACTTTTAACTTACAAAGTAACGAGTAACCGCTCTTCACATTTAACTTACAAAGTAACGAGTAACCGCTCTTCACATTTAACTTATAAAGTAACGAGTAACCGCTCTTCACATTTAACTTACAAAGTAACGAGTAACCGCTCTTCACTTTTAACTTACAAATTAACGAGTAACCGCTCTTCACATTTAACTTACAAAGTAACGAGTAACCGCTCTTCACATTTAACTTACAAAGTAACGAGTAACCGCTCTTTACATTTAACTTACAAAGTAACGAGTAACCGCTCTTCACATTTAACTTACAAAGTAACGAGTAACTGCTCTTCACATTTAACTTACAAAGTAACGAGTAACAGCTCTTCACATTTAACTTACAAAGTAACGAGTAACCGCTCTTCACATTTAACTTACAAATTAACGAGTAACCGCTCTTCACATTTAACCTACAAAGTAACGAGTAACCGCTCTTCACATTTAACTTACAAAGTAATGAGTAACCGCTCTTCACTTTTAACTTACAAAGTAACGAGTAACCGCTCTTCACATTTAACTTACAAAGTAACGAGTAACCGCTCTTCACATTTAACTTACAAAGTAACGAGTAACCGCTCTTCACATTTAACTTACAAAGTAACGAGTAACCGCTCTTCACATTTAACTTACAAAGTAACGAGTAACCGCTCTTCACATTTAACTTACAAAGTAACGAGTAACCGCTCTTCACATTTAACTTATAAAGTAACGAGTAACCGCTCTTCACATTTAACTTACAAAGTAACGAGTAACCGCTCTTCACTTTTAACTTACAAATTAACGAGTAACCGCTCTTCACATTTAACTTACAAAGTAACGAGTAACCGCTCTTCACATTTAACTTACAAAGTAACGAGTAACCGCTCTTCACATTTAACTTACAAAGTAACGAGTAACCGCTCTTCACATTTAACTTACAAAGTAACGAGTAACTGCTCTTCACATTTAACTTACAAAGTAACGAGTAACCGCTCTTCACATTTAACTTACAAAGTAACGAGTAACCGCTCTTCACATTTAACTTACAAATTAACGAGTAACCGCTCTTCACATTTAACCTACAAAGTAACGAGTAACCGCTCTTCACATTTAACTTACAAAGTAATGAGTAACCGCTCTTCACTTTTAACTTACAAAGCAACGAGTAACCGCTCTTCACATTTAACTTACAAAGTAACGAGTAACCGCTCTTCACATTTAACTTACAAAGTAACGAGTAACCGCTCTTCACATTTAACTTACAAATTAACGAGTAACCGCTCTTCACATTTAACCTACAAAGTAACGAGTAACCGCTCTTCACATTTAACTTACAAAGTAATGAGTAACCGCTCTTCACTTTTAACTTACAAAGTAACGAGTAACCGCTCTTCACATTTAACTTACAAAGTAACGAGTAACCGCTCTTCACATTTAACTTACAAAGTAATGAGTAACCGCTCTTCACTTTTAACTTACAAAGTAACGAGTAACCGCTCTTCACATTTAACTTACAAAGTAACGAGTAACCGCTCTTCACATTTAACTTACAAAGTAACGAGTGACCGCTCTTCGCTTTACCCGTCTATATTGAATCATATCAGTAGAATATGGACTCCATGAAAGAACTGGAACTGCTACAAGAGTGTGGTATATTTTTTGTTTTCGTTATATTTTTGGGGATTTTTTTTTTAAAGATTTTAAAGGGGCATTCAGAATCTGTATATCGAAGAATGACAAACCCAAAAAGAAAAAGGACAAACAACGATCTACAAAACATAAAAATAAAGAAAGAGTAAATCAAACTTCACTAAAAACTTTAATTTAATTTTAATTATTTTTAATGAAAAATGATGACCGCTTTAATGTTTTAGCTACTACGCATAACATAAGTCGGAAACATCTTAAGTCTGACTCTATTAAAACGTCTTAAGTGTGTACAAAGAGGAAGACATCCATGTAATGTCAAGGAGGCAAACTACGTCATGGTTAATGCAAGGAGGAAGTCATAGATTCCGACAAAGTGTGGTAGAAATATCTGTTTTTACTTTGACTTTAAATTTCAATGAGAAAGATAAGATAAGATAAGGTTTGGCGCTTAAAAATCTGATTCAATCCACCATTTCTTTAGAAATGCCTGTACCCAGTCAGGGTCATTACGGTTTTCACAGTTTTCCGGTTGTTGACTGATTTTGTCTGTTTATACACTTATGAATTTTGACTTTCCCTTTGTAAGATTGCTCGGAGTTCGGTAATTTCGTTATTACCCTTATGTATTATCTTATATAAGATAAGATAAGATCAGATCAGATGAGATAAGATAAGATAAGATAAGATAAGATAAGAAAAAATTATTTTGATTCGGCATAAAATCAAATATACAACACAAGCTCTGAAGAGCTTTTGACCGAATATAAAATCATATACATATAAACATAAAAACAACACAAGATAACAACATGCATTACTAATTTAAAACATACATAGATCAGCTATAGCATGCAGTAAAAATTTGGCAACAAATTAGAATGAATTAGAATTCCTTACAACTATAGCATATGTTTAAGATTATAAAAATTCCGAAAAGAATAAAATAATATCAACTTGTATTGAATACCCAATTTCTGGAATGATGTGCAAATAATGCAATTTGAAATTGAGATAAGATGCATGCAGAAATCAAACATAAAAATACAACAATAACAGACCATTAGCAACAAAAAGCAAGAGTAAATGAAAAGCAGCTAAAACAAATGTGTTATCTGCAAGCAGAACAGCGATATTTCGAACCACTCCAGGACTGGATCAGATTTTCAGTCCTGAAATGGTTCGGAAGGCTGTTCCATAATGTGTCGAAAATATGGTTGAGATGAAATCATATGGCTGTATGATATGGAATCAGTAATTCTTTTTTAATTTAAAGAAAGTATTTGATGATATTAGAAAAGGTCAGATTAATAATGGCAAAATGAAGACACCAACAATTCTAAAATCAAACCATGTAATGTCAAGAAAAGTTTGATGATACTAAATGGTTAATTAAAAGCCGTTTATTAAAGGACAGACAATGCAACGGCCAACCGAAAAAGGGGGAAATACATACAATGGTCAATGAAGCATTCATGGCCGTAGCGCAATGGAGGCAAATGAGGCAAATGCCTCACTTTTGAAACGGCAAGTGTAACCTTTTGAAAGCAAATAAAAAAAAATCAAAATTTGTCTAAATTCCCCCCCCCCCTTTACCTCACTTTATTCAGACCCGGCCTACGGCCGTGGCATTACTCATACAAATAAAGTTTAGGCAACAAGAATCCCTTTGAGAAACGGGTGTGAACTTCTGATTACCACTTTGGTAGCTTTTTAAGGGTATTTTTTGCATCTCGTCCACTGCAATTAAAATTATATTTTCGTCGTGTTAAAAGAACTGTTTACTATGTATCCTATTTGTTTATTTGTACCAGCATATCACCGTCGGGAACTGCTTCATGTCTTTTAATGTATAATGCTTTTTTATGTTAATTTTTTTTTATTTCAGCCCATAATCACGTGATAGCCTGTCGGAAAGGCTTACTCCTGCGTAAAGATGATTTAGAAGAGTTACGTAAACAAGTTGCAGTTTGTTTGTACACAATTCAATCTTTCTACAGCAACACGAACTGGGTTGAAATGAAAGGAAGCACGCCATATTTGAGTTTCGGTTAGTATATAAATTATTGGATTTTTATGATGAGTTTGTCACGTCATACCTTTTAATAAGCATGAAACCAATTGCCTCGTTAATGAATGATGCTACGTCATTTTCCGTCGTTAATGAGTGAGTGACGTCATTTGCCGTCGTTAATGAGTCATGTGACGCCTTTCTTTTTTCGTTCATTAGCGAAGTTGTAATTTTTTCTCAGATTGAAACTATGCATATTTAATCCTGATAATTTGCATCCACGACACCCCCTTATTTTACATCCGGTTTAAGTTTTGTCGATCAGGAGAAACACGTCTGAGTGTTCAATATTGTTAACACCAATTTCAATTATGACTCAATATTATTGTATGTAAACAAATACAATACGCTGAAAATTAAGTGTTAATAAAGATGTAGATCTAATTCAAAGCGCACGGCGCCTTTCTGGAATAACCTACATAACTACACAATAATAGTTAAGCAACTTAAACTCATTAAATCCGGAGGTGAACTCATGTCCTCCGGAAGTGTATCATTTCTTGCTCGACTGTTGCCACCCGTCGTGTTACTCATGAATGTCAATCATCCTAATAATCCCGTGATAAGTCATATTCAGTAATAAGTAGCCATCGAGGAAAATAAAGGAATTTTCTACAACAAACGAGACTTATCTGTTACACAAACATTTCATTAAGCTTAATTAAATCATGAAGGTAAAATATTTGAAGTGGTGACTTAAGATATACATTAAGTTCCCTTGGCTCTGTAGCTGTTTTATTAGCTGTCTTTAACTATCAAGGAATTCCTGATATTAACCACAATTTCTGCCATAGCGTAAAAATGAGAGATTAATGAGAGACCTTATACGTAGCTACTGCAGGAATGTTGATATTTGTTTCGGTTGAAGTGTTTATATCATAATTACATGACTCTGCCTTCAGGTTATACTTATGTTTAGCTTGGAAAAAATATATATGAATAAATGTGTTTATAATTAGGATATTATTCTATTTCTAGGTGTTAAAGGAGAGCAGCTGATGTCGGTGGCCACTGAAGATGAAGACACGTGTAAAGATATGGCTGATATTTCGTGAGTATACAACATGTTTGATCAAATACAAATTAGTTGTGGCATAATTCAATGTTATATGATTAGGTAATATGCGAGCGTCAGCGATCTCTTTATGGTATAAAATGTGTACTTAGGATTTTTTGACAAACATAGCTGCACATACAGATGAATAAAAAAACAATTCTGCTCATTGTAAACACGTTCCGTGTAGCACACTAACACACTCAACCAATGAAGATCTTCTTAACATAAAGCGCAAAGGTGATCCTATGTCTCGTACCCTCTCTCGTACGTCCGATACCATGGAAACCCGGAACCCGTGTGTAATAAAAGTAATTTTGTTAGCTTGTTTTACTTATATTGATATTTTTTAATTTATTAAATCTCTTCTGACATACTGACAAGAATTTTTGTTTCTACGCGGAAGTTAACTTTTGAGATTTCGTAAGGAAGGACAGCTCGATTGAATGAGACTAGATTCGGCCCCCAAAAAAAGTTGTTCCCGATATACCTCGGCCCAAAAAATCTCGACACTTTTTGATGCACTGGATGAGCGTGAAATTGCCATATAATTTTCAGATTCGCGAGCATTCATGGCCGTGCCGATTTCATATTAACTATGTAGTCATATCATATCATATGATAAGAAAGAATTGTTCTACACGGGCTTATGAAGATAGCCCGATCCTTTAATTTCACATTCCGCTATATAGATGATGTCCTTTCACTAAATAATTGTAAGTTTGGTGATTTTGTTGATTGCATCTATCCCATTGAGCTTGAAATAAAGGATACCACAGATTCAGTTCGTTTTGCTTCATAACTTGACATATACCTCAAATTGATAATGAGGACCGGTTAAGAACTAAACTTTACGACAAAAGAGATGGCTTCACATTTACATTTACATGTAGCAACATTCCAGCAACACCTGCAAATGAAGTCACGTGAGTTCTTCCCCGGTTTTTAGTGGGGTTCGTGTTCCTCGATATTTAGTTTTCTGCGTAGTGTTTTGTAGATCGTTGTTAGCCATGGTGTTGTCTGTCCTATGTTTTGTAGATCGTTGTTCGTCATGGTGTTGTCGGTCCTATGTTTTGTAGATCGTTGTTAGCCATGGTGTTGTCGGTCCTATGTTTTGAACATCGTTGTTAGCCATGGTGTTGTCGGTCCTATGTTTTGTACATCGTTGCTAGCCATGGTGTTGTCGGTCCTATGTTTTGTAGATCGTTGTTAGCCATGGTGTTGTCGGTCCTATGTTTTGTAGATCGTTGTTAGCCATGGTGTTGTCGGTCCTATGTTTTGTAGATCGTTGTTAGCCATGGTGTTGTCGGTCCTATGTTTTGTAGATCGTTGTTAGCCATGGTGTTGTCGGTCCTATGTTTTGTAGATCGTTGTTAGCCATGGTGTTGTCGGTCCTATGTTTTGTACATCGTTGTTAGCCATGGTGTTGTCGGTCCTATGTTTTGTACATCGTTGTTAGCCATGGTGTTGTCGGTCCTATGTTTTGTAGATCGTTGTTAGCCATGGTGTTGTCGGTCCTATGTTTTGTAGATCGTTGTTAGCCATGGTGTTGTCTGTCCTATGTTTTGTAGATCGTTGTTAGCCATGGTGTTGTCGGTCCTATGTTTTGTAGATCGTTGTTAGCCATGGTGTTGTCGGTCCTATGTTTTGTAGATCGTTGTTAGCCATGGTGTTGTCGGTCCTATGTTTTGTAGATCGTTGTTAGCCATGGTGTTGTCGGTCCTATGTTTTGTAGATCGTTGTTAGCCATGGTGTTGTCGGTCCTATGTTTTGTAGATCGTTGTTAGCCATGGTATTGTCTGTCCTATGTTTTGTAGATCGTTGTTAGCCATGGTGTTGTCGGTCCTATGTTTGGTAGATCGTTGTTAGCCATGGTGTTGTCGGTCCTATGTTTTGTAGATCGTTGTTAGCCATGGTGTTGTCTGTCCTTTGTTTTGTAGATCGTTGTTAGCCATGGTGTTGTCTGTCCTATGTTTGGTAGATCGTTGTTAGCCATGGTGTTGTCGGTCCTATGTTTTGTAGATCGTTGTTAGCCATGGTGTTGTCGGTCCTATGTTTGGTAGATCGTTGTTAGCCATGGTGTTGTCGGTCCTATGTTTGGTAGATCCTTGTTAGCCATGGTGTTGTCGGTCCTATGTTTTGTAGATCGTTGTTAGCCATGGTGTTGTCGGTCCTATGTTTTGTAGATCGTTGTTAGCCATGGTGTTGTCGGTCCTATGTTTGTAGATCGTTGTTAGCCATGGTGTTGTCGGTCCTATGTTTTGTAGATCGTTGTTAGCCATGGTGTTGTCGGTCCTATGTTTGGTAGATCGTTGTTAGCCATGGTGTTGTCGGTCCTATGTTTTGTAGATCGTTGTTAGCCATGGTGTTGTCGGTCCTATGTTTTGTAGATCGTTGTTAGCCATGGTGTTGTCGGTCCTATGTTTGGTAGATCGTTGTTAGCCATGGTGTTGTCGGTCCTATGTTTGGTAGATCGTTGTTAGCCATGGTGTTGTCGGTCCTATGCTTAGTAGATCGTTGTTAGCCATGGTGTTGTCTGGCCTATGTTTTGTAGATCGTTGTTAGCCATGGTGTTGTCTGTCCTATGTTTTGTAGATCGTTGTTAGCCATGGTGTTGTCGGTCCTATGTTTGGTAGATCGTTGTTAGCCATGGTGTTGTCGGTCCTATGTTTTGTAGATCGTTGTTAGCCATGGTGTTGTCGGTCCTATGTTTGGTAGATCGTTGTTAGCCATGGTGTTGTCGGTCCTATGTTTGGTAGATCGTTGTTAGCCATGGTGGTGTCGGTGCTATGTTTTGTAGATTGTTGTTAGCCATGGTGTTGTCGGTCCTATGTTTTGTAGATCGTTGTTAGCCATGGTGATGTATGTCCTATGTTTTGTAGATCGTTGTTAGCCATGGTGTTGTCGGTCCTATGTTTGGTAGATCGTTGTTAGCCATGGTGTTGTCGGTGCTATGTTTGGTAGATCGTTGTTAGCCATGGTGTTGTCGGTCCTATGTTTTGTAGATCGTTGTTAGCCATGGTGATGTCTGTCCTATGTTTTGTAGATCGTTGTTAGCCATGGTGTTGTCGGTCCTATGTTTGGTAGATCGTTGTTAGCCATGGTGTTGTCGGTCCTATGTTTGGTAGATCGTTGTTAGCCATGGTGTTGTCGGTCCTATGTTTTGTAGATCGTTGTTAGCCATGGTGATGTCTGTCCTATGTTTTGTAGATCGTTGTTAGCCATGGTGTTGTCGGTCCTATGTTTGGTAGATCGTTGTTAGCCATGGTGTTGTCGGTCCTATGTTTGGTAGATCGTTGTTAGCCATGGTGTTGTCTGTCCTATGTTTTGTAGATCGTTGTTAGCCATGGTGTTGTCGGTCCTATGTTTGGTAGATCGTTGTTAGCCATGGTGTTGTCGGTCCTATGTTTTGTAGATCGTTGTTAGCCATGGTGTTGTCGGTCCTATGTTTGGTAGATCGTTGTTAGCCATGGTGTTGTCGGTCCTATGTTTGGTAGATCGTTGTTAGCCATGGTGTTGTCGGTCCTATGTTTTGTAGATCGTTGTTAGCCATGGTGTTGTCGGTGCTATGTTTTGTAGATCGTTGTTAGCCATGGTGTTGTCGGTCCTATGTTTTGTAGATCGTTGTTAGCCATGGTGTTGTCGGTCCTATGTTTTGTAGATCATTGTTAGCCATGGTGTTGTCGGTCCTATGTTTTGTAGATCGTTGTTAGCCATGGTGTTGTCGGTCCTATGTTTTGTAGATCGTTGTTAGCCATGGTGTTGTCGGTCCTATGTTTTGTAGATCGTTGTTAGCCATGGTGTTGTCGGTCCTATGTTTTGTATATCGTTGTTAGCCATGGTGTTGTCGGTCCTATGTTTAGTAGATCGTTGTTAGCCATGGTGTTGTCGATCCTATGTTTGGTAGATCGTTGTTAGCCATGGTGTTGTCGGTCCTATGTTTGGTAGATCGTTGTTAGCCATGGTGTTGTCTGTCCTATGTTTGGTAGATCGTTGTTAGCCATGGTGTTGTCGGTGCTATGTTTTGTAGATCGTTGTTAGCCATGGTGTTGTCGGTCCTATGCTTTGTAGATCGTTGTTAGCCATGGTAATGTCTGTCCTATGTTTTGTAGATCGTTGTTAGCCATGGTGGGTATCGGTGCTATGTTTTGTAGATTGTTGTTAGCCATGGTGTTGTCGGTCCTATGTTTTGTAGATCGTTGTTAGCCATGGTGTTGTCGGTGCTATGTTTTGTAGATCGTTGTTAGCCATGGTGTTGTCGGTCCTATGTTTTGTAGATCGTTGTTAGCCATGGTGTTGTCGGTCCTATGTTTCGTAGATCATTGTTAGCCATGGTGTTGTCGGTCCTATGTTTTGTAGATCGTTGTTAGCCATGGTGTTGTCGGTCCTATGTTTTGTAGATCGTTGTTAGCCATGGTGTTGTCGGTCCTATGTTTTGTAGATCGTTGTTAGCCATGGTGTTGTCGGTCCTATGTTTTGTATATCGTTGTTAGCCATGGTGTTGTCGGTCCTATGTTTAGTAGATCGTTGCTAACCATGGTGTTGTCGGTCCTATGTTTGGTAGATCGTTGTTAGCCATGGTGTTGTCGGTCCTATGTTTGGTAGATCGTTGTTAGCCATGGTGTTGTCTGTCCTATGTTTGGTAGATCGTTGTTAGCCATGGTGTTGTCGGTGCTATGTTTTGTAGATCGTTGTTAGCCATGGTGTTGTCGGTCCTATGTTTTGTAGATCGTTGTTAGCCATGGTAATGTCTGTCCTATGTTTTGTATATCGTTGTTAGCCATGGTGTTGTCGGTCCTATGTTTTGTAGATCGTTGTTAGCCATGGTGTTGTCGGTCCTATGTTTGGTAGATCGTTGTTAGCCATGGTGTTGTCGGTCCTATGTTTGGTAGATCGTTGTTAGCCATGGTGTTGTTGGTGCTATGTTTTGTAGATCGTTGTTAGCCATGGTGTTGTCGGTCCTATGTTTTGTAGATCGTTGTTAGCCATGGTGTTGTCTGTCCTATGTTTTGTAGATCGTTGTTAGCCATGGTGTTGTCGGTCCTATGTTTGGTAGATCGTTGTTAGCCATGGTGTTGTCGGTCCTATGTTTGGTAGATCGTTGTTAGCCATGGTGTTGTCTGTCCTATGTTTTGTAGATCGTTGTTAGCCATGGTGTTGTCGGTGCTATGTTTTGTAGATTGTTGTTAGCCATGGTGTTGTCGGTCCTATGTTTTGTAGATCGTTGTTAGCCATGGTGATGTATGTCCTATGTTTTGTAGATCGTTGTTAGCCATGGTGTTGTCGGTCCTATGTTTGGTAGATCGTTGTTAGCCATGGTGTTGTCGGTGCTATGTTTGGTAGATCGTTGTTAGCCATGGTGTTGTCGGTCCTATGTTTTGTAGATCGTTGTTAGCCATGGTGATGTCTGTCCTATGTTTTGTAGATCGTTGTTAGCCATGGTGTTGTCGGTCCTATGTTTGGTAGATCGTTGTTAGCCATGGTGTTGTCGGTCCTATGTTTGGTAGATCGTTGTTAGCCATGGTGTTGTCTGTCCTATGTTTTGTAGATCGTTGTTAGCCATGGTGTTGTCGGTCCTATGTTTTGTAGATCGTTGTTAGCCATGGTGTTGTCGGTCCTATGTTTTGTAGATCGTTGTTAGCCATGGTGTTGTCGGTCCTATGTTTGGTAGATCGTTGTTAGCCATGGTGTTGTCGGTCCTATGTTTGGTAGATCGTTGTTAGCCATGGTGTTGTCGGTCCTATGTTTTGTAGATCGTTGTTAGCCATGGTGTTGTCGGTGCTATGTTTTGTAGATCGTTGTTAGCCATGGTTTTGTCGGTCCTATGTTTTGTAGATCGTTGTTAGCCATGGTGTTGTCGGTCCTATGTTTTGTAGATCATTGTTAGCCATGGTGTTGTCGGTCCTATGTTTTGTAGATCGTTGTTAGCCATGGTGTTGTCGGTCCTATGTTTTGTAGATCGTTGTTAGCCATGGTGTTGTCGGTCCTATGTTTTGTAGATCGTTGTTAGCCATGGTGTTGTCGGTCCTATGTTTTGTATATCGTTGTTAGCCATGGTGTTGTCGGTCCTATGTTTAGTAGATCGTTGTTAGCCATGGTGTTGTCGGTCCTATGTTTTGTAGATCATTGTTAGCCATGGTGTTGTCGGTCCTATGTTTTGTAGATCGTTGTTAGCCATGGTGTTGTCGGTCCTATGTTTTGTAGATCGTTGTTAGCCATGGTGTTGTCGGTCCTATGTTTTGTAGATCGTTGTTAGCCATGGTGATGTCGGTCCTATGTTTTGTATATCGTTGTTAGCCATGGTGTTGTCGGTCCTATGTTTATTAGATCGTTGTTAGCCATGGTGTTGTCGGTCCTATGTTTGGTAGATCGTTGTTAGCCATGGTGTTGTCGGTCCTATGTTTGGTAGATCGTTGTTAGCCATGGTGTTGTCTGTCCTATGTTTGGTAGATCGTTGTTAGCCATGGTGTTGTCGGTGCTATGTTTTGTAGATCGTTGTTAGCCATGGTGTTGTCGGTCCTATGTTTTGTAGATCGTTGTTAGCCATGGTGATGTCTGTCCTATGTTTTGTATATCGTTGTTAGCCATGGTGTTGTCGGTCCTATGTTTTGTAGATCGTTGTTAGCCATGGTGTTGTCGGACCTATGTTTGGTAGATCGTTGTTAGCCATGGTGTTGTCGGTCCTATGTTTGGTAGATCGTTGTTAGCCATGGTGTTGTCTGTCCTATGTTTTGTAGATCGTTGTTAGCCATGGTGTTGTCGGTCCTATGTTTTGTAGATCGTTGTTAGCCATGGTGTTGTCGGTCCTATGTTTTGTAGATCGTTGTTAGCCATGGTGTTGTCGGTCCTATGTTTGGTAGATCGTTGTTAGCCATGGTGTTGTCGGTCCTATGATTGGTAGATCGTTGTTAGCCATGGTGTTGTCGGTCCTATGTTTTGTAGATCGTTGTTAGCCATGGTGTTGTTGGTGCTATGTTTTGTAGATCGTTGTTAGCCATGGTGTTGTCGGTCCTATGTTTTGTAGATCGTTGTTAGCCATGGTGTTGTCGGTCCTATGTTTTGTAGATCGTTGTTAGCCATGGTGTTGTCGGTCCTATGTTTGGTAGATCGTTGTTAGCCATGGTGTTGTCGGTCCTATGTTTGGTAGATCGTTGTTAGCCATGGTGTTGTCGGTGCTATGTTTTGTAGATCGTTGTTAGCCATGGTGTTGTCGGTCCTATGTTTTGTAGATCGTTGTTAGCCATGGTGTTGTCGGTCCTATGTTTTGTAGATCGTTGTTAGCCATGGTGTTGTCGGTCCTATGTTTGGTAGATCGTTGTTAGCCATGGTGTTGTCGGTGCTATGTTTTGTAGATCGTTGTTAGCCATGGTGTTGTCGGTCCTATGTTTTGTAGATCGTTGTTAGCCATGGTGTTGTCGGTCCTATGTTTTGTAGATCGTTGTTAGCCATGGTGTTGTCGGTCCTATGTTTTGTAGATCGTTGTTAGCCATGGTGTTGTCGGTCCTCTGTTTGGTAGATCGTTGTTAGCCATGGTGTTGTCGGTGCTATGTTTTGTAGATCGTTGTTAGCCATGGTGTTGTCGGTCCTATGTTTGGTAGATCGTTGTTAGCCATGGTGTTGTCGGTGCTATGTTTTGTAGATCGTTGTTAGCCTCGGTGTTGTCGGTCCTATGTTTTGTAGATCGTTGTTAGCCATGGTGATGTCTGTCCTATGTTTTGTAGATCGTTGTTAGCCATGGTGTTGTCGGTCCTATGTTTTGTAGATCGTTGTTAGCCATGGTGTTGTCGGTCCTATGTTTGGTAGATCGTTGTTAGCCATGGTGTTGTCGGTCCTATGTTTGGTAGTTCGTTGTTAGCCATGGTGTTGTCGGTGCTATGTTTTGTAGATCGTTGTTAGCCATGGTGTTGTCGGTCCTATGTTTTGTAGATCGTTGTTAGCCATGGTGATGTCTGTCCTATGTTTTGTAGATCGTTGTTAGCCATGGTGTTGTCGGTCCTATGTTTGGTAGATCGTTGTTAGCCATGGTGTTGTCGATCCTATGTTTGGTAGATCGTTGTTAGCCATGGTGTTGTCGGTCCTATGTTTTGTAGATCGTTGTTAGACATGGTGTTGTCGGTGCTATGTTTTGTAGATCGTTGTTAGCCATGGTGTTGTCGGTCCTATGTTTTGTAGATCGTTGTTAGACATGGTCTTGTTGGTCCTATGTTTGGTAGATCGTTGTTAGCCATGGTGTTGTCGGTCCTATGTTTGGTAGATCGTTGTTAGCCATGGTGTTGTCGGTGCTATGTTTTGTAGATCGTTGTTAGCAATGGTGTTGTCGGTCCTATGTTTTGTAGATCGTTGTTAGCCATGGTGTTGTCGGTCCTATGTTTGGTAGATCGTTGTTAGCCATGGTGTTGTCGGTCCTATGTTTGGTAGATCGTTGTTAGCCATGGTGTTGTCGGTCCTATGTTTTGTAGATCGTTGTTAGCCATGGTGTTGTCGGTCCTATGTTTTGTAGATCGTTGTTAGCCATGGTGTTGTCGGTCCTATGTTTTGTAGATCGTTGTTAGCCATGGTGTTGTCGGTCCTATGTTTGGTAGATCGTTGTTAGCCATGGTGTTGTCGGTCCTATGATTGGTAGATCGTTGTTAGCCATGGTGTTGTCGGTCCTATGTTTTGTAGATCGTTGTTAGCCATGGTGTTGTTGGTGCTATGTTTTGTAGATCGTTGTTAGCCATGGTGTTGTCGGTCCTATGTTTTGTAGATCGTTGTTAGCCATGGTGTTGTCGGTCCTATGTTTTGTAGATCGTTGTTAGCCATGGTGTTGTCGGTCCTATGTTTGATAGATCGTTGTTAGCCATGGTGTTGTCGGTCCTATGTTTGGTAGATCGTTGTTAGCCATGGTGTTGTCGGTGCTATGTTTTTTAGATCGTTGTTAGCCATGGTGTTGTCGGTCCTATGTTTTGTAGATCGTTGTTAGCCATGGTGTTGTCTGTCCTATGTTTTGTAGATCGTTGTTAGCCATGGTGTTGTCGGTCCTATGTTTGGTAGATCGTTGTTAGCCATGGTGTTGTCGGTCCTATGTTTTGTAGATCGTTGTTAGCCATGGTGTTGTCGGTGCTATGTTTTGTAGATCGTTGTTAGCCATGGTGTTGTCGGTCCTATGTTTTGTAGATCGTTGTTAGCCATGGTGTTGTCGGTCCTATGTTTTGTAGATCGTTGTTAGCCATGGTGTTGTCGGTCCTATGTTTGGTAGATCGTTGTTAGCCATGGTGTTGTCGGTCCTATGTTTTGTAGATCGTTGTTAGCCATGGTGTTGTCGGTCCTATGTTTTGTAGATCGATGTTAGCCATGGTGTTGTCGGTGCTATGTTTTGTAGATCGTTGTTAGCCATGGTGTTGTCGGTCCTATGTTTTGTAGATCGTTGTTAGCCATGGTGTTGTCGGTCCTCTGTTTGGTAGATCGTTGTTAGCCATGGTGTTGTCGGTGCTATGTTTTGTAGATCGTTGTTAGCCATGGTGTTGTCGGTCCTATGTTTGGTAGATCGTTGTTAGCCATGGTGTTGTCGGTGCTATGTTTTGTAGATCGTTGTTAGCCTCGGTGTTGTCGGTCCTATGTTTTGTAGATCGTTGTTAGCCATGGTGATGTCTGTCCTATGTTTTGTAGATCGTTGTCAGCCATGGTGTTGTCGGTCCTATGTTTTGTAGATCGTTGTTAGCCATGGTGTTGTCGGTCCTATGTTTGGTAGATCGTTGTTAGCCATGGTGTTGTCGGTCCTATGTTTGGTAGTTCGTTGTTAGCCATGGTGTTGTCGGTGCTATGTTTTGTAGATCGTTGTTAGCCATGGTGTTGTCGGTCCTATGTTTTGTAGATCGTTGTTAGCCATGGTGATGTCTGTCCTATGTTTTGTAGATCGTTGTTAGCCATGGTGTTGTCGGTCCTATGTTTGGTAGATCGTTGTTAGCCATGGTGTTGTCGGTCCTATGTTTGGTAGATCGTTGTTAGCCATGGTGTTGTCGGTCCTATGTTTTGTAGATCGTTGTTAGACATGGTGTTGTCGGTGCTATGTTTTGTAGATCGTTGTTAGCCATGGTGTTGTCGGTCCTATGTTTTGTAGATCGTTGTTAGCCATGGTGTTGTTGGTCCTATGTTTGGTAGATCGTTGTTAGCCATGGTGTTGTCGGTCCTATGATTGGTAGATCGTTGTTAGCCATGGTGTTGTCGGTCCTATGTTTTGTAGATTGTTGTTAGCCATGGTGTTGTCGGTGCTATGTTTTGTAGATCGTTGTTAGCCATGGTGTTGTCGGTCCTATGTTTTGTAGATCGTTGTTAGCCATGGTGTTGTCGGTCCTATGTTTTGTAGATCGTTGTTAGCCATGGTGTTGTCGGTCCTATGTTTGGTAGATCGTTGTTAGCCATGGTGTTGTCGGTCCTATGTTTTGTAGATCGTTGTTAACCATGGTGTTGTCGGTCCTATGTTTTGTAGATCGTTGTTAGCCATGGTATTGTCTGTCTTATGTTTTGTAGATCGTTCTTAGCCATGGTGTTGTCGGTCCTATGTTTTGTAGATCGTTGTTAGCCATGGTGTTGTCGGTCCTATGTTTTGTAGATCGTTGTTAGCCATGGTATTGTCTGTCCTATGTTTTGTAGATCGTTGTTAGCCATGTTGTTGTCGGTCCTATGTTTTGTAGATCGTTGTTAGCCATGGTGTTGTCTGTCCTATGTTTTGTAGATCGTTGTTAGCCATGGTATTGTCTGTCCTATGTTTTGTAGATCGATGTTAGCCATGGTGTTGTCTGTCCTATGTTTTGTAGATCGTTGTTAGCCATGGTGTTGTCTGTCCTATGTTTTGTAGATCGTTGTTAGCCATGGTGTTGTCGGTGCTATGTTTGGTAGATCGTTGTTAGCCATGGTGTTGTCGGTCCTATGTTTTGTAGATCGTTGTTAGCCATGGTGTTGTCGGTCCTATGTTTGGTAGATCGTTGTTAGCCATGGTGTTGTCGGTCCTATGTTTTGTAGATCGTTGTTAGCCATGGTGTTGTCGGTCCTATGTTTTGTAGATCGTTGTTAGCCATGGTGTTGTCTGTCCTATGTGTTGTAGATCATTGTTAGCCATGGTGTTGTCGGTCCTATGTTTTGTAGATCGTTGTTAGCCATGGTGTTGTCGGTCCTATGTTTTGTAGATCGTTGTTAGTCATGGTGTTGTCTGTCCTTTGTTTTGTAGATCGTTGTTAGCCATGGTGTTGTCGGTCCTATGTTTTGTAGATCGTTGTTAGCCATGGTGTTGTCGGTCCTATGTTTGGTAGATCGTTGTTAGCCATGGTGTTGTCGGTCCTATGTTTTGTAGATCGTTGTTAGCCATGGTGTTGTCGGTCCTATGTTTTGTAGATCGTTGTTAGCCATGGTGTTGTCGGTGCTATGTTTTGTAGATCGTTGTTAGCCATGGTGTTGTCGGTCCTATGTTTTGTAGATCGTTGTTAGCCATGGTGTTGTCGGTCCTATGTTTTTTAGATCGTTGTTAGCCATGGTGTTGTCGGTCCTATGTTTTGTAGATCGTTGTTAGCCATGGTGTTGTCGGTCCTATGTTTTGTAGATCGTTGTTAGCCATGGTGTTGTCGGTCCTATGTTTTGTAGATCGTTGTTAGCCATGGTGTTGTCGGTCCTATGTTTTGTAGATCGTTGTTAGCCATGGTGTTGTCGGTCCTATGTTTTGGAGATCGTTGTTAGCCATGGTGTTGTCGGTCCTATGTTTTGTAGATCGTTGTTAGCCATGGTGATGTCTGTCCTATGTTTTGTATATCGTTGTTAGCCATGGTGTTGTCGGTCCTATGTTTTGTAGATCGTTGTTAGCCATGGTGTTGTCGGACCTATGTTTGGTAGATCGTTGTTAGCCATGGTGTTGTCGGTCCTATGTTTGGTAGATCGTTGTTAGCCATGGTGTTGTCTGTCCTATGTTTTGTAGATCGTTGTTAGCCATGGTGTTGTCGGTCCTATGTTTTGTAGATCGTTGTTAGCCATGGTGTTGTCGGTCCTATGTTTTGTAGATCGTTGTTAGCCATGGTGTTGTCGGTCCTATGTTTGGTAGATCGTTGTTAGCCATGGTGTTGTCGGTCCTATGTTTTGTAGATCGTTGTTAGCCATGGTGTTGTTGGTGCTATGTTTTGTAGATCGTTGTTAGCCATGGTGTTGTCGGTCCTATGTTTTGTAGATCGTTGTTAGCCATGGTGTTGTCGGTCCTATGTTTTGTAGATCGTTGTTAGCCATGGTGTTGTCGGTCCTATGTTTGGTAGATCGTTGTTAGCCATGGTGTTGTCGGTCCTATGTTTGGTAGATCGTTGTTAGCCATGGTGTTGTCGGTGCTATGTTTTGTAGATCGTTGTTAGCCATGGTGTTGTCGGTCCTATGTTTTGTAGATCGTTGTTAGCCATGGTGTTGTCGGTCCTATGTTTTGTAGATCGTTGTTAGCCATGGTGTTGTCGGTCCTATGTTTGGTAGATCGTTGTTAGCCATGGTGTTGTCGGTCCTATGTTTTGTAGATCGTTGTTAGCCATGGTGTTGTCGGTCCTATGTTTTGTAGATCGTTGTTAGCCATGGTGTTGTCGTTCCTATGTTTTGTAGATCGTTGTTAGCCATGGTGTTGTCGGTCCTATGTTTTGTAGATCGTTGTTAGCCATGGTGTTGTCGGTCCTCTGTTTGGTAGATCGTTGTTAGCCATGGTGTTGTCGGTGCTATGTTTTGTAGATCGTTGTTAGCCATGGTGTTGTCGGTCCTATGTTTGGTAGATCGTTGTTAGCCATGGTGTTGTCGGTGCTATGTTTTGTAGATCGTTGTTAGCCTCGGTGTTGTCGGTCCTATGTTTTGTAGATCGTTGTTAGCCATGGTGATGTCTGTCCTATGTTTTGTAGATCGTTGTTAGCCATGGTGTTGTCGGTCCTATGTTTTGTAGATCGTTGTTAGCCATGGTGTTGTCGGTCCTATGTTTGGTAGATCGTTGTTAGCCATGGTGTTGTCGGTCCTATGTTTGGTAGTTCGTTGTTAGCCATGGTGTTGTCGGTGCTATGTTTTGTAGATCGTTGTTAGCCATGGTGTTGTCGGTCCTATGTTTTGTAGATCGTTGTTAGCCATGGTGATGTCTGTCCTATGTTTTGTAGATCGTTGTTAGCCATGGTGTTGTCGGTCCTATGTTTGGTAGATCGTTGTTAGCCATGGTGTTGTCGATCCTATGTTTGGTAGATCGTTGTTAGCCATGGTGTTGTCGGTCCTATGTTTTGTAGATCGTTGTTAGACATGGTGTTGTCGGTGCTATGTTTTGTAGATCGTTGTTAGCCATGGTGTTGTCGGTCCTATGTTTTGTAGATCGTTGTTAGACATGGTCTTGTTGGTCCTATGTTTGGTAGATCGTTGTTAGCCATGGTGTTGTCGGTCCTATGTTTGGTAGATCGTTGTTAGCCATGGTGTTGTCGGTGCTATGTTTTGTAGATCGTTGTTAGCAATGGTGTTGTCGGTCCTATGTTTTGTAGATCGTTGTTAGCCATGGTGTTGTCGGTCCTATGTTTGGTAGATCGTTGTTAGCCATGGTGTTGTCGGTCCTATGTTTGGTAGATCGTTGTTAGCCATGGTGTTGTCGGTCCTATGTTTTGTAGATCGTTGTTAGCCATGGTGTTGTCGGTCCTATGTTTTGTAGATCGTTGTTAGCCATGGTGTTGTCGGTCCTATGTTTTGTAGATCGTTGTTAGCCATGGTGTTGTCGGTCCTATGTTTGGTAGATCGTTGTTAGCCATGGTGTTGTCGGTCCTATGATTGGTAGATCGTTGTTAGCCATGGTGTTGTCGGTCCTATGTTTTGTAGATCGTTGTTAGCCATGGTGTTGTTGGTGCTATGTTTTGTAGATCGTTGTTAGCCATGGTGTTGTCGGTCCTATGTTTTGTAGATCGTTGTTAGCCATGGTGTTGTCGGTCCTATGTTTTGTAGATCGTTGTTAGCCATGGTGTTGTCGGTCCTATGTTTGATAGATCGTTGTTAGCCATGGTGTTGTCGGTCCTATGTTTGGTAGATCGTTGTTAGCCATGGTGTTGTCGGTGCTATGTTTTTTAGATCGTTGTTAGCCATGGTGTTGTCGGTCCTATGTTTTGTAGATCGTTGTTAGCCATGGTGTTGTCTGTCCTATGTTTTGTAGATCGTTGTTAGCCATGGTGTTGTCGGTCCTATGTTTGGTAGATCGTTGTTAGCCATGGTGTTGTCGGTCCTATGTTTTGTAGATCGTTGTTAGCCATGGTGTTGTCGGTGCTATGTTTTGTAGATCGTTGTTAGCCATGGTGTTGTCGGTCCTATGTTTTGTAGATCGTTGTTAGCCATGGTGTTGTCGGTCCTATGTTTTGTAGATCGTTGTTAGCCATGGTGTTGTCGGTCCTATGTTTGGTAGATCGTTGTTAGCCATGGTGTTGTCGGTCCTATGTTTTGTAGATCGTTGTTAGCCATGGTGTTGTCGGTCCTATGTTTTGTAGATCGATGTTAGCCATGGTGTTGTCGGTGCTATGTTTTGTAGATCGTTGTTAGCCATGGTGTTGTCGGTCCTATGTTTTGTAGATCGTTGTTAGCCATGGTGTTGTCGGTCCTCTGTTTGGTAGATCGTTGTTAGCCATGGTGTTGTCGGTGCTATGTTTTGTAGATCGTTGTTAGCCATGGTGTTGTCGGTCCTATGTTTGGTAGATCGTTGTTAGCCATGGTGTTGTCGGTGCTATGTTTTGTAGATCGTTGTTAGCCTCGGTGTTGTCGGTCCTATGTTTTGTAGATCGTTGTTAGCCATGGTGATGTCTGTCCTATGTTTTGTAGATCGTTGTCAGCCATGGTGTTGTCGGTCCTATGTTTTGTAGATCGTTGTTAGCCATGGTGTTGTCGGTCCTATGTTTGGTAGATCGTTGTTAGCCATGGTGTTGTCGGTCCTATGTTTGGTAGTTCGTTGTTAGCCATGGTGTTGTCGGTGCTATGTTTTGTAGATCGTTGTTAGCCATGGTGTTGTCGGTCCTATGTTTTGTAGATCGTTGTTAGCCATGGTGATGTCTGTCCTATGTTTTGTAGATCGTTGTTAGCCATGGTGTTGTCGGTCCTATGTTTGGTAGATCGTTGTTAGCCATGGTGTTGTCGGTCCTATGTTTGGTAGATCGTTGTTAGCCATGGTGTTGTCTGTCCTATGTTTTGTAGATCGTTGTTAGACATGGTGTTGTCGGTGCTATGTTTTGTAGATCGTTGTTAGCCATGGTGTTGTCGGTCCTATGTTTTGTAGATCGTTGTTAGCCATGGTGTTGTTGGTCCTATGTTTGGTAGATCGTTGTTAGCCATGGTGTTGTCGGTCCTATGATTGGTAGATCGTTGTTAGCCATGGTGTTGTCGGTCCTATGTTTTGTAGATTGTTGTTAGCCATGGTGTTGTCGGTGCTATGTTTTGTAGATCGTTGTTAGCCATGGTGTTGTCGGTCCTATGTTTTGTAGATCGTTGTTAGCCATGGTGTTGTCGGTCCTATGTTTTGTAGATCGTTGTTAGCCATGGTGTTGTCGGTCCTATGTTTGGTAGATCGTTGTTAGCCATGGTGTTGTCGATCCTATGTTTTGTAGATCGTTGTTAACCATGGTGTTGTCGGTCCTATGTTTTGTAGATCGTTGTTAGCCATGGTATTGTCTGTCTTATGTTTTGTAGATCGTTCTTAGCCATGGTGTTGTCGGTCCTATGTTTTGTAGATCGTTGTTAGCCATGGTGTTGTCGGTCCTATGTTTTGTAGATCGTTGTTAGCCATGGTATTGTCTGTCCTATGTTTTGTAGATCGTTGTTAGCCATGTTGTTGTCGGTCCTATGTTTTGTAGATCGTTGTTAGCCATGGTGTTGTCTGTCCTATGTTTTGTAGATCGTTGTTAGCCATGGTATTGTCTGTCCTATGTTTTGTAGATCGATGTTAGCCATGGTGTTGTCTGTCCTATGTTTTGTAGATCGTTGTTAGCCATGGTGTTGTCTGTCCTATGTTTTGTAGATCGTTGTTAGCCATGGTGTTGTCGGTGCTATGTTTGGTAGATCGTTGTTAGCCATGGTGTTGTCGGTCCTATGTTTTGTAGATCGTTGTTAGCCATGGTGTTGTCGGTCCTATGTTTGGTAGATCGTTGTTAGCCATGGTGTTGTCGGTCCTATGTTTTGTAGATCGTTGTTAGCCATGGTGTTGTCGGTCCTATGTTTTGTAGATCGTTGTTAGCCATGGTGTTGTCTGTCCTATGTGTTGTAGATCATTGTTAGCCATGGTGTTGTCGGTCCTATGTTTTGTAGATCGTTGTTAGCCATGGTGTTGTCGGTCCTGTGTTTTGTAGATCGTTGTTAGTCATGGTGTTGTCTGTCCTTTGTTTTGTAGATCGTTGTTAGCCATGGTGTTGTCTGTCCTATGTTTTGTAGATCGTTGTTAGCCATGGTGTTGTCGGTCCTATGTTTTGTAGATCGTTGTTAGCCATGGTGTTGTCGGTCCTATGTTTTGTAGATCGTTGTTAGCCATGGTGTTGTCGGTCCTATGTTTGGTAGATCGTTGTTAGCCATGGTGTTGTCGGTCCTATGTTTTGTAGATCGTTGTTAGCCATGGTGTTGTCGGTCCTATGTTTTGTAGATCGTTGTTAGCCATGGTGTTGTCGGTGCTATGTTTTGTAGATCGTTGTTAGCCATGGTGTTGTCGGTCCTATGTTTTGTAGATCGTTGTTAGCCATGGTGTTGTCGGTCCTATGTTTTTTAGATCGTTGTTAGCCATGGTGTTGTCGGTCCTATGTTTTGTAGATCGTTGTTAGCCATGGTGTTGTCGGTCCTATGTTTTGTAGATCGTTGTTAGCCATGGTGTTGTCGGTCCTATGTTTTGTAGATCGTTGTTAGCCATGGTGTTGTCGGTCCTATGTTTTGTAGATCGTTGTTAGCCATGGTGTTGTCGGTCCTATGTTTTGGAGATCGTTGTTAGCCATGGTGTTGTCGGTCCTATGTTTTGTAGATCGTTGTTAGGCATGGTGTTGTCGGTGCTATGTTTTGTAGATCGTTGTTAGCCATGGTGTTGTCGGTGCTATGTTTTGTAGATCGTTGTTAGCCATGGTGTTGTCGGTCCTATGTTTTGTAGATCGTTGTTAGCCATGGTGTTGTCGGTCCTATGTTTTGTAGATCGTTGTTAGCCATGGTGTTGTCGATCCTTTCTCGAAATGCTGCTTCTGATTTCCTTCTTCAAACTTTTCTTACTAAATATGATAAAGTAGAATATCATAAAATATTGTGTGTTATAGATTTAATAAATAGACCAATACTTTTATCTTTTATTTTGACAGCACAAATTGCAAGGATAATCTACTTGTAACCGACAGACTGACCAGTGGGTACCATCACGGTCGAGGAAACATTAAACCACCTAGTATGTATTGATCCATGATATACTATATCAGTTATAATTTACAACTGCAGCTAGGAATTACTTTGAGATCTACAACAAACAATCAATCAGTATCAATTTGAACATTAGAATTATTATTCGTTTTGCTGTGATTATTGATAGTATCAATTGAAGAGTAAACTGAAGGCACAATTGATTAAGCATCAGTTTATGTAAACCGTACCGGTGGCTTGATGGATAGCTCGAATCTTGGTCTGTTAAAACCAAAGATTACACAATAAATGTTTGAAGATACTAAATGAGTAAGGGATGTTGGTAAGATACCAAATGAGCAGGATACCTAATGAGTAACATACTAAATGAGCAAGAAACCTATTGAGTAAGATACCAAATGAGTAAGATACTATATGAGTACGATATCAAATGAGTAAGATACTAAATGCGTAAGATACCAAATGAGTAAGATACCAAATGAGTAAGATATTAAATGAATAAGATACCAAATGATTAAGATACCAAATGAATAAGATACCAAATGAGTAAGATATCAAATGAGTAAGATACTAAATGAGTAAGATACCAAATGAGTAAGATACTAAATGAGTAAGATACTAAATGAGTAAGATACTAAATGAGTAAGATACCAAATGAGTAAGATACCAAATGAGTAAGATACTAAATGAGCAAGATACTAAATGAGTAAGATACCAAATGAATAAGATATCAAATGAGTAATATACTAGATTAGTAAGATACTAAATGAGTAAGATACTAAATGAATAAGATACCAAATGAGTAAGATACTAAATGAGTAAGATACTAAATGAATAAGATATCAAATGAGTAATATACTAGATGAGTAAGATACTAAATGAGTAAAATACTAAATGAATAAGATACCAAATGAGTACGATACTAAATGAGTAAGATACCAAATGAGTGAGGTATCAAATGAGTAAGATACCAAATGAGTAAGATACCAAATGAATAAGATACTAAATGAGTAAGATACTAAATGAGTAAGATGCCAAATGAGTAAGATACCAAATGAGTAAGATACCAAATGAGTATTATACTAAATGAGTAAGATACTAAATGAGTAAGATACCAAATGAGTAAGATACTAAATGAGTAAGATACTAAATGAGTAAGATACCAAATGAGTAAGATATCAAATGAGTAAGATACTAAATGAGTAAGATACTAAATGAGTAAGATATCAAATGAGTAAGATATCAAATGAGTAAGATACCAAATGAGTAAGATACCAAATGAGTAAGATACTAAATGAGTGAGATACTAAATGAGTAAGATACCAAATGAGTAAGATACCAAATGAGTAAGATACTAAATGAGTAAGATACTAAATGAGTAAGATACCAAATGAGTAAGATACTAAATGAGTAAGATACCAAATGAGCAAGATACTAAATGAGTTAGATACCAAATGAGTAAAATACTAAATGAGTAAGATACTAAATAAGTAAGATACCAAATGAGTAAGATACTAAATGAGTAAGATACTAAATGAGTAAGATACCAAATGAGTAAGATACCAAATGAGTAAGATACTAAATGAGTAAGATACTAAATGAGTAAGATACCAAATGAGTAAGATACTAAATGAGTAAGATATCAAATGAGTAAGATACCAAATGAGTAAGATACTAAATGAGTAAGATACTAAATGAGTAAGATACCAAATGAGTAAGATACTAAATGAGTAAGATACTAAATGAGTAAGATACTAAATGAGTAAGATACTAAATGAGTAAGATACCAAATGAGTAAGATACCAAATGAGTAAGATACTAAATGAGTAAGATACTAAATGAGTAAGGTACCAAATGAGTAAGATACTAAATGAGTAAGATACCAAATGAGTAAGATACTAAATGAGTAAGATACTAAATAAGTAAGATACCAAATGAGTAAGATACTAAATGAGTAAGATACTAAATGAGTAAGATACTAAATGAGTAAGATACCAAATGAGTAAGATACTAAATAAGTAAGATATCAAATGAGTAAGATACTAAATGAGTAAGATACTAAATGAGTAAGATACTAAATGAGTAAGATACTAAATGAGTGAGATACTAAATGAGTAAGATACTAAATGAGTAAGATACCAAATGAGTAAGATACTAAATGAGTAAGATACTAAATGAGTAAGATACCAAATGAGTAAGATACTAAATGAGTAAAATACCAAATGAGTAAGATACTAAATGAGTAAGATACCAAATGAGTAAGATACTAAATGAGTAAGATACCAAATGAGTAAGATACTAAATGAGTTAGATACTAAATGAGTAAGATACTAAATGAGTGAGATACTAAATGAGTAAGATACTAAATGAGTAAAATACTAAATGAGTAAGATACTAAATGAGCGAGATACTAAATGAGTAAGATACTAAATGAGTAAGATACTAAATGAGTAAGATACCAAATGAGTAAGATACTAAATGAGTAAGATATCAAATGAGTAAGATACTAAATGAATAAGATATCAAATGAGTAAGATACTAAATGAGTAAGATACTAAATGAGTAAGATACTAAATGAGTAAGATATCAAATGAGTAAGATACTAAATGAGTAAGATACCAAATGAGTAAGATACTAAATGAGTAAAATACCAAATGAGTAAGATACTAAATGAGTAAGATACCAAATGAGTAAGATACTAAATGAGTAAGATACTTAATGAGTAAGATACCAAATGAGTAAGATACTAAATGAGTAAGATACCAAATGAGTAAGATACTAAATGAGTAAGATACCATATGAGTAAGATACTAAATGAGTTAGATACTAAATGAGTAAGATACTAAATGAGTAAGATACTAAATGAGTAAAATACTAAATGAGTAAGATACTAAATGAGTGAGATAATAAATGAGTAAGATACTAAATGAGTAAGATACTAAATGAGTAAGATACCAAATGAGTAAGATACTAAATGAGTAAGATATCAAATGAGTAAGATACTAAATGAATAAGATATCAAATGAGTAAGATACTAAATGAGTAAGATACTAAATGAGTAAGATACTAAATGAGTAAGATATCAAATGAGTAAGATACTAAATGAGTAAGATACTAAATGAGTAAGATACTAAATGAGTAAGATATCAAATGAGTAAGATACTAAATGAGTAAGATACTAAATGAGTAAGATACTAAATGAGTAAGATACTAAATGAGTAAGATACCAAATGAGTAAGATACCAAATGAGTAAGATACTAAATGAGCAAGATACTAAATGAGTAAGATACCAAATGAATAAGATATCAAATGAGTAATATACTAGATTAGTAAGATACTAAATGAGTAAGATACTAAATGAATAAGATACCAAATGAGTAAGATACTAAATGAGTAAGATACTAAATGAATAAGATATCAAATGAGTAATATACTAGATGAGTAAGATACTAAATGAGTAAAATACTAAATGAATAAGATACCAAATGAGTACGATACTAAATGAGTAAGATACCAAATGAGTGAGGTATCAAATGAGTAAGATACCAAATGAGTAAGATACCAAATGAATAAGATACTAAATGAGTAAGATACTAAATGAGTAAGATGCCAAATGAGTAAGATACCAAATGAGTAAGATACCAAATGAGTATTATACTAAATGAGTAAGATACTAAATGAGTAAGATACCAAATGAGTAAGATACTAAATGAGTAAGATACTAAATGAGTAAGATACCAAATGAGTAAGATATCAAATGAGTAAGATACTAAATGAGTAAGATGCTAAATGAGTAAGATATCAAATGAGTAAGATATCAAATGAGTAAGATACCAAATGAGTAAGATACCAAATGAGTAAGATACTAAATGAGTCAGATACCAAATGAGTAAGATACTAAATGAGTAAGATACCAAATGAGCAAGATACTAAATCAGTTAGATACCAAATGAGTAAAATACTAAATGAGTAAGATACTAAATAAGTAAGATACCAAATGAGTAAGATACTAAATGAGTAAGATACTAAATGAGTAAGATACCAAATGAGTAAGATACCAAATGAGTAAGATACTAAATGAGTAAGATACTAAATGAGTAAGATACCAAATGAGTAAGATACTAAATGAGTAAGATATCAAATGAGTAAGATACCAAATGAGTAAGATACTAAATGAGTAAGATACTAAATGAGTAAGATACCAAATGAGTAAGATACTAAATGAGTAAGATACTAAATGAGTAAGATACTAAATGAGTAAGATACTAAATGAGTAAGATACCAAATGAGTAAGATACCAAATGAGTAAGATACTAAATGAGTAAGATACTAAATGAGTAAGGTACCAAATGAGTAAGATACTAAATGAGTAAGATACCAAATGAGTAAGATACTAAATGAGTAAGATACTAAATAAGTAAGATACCAAATGAGTAAGATACTAAATGAGTAAGATACTAAATGAGTAAGATACTAAATGAGTAAGATACCAAATGAGTAAGATACTAAATAAGTAAGATATCAAATGAGTAAGATACTAAATGAGTAAGATACTAAATGAGTAAGATACTAAATGAGTAAGATACTAAATGAGTGAGATACTAAATGAGTAAGATACTAAATGAGTAAGATACCAAATGAGTAAGATACTAAATGAGTAAGATACTAAATGAGTAAGATACCAAATGAGTAAGATACTAAATGAGTAAAATACCAAATGAGTAAGATACTAAATGAGTAAGATACCAAATGAGTAAGATACTAAATGAGTAAGATACCAAATGAGTAAGATACTAAATGAGTTAGATACTAAATGAGTAAGATACTAAATGAGTGAGATACTAAATGAGTAAGATACTAAATGAGTAAAATACTAAATGAGTAAGATACTAAATGAGCGAGATACTAAATGAGTAAGATACTAAATGAGTAAGATACTAAATGAGTAAGATACCAAATGAGTAAGATACTAAATGAGTAAGATATCAAATGAGTAAGATACTAAATGAATAAGATATCAAATGAGTAAGATACTAAATGAGTAAGATACTAAATGAGTAAGATACTAAATGAGTAAGATATCAAATGAGTAAGATACTAAATGAGTAAGATACCAAATGAGTAAGATACTAAATGAGTAAAATACCAAATGAGTAAGATACTAAATGAGTAAGATACCAAATGAGTAAGATACTAAATGAGTAAGATACTAAATGAGTAAGATACCAAATGAGTAAGATACTAAATGAGTAAGATACCAAATGAGTAAGATACTAAATGAGTAAGATACCATATGAGTAAGATACTAAATGAGTTAGATACTAAATGAGTAAGATACTAAATGAGTAAGATACTAAATGAGTAAAATACTAAATGAGTAAGATACTAAATGAGTGAGATAATAAATGAGTAAGATACTAAATGAGTAAGATACTAAATGAGTAAGATACCAAATGAGTAAGATACTAAATGAGTAAGATATCAAATGAGTAAGATACTAAATGAATAAGATATCAAATGAGTAAGATACTAAATGAGTAAGATACTAAATGAGTAAGATACTAAATGAGTAAGATATCAAATGAGTAAGATACTAAATGAGTAAGATACTAAATGAGTAAGATACTAAATGAGTAAGATATCAAATGAGTAAGATACTAAATGAGTAAGATACTAAATGAGTAAGATACTAAATGAGTAAGATACTAAATGAGTAAGATACCAAATGAGTAAGATACCAAATGAGTAAGATACCAAATGAGTAAGATACTAAATGAGTAAGATACCAAATGAGTAAGATATCAAATGAGTAAGATACTAAATGAGTAAGATATCAAATGAGTAAGATACTAAATGAGTAAGATACCAAATGAGAAAGATACTAAATGAGTAAGATACCAAATGAGTAAGATATCAAATGAGTAAAATACTAAATGAGTAAGATATCAAATGAGTAAGATACTAAATGAGGAAGATACTAAATGAGTAAGATACTAAATGAGTAAGATACTAAATGAGTAAGATACCAAATGAGTAAGATACTAATTGAGTAAGATACCAAATGAGTAAGATATCAAATGAGTAAGATACTAAATGAGTAAGATATCAAATGAGTAAGATTCTAAATGAGTAAGATACTAAATGAGTAAGATACTAAATGAGTAAGATATCAAATGAGTAAGATACTAAATGAGTAAGATACTAAATGAGTAAGATACTAAATGAGTAAGATACCAAATGAGTAAGATATCAAATGAGTAAGATACTAAATGAGTAAGATACCAAATGAGTAAGATACTAAATGAGTAAGATACCAAATGAGTAAGATACTAAATGAGTAAGATACTAAATGAGTAAGATACCAAATGAGTAAGATACTAAATGAGTAAGATACTAAATGAGTAAGATACTAAATGAGTAAGATACCAAATGAGTAAGATACTAAATGAGTAAGGGGTGTTGGTATTTGCTGTTTTGTTCTACAGCAGTAAGAAACAAGAGCGGAGAATCAGAATTAGGATAATGTGTCCGAGTGGAGCTACTTGTCTACCCGCAAACTGTTGTTGTAGTGAGCTTGCTATGTAAGTTTGTCTAGTACAAAGAGGTCATCCTCATTTCATCAAAATGTAACATGTTTTAACTGTGAAATAGTTAACAAAATACTCACTTGGCGTGGAACAGCAATCACTCACTAACTCATTCACTCACTCACGCACTTTATGTACACAGTGGAAATTAATCATAAATTATGATTTTGAATGTATATTAATTATATATTATATCAATTTTATATAAAAAGAACTGCTTTTCTCAATCACACACTTGATATTTATCAAATTTAAAGAATGCTTGTGTTTTTGATTAACAAAATATTTGCTATGTTTGGTGAGTGTGTTTTTCAACAGACTGTCGGCATTCCTATGGATACTAACTGTGCTCCTCTTCTCGTCGACTTGTTCCTTTATTCGTAAAAAGGCATATTTCATACAGGAGCTTCTGAAGAAAAACGAAAACAAGCTAACCCGATCCTTTAATTTCATGTCCCGCTATATAGATGATGTCATTTCACTAAATGATTGTAAATGTTGTGATGTTGCTTATCGCATCTATCCCATTGAGTTTGAAATAAAGGATACCACAGATACAGATAGATCTGCTTCATACTTTGTTTGTGACCTTCATCAATGAGGTCAGTTAAGAACTAAGCTTTAAGACAAAAGATATTATTTCAATTTTCCCAATCGATCTTTAGTTTTCTGTGTAATGTCTTTTTTTTGTTTGCCATTGTGTTGCCTGCTCTTCTTCGATTTACGATTTACGGTATCTTGAATCTTTATTTAAATAACACAACAAACATAATTTCAATGCAGTAATATCTTCTGAACATTTTTATGATTGGATTGAAAGTGTATTCACAGCGAGCATACATAAATGTCTTCGGCTATTCTGTTAGGGCCATATGGTTTTCTAGCTCCCAAACACGTTCAAATTATTCGACTTTGAGCATACCATACCTGATGGAGATTATTCCACAAATACGTCCGGTGCACTAAAATTAGATATTTACCAATTTATTTTCGATTGCTATTTAGTCTGCGTGGCTATGCTTGTGGTTATGGTAATTAACGCCACTTTCAACAATATTTCAATTTTATCGTGACAGTATTTGTACTGCAGACTGTTCTTGTATATGATATTTCTTTCATTAATTAATTATTTTGTAGATATTCTGACGGTGTGGATTTATTATAAAAATAATCTTTGCTTTCCTTGTTAATACTAATTAATTATTTTGTATTTTATTGCTATGTCTTTGATTTATGTTTCATTTCGTGATTAGTTATTCATGGCGAGGTGTACTCGATACAACATTATGTGATAAAGATTGCCAGTGACTTGCGACAGGTCAGTGGTTTCCTCCACCAATGAAACTGACCGCCACGAGATAACTGAAATATTGTTGAAAGTGGAGTTAAACACCATAACCTCTAACACTGAAAATTATGTTGTAGGGCCACTAGGATCAACGACAGGTAAATGTAGTCATGGTGGACCTGACGACGAAAGTAGAAAATTGATTGCTAAATGTGGAATAAATAAAGAGACAACAATAGAAAGGTTATCACCCCATTATCATTTACATAACGATGCTTACCTGGCAGCAGTGGCAGCAACGAAGTATTTCTTAATAGGAAAAGGTATTTCTTAGTGTAAAATACAAATGTAGATTTATGTTCGCATGTATGATACGTTTTTCTTCGCCTTTCCACATTTCAATAGGAAACTACAATAAAAAAAAGTTTGCTTCACTTTATAATGGACCAATTTCCTACGATAACATGTATGTATGTATACTGGCATATATATATCAAATCAGTCAATAATGTATATGAACTATGTTCATTTTAAGCGATAAAGTATTTATTAATGTGTTTTATTTTAACGTTACGATACTATATTTTGTAATGCTGGTTACATTAACAGTTCTTAATTGTCTGCTTAAAGATTGTTACTGTTATTTAATATCAAACCTTTATGTTTCAGATACAGGAATTGTTCATCTCCTTGGAGATAAAACGTTCACTTCACTTTTCAACATAAAACAGCGCCAACAGGTATCATTATCATTCGCTGTTGATTATTCCGGGTCGATGTCTGGGGAAATAGAAGCAGTGAAAGAGGAAATCATACAACTGGTAACCAGCACCATAGGATCAGAAAATGAACCAGCTGATTATGTTCTGTCTCTCTTCAGTGATCCAGGTATACTATAAATAGATACGTATATATCTAATTTATCACGCGTTTTTGCAATAATCTACATCAGTCAAACGTTTCGCTAAATAATTTATCACGCGTTTTTGCAATAATCTACATCAGTCAAACGTTTGGCTAAATAATTTAAAAGTGGTTTGGACCAAAAAGGGAAAACGCCTAAACATGATAGCTTAAATCAGTTATGGTCAAATATGTTTGATAATATATAGATTATATTATGATATAAATAGCTTAGCTCCGCCACTTTTTATTGAAGCCTATGTACCAAGAAAGGAAAGTGAAAGGTCGTGTATAAGTGATGTATATGTGTGTTAGGATTATAGAGATTATGAAGGGTCGTGTATAAGTGATGTATATGTGTGTTAGGATTATAGAGATTATGGATGGTCGTGTATAGGTGATGTATATGTGTGTTAGGATTATAGAGATTATGAAGGGTCGTGTATAGGTGATGTATATGTGTGTTAGGATTATAGAGATTATGAAGGGTCGTGTATAAGTGATATATAGATGTATGTGTGTTAGGATTATAGAGATTATGAAGGGTCGTGTATAAGTGATGCATATGTGTGTTAGGATTATAGAGATTATGGATGGTCGTGTATAGGTGATGTATATGTGTGTTAGGATTATAGAGATTATGAAGGGTCGTGTATAAGTGATGTATATGTGTGTTAGGATTATAGAGATTATGAAGGGTCGTGTATAAGTGAAGTATATGTGTGTTAGGATTATAGAGATTATGAAGGGTCGTGCATAAGTGATGTATATGTGTGTTAGGATTATAGATATTATGAAGGGTCGTGTATAAGTGATGTATATGTGTGTTAGGATTATAGAGATTATGAAGGGTCGTGTATAAGTGATGTATAGATGTATGTGTGTTAGGATTATAGAGATTATGAAGGGTCGTGTATAAGTGATGTATATGTGTGTTAGGATTATAGAGATTATGAAGGGTTGTGTATAAGTGATGTATAGATGTATGTGTGTTAGGATTATAGAGATTATGAAGGGTCGTGTATAAGTGATGTATATTTGTGTTAGGATTATAGAGATTATGAAGGGTCATGTATAAGTGATGTATATGTGTGTTAGGATTATAGAGATTATGAAGGGTCGTGTATAAGTGATGTATATGTGTGTTAGGATTATAGAGAATATGAAGTGTCGTGCATAAGTGATGTATATGTGTGTTAGGATTATAGAGATTATGAAGGGTCGTGTATAAGTGATGTATATGTGTGCTAGGATTATAGAGATTATGAAGGGTCGTGTATAAGTGAAGTATATGTGTGTTAGGATTATAGAGATTATGAAGGGTCGTGTATAAGTGATGTATATGTGTGTTAGGATTATAGAGATTATGAAGGGTCGTGTATAAGTGATGTATATGTGTGATAGGATTATAGAGGTTATGAAGGATCGTGTATAAGTGATGTATATGTGTGTTAGGATTATAGAGATTATGAAGGGTCGTGTATAAGTGAAGTATATGTGTGTTAGAATTATAGAGATTATGAAGGGTCGTGCATAAGTGATGTATATGTGTGTTAGGATTATAGAGATTATGAAGGGTCGTGTATAAGTGATGTATAAATGTATGTGTGTTAGGATTATAGAGATTATGAAGGGTCGTGTATAAGTGATGTATATTTGTGTTAGGATTATAGAGATTATGAAGGGTCATGTATAAGTGATGTATATGTGTGTTAGGATTATAGAGATTATGAAGGGTCGTGTATAAGTGATGTATATGTGTGTTAGGATTATAGAGAATATGAAGTGTCGTGCATAAGTGATGTATATGTGTGTTAGGATTATAGAGATTATGAAGGGTCGTGTATAAGTGATGTATATGTGTGCTAGGATTATAGAGATTATGAAGGGTCGTGTATAAGTGAAGTATATGTGTGTTAGGATTATAGAGATTATGAAGGGTCGTGTATAAGTGATGTATATGTGTGTTAGGATTATAGAGATTATGAAGGGTCGTGTATAAGTGATGTATATGTGTGATAGGATTATAGAGGTTATGAAGGATCGTGTATAAGTGATGTATATGTGTGTTAGGATTATAGAGATTATGAAGGGTCGTGTATAAGTGAAGTATATGTGTGTTAGAATTATAGAGATTATGAAGGGTCGTGCATAAGTGATGTATATGTGTGTTAGGATTATAGAGATTATGAAGGGTCGTGTATAAGTGATGTATAAATGTATGTGTGTTAGGATTATAGAGATTATGAAGGGTCGTGTATAAGTGATGTATATGTGTGATAGGATTATAGAGATTATGAAGGGTCGTGTATAAGTGATGTATACATGTATGTGTGTTAGGATTATAGAGATTATGAAGGGTCGTGTATAAGTGATGTATACATGTATGTGTGTTAGGATTATAGAGATTATGAAGGGTCGTGTATAAGTGATGTATATGTGTGTTAGGATTATAGAGATTATGAAGGGTCGTGTATAAATGATGTATATGTGTGTTAGGATTATAGAGATTATGAAGGGTCGTGTATAAGTGATGTATATGTGTGTTAGGATTATAGAGATTATGAAGGGTCGTGTATAAGTGATGTATATGTGTGTTATGATTATAGAGATTATGAAGGGTCGTGTATAAGTGATGTATATGTGTGTTAGGATTATAGAGATTATGAAGGGTCGTGTATAAGTGATGTATATGTGTGATAGGATTATAGAGATTATGAAGGATCGTGTATAAGTGATGTATATGTGTGTTAGGATTATAGAGATTATGAAGGGTCGTGTATAAGTGAAGTATATGTGTGTTAGAATTATAGAGATTATGAAGGGTCGTGCATAAGTGATGTATATGTGTGTTAGGATTATAGAGATTATGAAGGGTCGTGTATAAGTGATGTATATGTGTGTTAGGATTATAGAGATTATGAAGGGTCGTGTATAAGTGATGTATATGTGTGTTAGGATTATAGAGATTATGAAGGGTTGTGTATAAGTGATGTATAGATGTATGTGTGTTAGGATTATAGAGATTATGAAGGGTCGTGTATAAGTGATGTATATGTGTGTTAGGATTATAGAGATTATGAAGGGTCATGTATAAATGAGGTATATGTGTGTTAGGATTATAGAGATTATGAAGGGTCGTGTATAAGTGATGTATATGTGTGTTATGATTATAGAGAATATGAAGGGTCGTTTATAAGTGATGTATATGTGTGTTAGGATTATAGAGATTATGAAGGGTCGTGTATAAGTGATGTATATGTGTGATAGGATTATAGAGATTATGACAGATCGTGTATAAGTGATGTATATGTGTGTTAGGATTATAGAGATTATGAAGGGTCGTGTATAAGTGAAGTATATGTGTGTTAGAATTATAGATATTATGAAGGGTCGTGCATAAGTGATGTATATGTGTGTTAGGATTATAGAGATTATGAAAGGTCGTGTATATGTGATGTATATGTGTGATAGGATTATAGAGATTATGAAGGGTCGTGTATAAGTGATGTATATGTGTGATAGGATTATAGAGATTATGAAGGGTCGTGTATGAGTGATGTATACATGTATGTGTGTTAGGATTATAGAGATTATGAAGGGTCGTGTATAAGTGAAGTATATGTGTGTTAGGATTATAGAGATTATGAAGCGTCGTGTATAAGTGATGTATATGTGTGTTAGGATTATAGAGATTATGAAGGGTCATGTATAAATGATGTATATGTGTGTTAGGATTATAGAGATTATGAAGGGTCGTGTATAAGTGATGTATATGTGTGATAGGATTATAGAGATTATGAAGGGTCGTGTATAAGTGATGTATACATGTATGTGTGTTAGGATTATATACATTATGAAGGATCGTGTATAAGTGATGTATATGTGTGTTAGGATTATAGAGATTATGAAGGGTCGTGTATAAATGATGTATATGTTTGTTAGGATTATAGAGATTATGAAGGGTCGTGTATAAGTGATGTATATGTGTGATAGGATTATAGAGATTATGAAGGGTCGTGTATAAGTGATGTATATGTGTGTTATGATTATAGAGATTATGAAGGGTCGTGTATAAGTGATGTATATGTGTGTTATGATTATAGAGATTATGAAGGGTCGTGTATAAGTGATGTATATGTGTGTTAGGATTATAGAGATTATGAAGGGTCGTGTACATGTGATGTATATGTGTGTTAGGATTATAGAGATTATGAAGGGTCGTGTATAAGTGATGTATATGTGTGTTATGATTATAGAGATTATGAAGGGTCGTGTATAAGTGATGTATATGTGTGTTAGGATTATAGAGATTATGAAGGGTCGTGTATAAGTGATGTATATGTGTGATAGGATTATAGAGATTATGAAGGGTCGTGTATAAGTGATGTATACATGTATGTGTGTTAGGATTATAGAGATTATGAAGGGTCGTGTATAAGTGATGTATATGTGTGTTAGGATTATAGAGATTATGAAGGATCGTGTATAAGTGATGTATATGTGTGTTAGGATTATAGAGATTATGAAGGGTCGTGTATAAGTGATGTATATGTGTGTTATGATAATAGAGATTATGAAGGGTCGTGTATAAGTGATGTATATGTGTGTTAGAATTATAGAGATTATGAAGGGTCGTGTACATGTGATGTATATGTGTGTTAGGATTATAGAGATTATGAAGGGTCGTGTATAAGTGATGTATATGTGTGTTAGGATTATAGAGATTATGAAGGGTCGTGTATAAATGATGTATATGTTTGTTAGGATTATAGAGATTATGAAGGGTCGTGCATAAGTGATGTATATGTGTGATAGGATTATAGAGATTATGAAGGGTCGTGTATAAGTGATGTATATGTGTGTTAGGATTATAGAGATTATGAAGGGTCGTGTATAAGTGATGTATATGTGTGTTATGATTATAGAGATTATGAAGGGTCGTGTATAAGTGATGTATATGTGTGTTAGGATTATAGAGATTATGAAGGGTCGTGTACATGTGATGTATATGTGTGTTAGGATTATAGAGATTATGAAGGGTCGTGTATAAGTGATGTATATGTGTGTTATGATTATAGAGATTATGAAGGGTCGTGTATAAGTGATGTATATGTGTGTTAGGATTATAGAGATTATGAAGGGTCGTGTATAAGTGATGTATATGTGTGATAGGATTATAGAGATTATGAAGGGTCGTGTATAAGTGATGTATACATGTATGTGTGTTAGGATTATAGAGATTATGAAGGGTCGTGTATAAGTGATGTATATGTGTGTTAGGATTATAGAGATTATGAAGGATCGTGTATAAGTGATGTATATGTGTGTTAGGATTATAGAGATTATGAAGGGTCGTGTATAAGTGATGTATATGTGTGTTATGATAATAGAGATTATGAAGGATCGTGTATAAGTGATGTATATGTGTGTTAGAATTATAGAGATTATGAAGGGTCGTGTACATGTGATGTATATGTGTGTTAGGATTATAGAGATTATGAAGGGTCGTGTATAAGTGATGTATATGTGTGTTAGGATTATAGAGATTATGAAGGGTCGTGTATAAGTGATGTATACATGTATGTGTGTTAGGATTATAGAGATTATGAAGGGTCGTGTATTAGTGATGTATATGTGTGTTAGGATTATAGAGATTATGAAGGGTCGTGTATAAGTGATGTATATGTGTGATAGGATTATAGAGATTATGAAGGGTCGTGTATAAGTGATGTATACATGTATGTGTGTTAGGATTATAGAGATTATGAAGGGTCGTGTATAAGTGATGTATATGTGTGTTATGATTATAGAGATTATGAAGGGTCGTGTATAAGTGATGTATATGTGTGTTAGGATTATAGAGATTATGAAGGGTCGTGTACATGTGATGTATATGTGTGTTAGGATTATAGAGATTATGAAGGGTCGTGTATAAGTGATGTATATGTGTGTTATGATTATAGAGATTATGAAGGGTCGTGTATAAGTGATGTATATGTGTGTTAGGATTATAGAGATTATGAAGGGTCGTGTATAAGTGATGTATATGTGTGATAGGATTATAGAGATTATGAAGGGTCGTGTATAAGTGATGTATATGTGTGTTAGGATTATAGAGATTATGAAGGATCGTGTATAAGTGATGTATATGTGTGTTAGGATTATAGAGATTATGAAGGGTCGTGTATAAGTGATGTATATGTGTGTTATGATAATAGAGATTATGAAGGGTCGTGTATTAGTGATGTATATGTGTGTTAGAATTATAGAGATTATGAAGGGTCGTGTACATGTGATGTATATGTGTGTTAGGATTATAGAGATTATGAAGGGTCGTGTATAAGTGATGTATATGTGTGTTAGGATTATAGAGATTATGAAGGGTCGTGTATAAGTGATGTATACATGTATGTGTGTTAGGATTATAGAGATTATGAAGGGTCGTGTATTAGTGATGTATATGTGTGTTAGGATTATAGAGATTATGAAGGGTCGTGTATAAGTGATGTATATGTGTGATAGGATTATAGAGATTATGAAGGGTCGTGTATAAGTGATGTATACATGTATGTGTGTTAGGATTATAGAGATTATGAAGGGTCGTGTATAAGTGATGTATATGTGTGTTAGGATTATAGAGATAATGAAGGATCGTGTATAAGTGATGTATATGTGTGTTAGGATTATAGAGATTATGAAGGGTCGTGCATAAGTGATGTATATGTGTGATAGGATTATAGAGATTATGAAGCGTCGTGTATAAGTGATGTATATGTGTGTTAGGATTATAGAGATTATGAAGGGTCGTGTATAAGTGATGTATATGTGTGTTATGATTATAGAGATTATGAAGGGTCGTGTATAAGTGATGTATATGTGTGTTAGGATTATAGAGATTATAAAGGGTCGTGTACATGTGATGTATATGTGTGTTAGGATTATAGAGATTATGAAGGGTCGTGTATAAGTGATGTATACATGTATGTGTGTTAGGATTATAGAGATTATGAAGGGTCGTGTATTAGTGATGTATATGTGTGTTAGGATTATAGAGATTATGAAGGGTCGTGTATAAGTGATGTATATGTGTGATAGGATTATAGAGATTATGAAGGGTCGTGTATAAGTGATGTATACATGTATGTGTGTTAGGATTATAGAGATTATGAAGGGTCGTGTATAAGTGATGTATATGTGTGTTAGGATTATAGAGATAATGAAGGATCGTGTATAAGTGATGTATATGTGTGTTAGGATTATAGAGATTATGAAGGGTCGTGCATAAGTGATGTATATGTGTGATAGGATTATAGAGATTATGAAGCGTCGTGTATAAGTGATGTATATGTGTGTTAGGATTATAGAGATTATGAAGGGTCGTGTATAAGTGATGTATATGTGTGTTATGATTATAGAGATTATGAAGGGTCGTGTATAAGTGATGTATATGTGTGTTAGGATTATAGAGATTATAAAGGGTCGTGTACATGTGATGTATATGTGTGTTAGGATTATAGAGATTATGAAGGGTCGTGTATAAGTGATGTATTTGTGTGTTAGGATTATAGAGATTATGAAGGATCGTGTATAAGTGATGTATATGTGTGTTAGGATTATAGAGATTATGAAGGGTCGTGTATAAGTGATGTGTATGTGTGATAGGATTATAGAGATTATGAAGGGTCGTGTATAAGTGATGTATACATGTATGTGTGTTAGGATTATAGAGATTATGAAGGGTCGTGTATAAGTGATGTATATGTGTGTTAGGATTATAGAGATTATGAAGGATCGTGTATAAGTGATGTATATGTGTGTTAGGATTATAGAGATTATGACGGGTCGTGTATAAGTGATGTATATGTGTGATAGGATTATAGAGATTATGAAGGGTCGTGTATAAGTGATGTATATGTGTGTTAGGATTATAGAGATTATGAAGGGTCGTGTATAAGTTATGTATATGTGTGTTATGATTATAGAGATTATGAAGGGTCGTGTATAAGTGATGTATATGTGTGTTAGGATTATAGAGATTATGAAGGGTCGTGTACATGTGATGTATATGTGTGTTAGGATTATAGAGATTATGATGGGTCGTGTATAAGTGATGTATTTGTGTGTTAGGATTATAGAGATTATGAAGGATTGTGTATAAGTGATGTATATGTGTGTTAGGATTATAGAGATTATGAAGGGTCGTGTATAAGTGATGTGTATGTGTGATAGAATTATAGAGATTATGAAGAGTCGTGTATAAGTGATGTATATGTGTGATAGGATTATAGAGATTATGAAGGGTCGTGTATAAATGATGTATATGTGTGTTAGGATTATAGAGATTATGAAGGGTCGTGTATAAGTGATGTATATGTGTGATAGGATTATAGAGATTATGAAGGGTCGTGTATAAGTGATGTATACATGTATGTGTGTTAGGATTATAGAGATTATGAAGGATCGTGTATAAGTGATATATATGTGTGTTAGGATTATAGAGATTATGAAGGGTCGCGTATAAGTGATGTATATGTGTGTTATGATTATAGAGATTATGAAGGATCGTGTATAAGTGATGTATATGTGTGTTAGGATTATAGAGATTATGAAGGGTCGTGTATAAGTGATCTATATGTGTGATAGGATTATAGAGATTATGAAGGGTCGTGTATAAGTGATGTATACATGTATGTGTGTTAGGATTATAGAGATTATGAAGGGTCGTGTATAAGTGATGTATATGTGTGTTAGGATTATAGAGATTATGAAGGATCGTGTATAAGTGATGTATATGTGTGTTAGGATTATAGAGATTATGACGGGTCGTGTATAAGTGATGTATATGTGTGATAGGATTATAGAGATTATGAAGGGTCGTGTATAAGTGATGTATATGTGTGTTAGGATTATAGAGATTATGAAGGGTCGTGTATAAGTTATGTATATGTGTGTTATGATTATAGAGATTATGAAGGGTCGTGTATAAGTGATGTATATGTGTGTTAGGATTATAGAGATTATGAAGGGTCGTGTACATGTGATGTATATGTGTGTTAGGATTATAGAGATTATGATGGGTCGTGTATTAGTGATGTATTTGTGTGTTAGGATTATAGAGATTATGAAGGATTGTGTATAAGTGATGTATATGTGTGTTAGGATTATAGAGATTATGAAGGGTCGTGTATAAGTGATGTGTATGTGTGATAGAATTATAGAGATTATGAAGAGACGTGTATAAGTGATGTATATGTGTGATAGGATTATAGAGATTATGAAGGGTCGTGTATAAATGATGTATATGTGTGTTAGGATTATAGAGATTATGAAGGGTCGTGTATAAGTGATGTATATGTGTGATAGGATTATAGAGATTATGAAGGGTCGTGTATAAGTGATGTATATGTGTGTTAGGATTATAGAGATTATGAAGGATCGTGTATAAGTGATATATATGTGTGTTAGGATTATAGAGATTATGAAGGGTCGCGTATAAGTGATGTATATGTGTGTTATGATTATAGAGATTATGAAGGATCGTGTATAAGTGATGTATATGTGTGTTAGGATTATAGAGATTATGAAGGGTCGTGTATAAGTGATCTATATGTGTGTTGGGATTATAGAGATTATGAAGGGTCGTATATAAGTGATGTATATGTGTGTTAGGATTATAGAGATTATGAAGGGTCGTGTATAAGTGATGTATATGTGTGTTAGGATTATAGAGATTATGAAGGATCGTGTATAAGTCATGTATATGTGTGTTAGGATTATAGAGATTATGAAGGGTCGTGTACAAGTGATGTATATGTGTGTTAGTATAAGTGATGTATATGTGTGTTAGGATTATAGAGATTATGAAGGGTCGTGTATAAGTGATATATATGTGTGTTAGGATTATAGAGATTATGAAGGATCGTATATAAGGTATGTATATGTGTGTTAGGATTATAGAGATTATGAAATGTCGTGTATAAGTGATGTATATGTGTGTTAGGATTATAGAGATTATGAAGGATCGTGTATAAGTGATGTATATGTGTGATAGGATTATAGAGATTATGAAGGGTCGTGTATAAGTGATGTATATGTGTGTTAGGATTATAGAGATTATGAAGGGTCGTGTATAAGTGATGTATATGTGTGATAGGATTATAGAGATTATGAAGGGTCGTGTATAAGTGATGTATATGTGTGTTAGGATTATAGAGATTATGAAGGGTCGTGTATAAGTGATGTATATGTGTGTTAGGATTATAGAGATTATGAAGTGTCGTGTATAAGTGATGTATATGTGTGTTAGGATTATAGAGATTATGAAGGGTCGTGTATAAATGATGTATATGTGTGTTAGGATTATAGAGATTATGAAGGGTCATGTATAAGTGATGTATATGTGTGTTAGGATTATAGAGATTATGAAGGGTCGTGTATAAGTGATGTATATATGTGATAGGATTATAGAGATTATGAAGGGTCGTGTATAAGTGATGTATACATGTATGTGTGTTAGGATTATAGAGATTATGAAGGATCGTGTATAAGTGATGTATATGTGTGTTAGGATTATAGAGATTATGAAGGGTCGTGTATAAGTTATGTATATGTGTGTTATGATTATAGAGATTATGAAGGGTCGTGTATAAGTGATGTATATGTGTGTTAGGATTATAGAGATTATGAAGGGTCGTGTACATGTGATGTATATGTGTGATAGGATTATAGAGATTATGAAGGGTCGTGTATAAGTGATGTATACATGTATGTGTGTTAGGATTATAGAGATTATGAAGGATCGTGTATAAGTGATGTATATGTGTGTTAGGATTATAGAGATTATGAAGGGTCGTGTATAAGTGATGTATATGTGTGTTAGGATTATAGAGATTATGAAGGGTCGTGTATAAGTGATGTATATGTGTGTTAGGATTATAGAGATTATGAAGGGTCGTGTATAAATGATGTATATGTGTGTTAGGATTATAGAGATTATGAAGGGTCGTGTATAAGTGATGTATATGTGTGATAGGATTATAGAGATTATGAAGGGTCGTGTATAAGTGATGTATACATGTATGTGTGTTAGGATTATAGAGATTATGAAGGATCGTGTATAAGTGATGTATATGTGTGTTAGGATTATAGAGATTATGAAGGGTCGTGTATAGGTGATGTATATGTGTGTTAGGATTATAGAGATTATGAAGGGTCATGTATAAATGATGTATGTGTGTGTTAGGATTATAGAGATTATGAAGGGTCGTGTATAAGTGATGTATATGTGTGATAGGATTATAGAGATTATGAAGGGTCGTGTATAAGTGATGTATATATGTATGTGTGTTAGGATTATATACATTATGAAGGATCGTGTATAATTGATGTATATGTGTTTTAGGATTATAGAGATTATGAAGGGTCGTGTATAAATGATGTATATGTTTGTTAGGATTATAGAGATTATGAAGGGTCGTGCATAAGTGATGTATATGTGTGATAGGATTATAGAGATTATGAAGGGTCGTGCATAAGTGATGTATATGTGTGTTAGGATTATAGAGATTATGAAGGGTCGTGTATAAGTGATGTATATGTGTGTTATGATTATAGAGATTATGAAGGGTCGTGTATAAGTGATGTATATGTGTGTTAGGATTATAGAGTTTATGAAGGGTCGTGTACATGTGATGTATATGTGTGTTAGGATTATAGAGATTATGAAGGGTCGTGTATAAGTGATGTATATGTGTGTTATGATTATAGAGATTATGAAGGGTCGTGTATATGTGATGTATATGTGTGTTAGGATTATAGAGATTATGAAGGGTCGTGTATAAGTGATGTATATGTGTGATAGGATTATAGAGATTATGAAGGGTCGTGTATAAGTGATGTATACATGTATGTGTGTTAGGATTATAGAGATTATGAAGGGTCGTGTATAAGTGATGTATATGTGTGTTAGGATTATAGAGATTATGAAGGATCGTGTATAAGTGATGTATATGTGTGTTAGGATTATAGAGATTATGAAGGGTCGTGTATAAGTGATGTATATGTGTGTTATGATAATAGAGATTATGAAGGGTCGTGTATAAGTGATGTATATGTGTGTTAGAATTATAGAGATTATGAAGGGTCGTGTACATGTGATCTATATGTGTGTTAGGATTATAGAGATTATGAAGGGTCGTGTATAAGTGATGTATATGTGTGTTAGGATTATAGAGATTATGAAGGGTCGTGTATAAGTGATGTATACATGTATGTGTGTTAGGATTATAGAGATTATGAAGGGTCGTGTATAAGTGATGTATATGTGTGTTAGGATTATAGAGATTATGAAGGGTCGTGTATAAGTGATGTATATGTGTGATAGGATTATAGAGATTATGAAGGGTCGTGTATAAGTGATGTATACATGTATGTGTGTTAGGATTATAGAGATTATGAAGGGTCGTGTATAAGTGATGTATATGTGTGTTAGGATTATAGAGATAATGAAGGATCGTGTATAAGTGATGTATATGTGTGTTAGGATTATAGAGATTATGAAGGGTCGTGCATAAGTGATATATATGTGTGATAGGATTATAGAGATTATGAAGCGTCGTGTATAAGTGATGTATATGTGTGTTAGGATTATAGAGATTATGAAGGGTCGTGTATAAGTGATGTATATGTGTGTTATGATTATAGAGATTATGAAGGGTCGTGTATAAGTGATGTATATGTGTGTTAGGATTATAGAGATTATAAAGGGTCGTGTACATGTGATGTATATGTGTGTTAGGATTATAGAGATTATGAAGGGTCGTGTATAAGTGATGTATTTGTGTGTTAGGATTATAGAGATTATGAAGGATCGTGTGTAAGTGATGTATATGTGTATTAGGATTATAGAGATTATGAAGGGTCGTGTATAAGTGATGTGTATGTGTGATAGGATTATAGAGATTATGAAGGGTCGTGTATAAGTGATGTATACATGTATGTGTGTTAGGATTATAGAGATTATGAAGGGTCGTGTATAAGTGATGTATATGTGTGTTAGGATTATAGAGATTATGAATGATCGTGTATAAGTGATGTATATGTGTGTTAGGATTATAGAGATTATGAAGGGTCGTGTATAAGTGATGTATATATGTGATAGGATTATAGAGATTATGAAGGGTCGTGTATAAGTGATGTATATGTGTGTTAGGATTATAGAGATTATGAAGGGTCGTGTATAAGTTATGTATATGTGTGTTATGATTATAGAGATTATGAAGGGTCGTGTATAAGTGATGTATATGTGTGTTAGGATTATAGAGATTATGAAGGGTCGTGTACATGTGATGTATATGTGTGTTAGGATTATAGAGATTATGATGGGTCGTGTATAAGTGATGTATTTGTGTGTTAGGATTATAGAGATTATGAAGGATTGTGTATAAGTGATGTATATGTGTGTTAGGATTATAGAGATTATGAAGGGTCGTGTATAAGTGATGTATATGTGTGATAGGATTATAGAGATTATGAAGGGTCGTGTATAAGTGATGTATACATGTATGTGTGTTAGGATTATAGAGATTATGAAGGATCGTGTATAAGTGATATATATGTGTGTTAGGATTATAGAGATTATGAAGGGTCGTGTATAAGTGATCTATATGTGTGTTAGGATTATAGAGATTATGAAGGGTCGTATATAAGTGATGTATATGTGTGTTAGGATTATAGAGATTATGAAGGATCGTGTATAAGTGATGTATATGTGTGTTAGGATTATAGAGATTATGAAGGATCGTGTATAAGTCATGTATATGTGTGTTAGCATTATAGAGATTATGAAGGGTCGTGTACAAGTGATGTATATGTGTATTAGGATTATAGAGATTATGAAGGGTCGTGTATAAGTGATATATATGTGTGTTAGGATTATAGAGATTATGAAGGATCGTATATAAGTTATGTATATGTGTGTTAGGATTATAGAGATTATGAAGGGTCGTGTATAAGTGATGTATATGTGTGTTAGGATTATAGAGATTATGAAGGGTCGTGTATAAGTGATGTATATGTGTGATAGGATTATAGAGATTATGAAGGGTCGTGTATAAGTGATGTATATGTGTGTCAGGATTATAGAGATTATGAAGGGTCGTGTATAAATGATGTATATGTGTGTTAGGATTATAGAGACTATGAAGGGTCGTGTATAAGTGATGTATATGTGTGTTAGGATTATAGAGATTATGAAGGATCGTGTATAAGTGATGTATATGTGTGTTAGGATTATAGAGATTATGAAGGGTCGTGTATAAGTGTTCTATATGTGTGTTGGGATTATAGAGATTATGAAGGGTCGTATATAAGTGATGTATATGTGTGTTAGGATTATAGAGATTATGAAGGATCGTGTATAAGTGATGTATATGTGTGTTAGGATTATAGAGATTATGAAGGGTCGTGTATAAGTGATGTATATGTGTGTTAGGATTATAGAGATTATGAAGGATCGTGTATAAGTCATGTATATGTGTGTTAGGATTATAGAGATTATGAAAGGTCGTGTACAAGTGATGTATATGTGTATTAGGATTATAGAGATTATGAAGGGTCGTGTATAAGTGATATATATGTGTGTTAGGATTATAGAGATTATGAAGGATCGTATATAAGGTATGTATATGTGTGTTAGGATTATAGAGATTATGAAGTGTCGTGTATAAGTGATGTATATGTGTGTTAGGATTATAGAGATTATGAAGGGTCGTGTATAATTGATGTATATGTGTGATAGGATTATAGAGATTATGAAGGGTCGTGTATAAGTGATGTATATGTGTGTTAGGATTATAGAGATTATGAAGGGTCGTGTATAAGTGATGTATATGTGTGTTATGATAATAGAGATTATGAAGGGTCGTGTATAAGTGATGTATATGTGTGTTAGGATTATAGAGATTATGAAGGGTCGTGTATAAGTGATGTATATGTGTGATAGGATTATAGAGATTATGAAGGGTCGTGTATAAGTGATGTATACATGTATGTGTGTTAGGATTATAGAGATTATGAAGGGTCGTGTATAAGTGATGTATATGTGTGTTAGGATTATAGAGATTATGAAGGATCGTGTATAAGTGATGTATATGTGTGTTATGATAATAGAGATTATGAAGGGTCGTGTATAAGTGATGTATATGTGTGTTAGAATTATAGAGATTATGAAGGGTCGTGTACATGTGATCTATATGTGTGTTAGGATTATAGAGATTATGAAGGGTCGTGTATAAGTGATGTATATGTGTGTTAGGATTATAGAGATTATGAAGGGTCGTGTATAAGTGATGTATACATGTATGTGTGTTAGGATTATAGAGATTATGAAGGGTCGTGTATAAGTGATGTATATGTGTGTTAGGATTATAGAGATTATGAAGGGTCGTGTATAAGTGATGTATATGTGTGATAGGATTATAGAGATTATGAAGGGTCGTGTATAAGTGATGTATACATGTATGTGTGTTAGGATTATAGAGATTATGAAGGGTCGTGTATAAGTGATGTATATGTGTGTTAGGATTATAGAGATAATGAAGGATCGTGTATAAGTGATGTATATGTGTGTTAGGATTATAGAGATTATGAAGGGTCGTGCATAAGTGATATATATGTGTGATAGGATTATAGAGATTATGAAGCGTCGTGTATAAGTGATGTATATGTGTGTTAGGATTATAGAGATTATGAAGGGTCGTGTATAAGTGATGTATATGTGTGTTATGATTATAGAGATTATGAAGGGTCGTGTATAAGTGATGTATATGTGTGTTAGGATTATAGAGATTATAAAGGGTCGTGTACATGTGATGTATATGTGTGTTAGGATTATAGAGATTATGAAGGGTCGTGTATAAGTGATGTATTTGTGTGTTAGGATTATAGAGATTATGAAGGATCGTGTGTAAGTGATGTATATGTGTATTAGGATTATAGAGATTATGAAGGGTCGTGTATAAGTGATGTGTATGTGTGATAGGATTATAGAGATTATGAAGGGTCGTGTATAAGTGATGTATACATGTATGTGTGTTAGGATTATAGAGATTATGAAGGGTCGTGTATAAGTGATGTATATGTGTGTTAGGATTATAGAGATTATGAATGATCGTGTATAAGTGATGTATATGTGTGTTAGGATTATAGAGATTATGAAGGGTCGTGTATAAGTGATGTATATATGTGATTTGATTATAGAGATTATGAAGGGTCGTGTATAAGTGATGTATATGTGTGTTAGGATTATAGAGATTATGAAGGGTCGTGTATAAGTTATGTATATGTGTGTTATGATTATAGAGATTATGAAGGGTCGTGTATAAGTGATGTATATGTGTGTTAGGATTATAGAGATTATGAAGGGTCGTGTACATGTGATGTATATGTGTGTTAGGATTATAGAGATTATGATGGGTCGTGTATAAGTGATGTATTTGTGTGTTAGGATTATAGAGATTATGAAGGATTGTGAATAAGTGATGTATATGTGTGTTAGGATTATAGAGATTATGAAGGGTCGTGTATAAGTGATGTATATGTGTGATAGGATTATAGAGATTATGAAGGGTCGTGTATAAGTGATGTATACATGTATGTGTGTTAGGATTATAGAGATTATGAAGGATCGTGTATAAGTGATATATATGTGTGTTAGGATTATAGAGATTATGAAGGGTCGTGTATAAGTGATCTATATGTGTGTTAGGATTATAGAGATTATGAAGGGTCGTATATAAGTGATGTATATGTGTGTTAGGATTATAGAGATTATGAAGGATCGTGTATAAGTGATGTATATGTGTGTTAGGATTATAGAGATTATGAAGGGTCGTGTATAAGTGATGTATATGTGTGTTAGGATTATAGAGATTATGAAGGATCGTGTATAAGTCATGTATATGTGTGTTAGGATTATAGAGATTATGAAGGGTCGTGTACAAGTGATGTATATGTGTATTAGGATTATAGAGATTATGAAGGGTCGTGTATAAGTGATATATATGTGTGTTAGGATTATAGAGATTATGAAGGATCGTATATAAGTTATGTATATGTGTGTTAGGATTATAGAGATTATGAAGGGTCGTGTATAAGTGATGTATATGTGTGTTAGGATTATAGAGATTATGAAGGGTCGTGTATAAGTGATGTATATGTGTGATAGGATTATAGAGATTATGAAGGGTCGTGTATAAGTGATGTATATGTGTGTCAGGATTATAGAGATTATGAAGGGTCGTGTATAAATGATGTATATGTGTGTTAGGATTATAGAGACTATGAAGGGTCGTGTATAAGTGATGTATATGTGTGTTAGGATTATAGAGATTATGAAGGATCGTGTATAAGTGATGTATATGTGTGTTAGGATTATAGAGATTATGAAGGGTCGTGTATAAGTGTTCTATATGTGTGTTGGGATTATAGAGATTATGAAGGGTCGTATATAAGTGATGTATATGTGTGTTAGGATTATAGAGATTATGAAGGATCGTGTATAAGTGATGTATATGTGTGTTAGGATTATAGAGATTATGAAGGGTCGTGTATAAGTGATGTATATGTGTGTTAGGATTATAGAGATTATGAAGGATCGTGTATAAGTCATGTATATGTGTGTTAGGATTATAGAGATTATGAAGGGTCGTGTACAAGTGATGTATATGTGTATTAGGATTATAGAGATTATGAAGGGTCGTGTATAAGTGATATATATGTGTGTTAGGATTATAGAGATTATGAAGGATCGTATATAAGGTATGTATATGTGTGTTAGGATTATAGAGATTATGAAGTGTCGTGTATAAGTGATGTATATGTGTGTTAGGATTATAGAGATTATGAAGGGTCGTGTATAATTGATGTATATGTGTGATAGGATTATAGAGATTATGAAGGGTCGTGTATAAGTGATGTATATGTGTGTTAGGATTATAGAGATTATGAAGGGTCGTGTATAAGTGATGTATATGTGTGTTATGATAATAGAGATTATGAAGGGTCGTGTATAAGTGATGTATATGTGTGTTAGAATTATAGAGATTATGAAGGGTCGTGTACATGTGATCTATATGTGTGTTAGGATTATAGAGATTATAAAGGGTCGTGTATAAGTGATGTATATGTGTGTTAGGATTATAGAGATTATGAAGGGTCGTGTATAAGTGATGTATACATGTATGTGTGTTAGGATTATAGAGATTATGAAGGGTCGTGTATAAGTGATGTATATGTGTGTTAGGATTATAGAGATTATGAAGGGTAGTGTATAAGTGATGTATATGTGTGATAGGATTATAGAGATTATGAAGGGTCGTGTATAAGTGATGTATACATGTATGTGTGTTAGGATTATAGAGATTATGAAGGGTCGTGTATAAGTGATGTATATGTGTGTTAGGATTATAGAGATAATTAAGGATCGTGCATAAGTGATGTATATGAGTGTTAGGATTATAGAGATTATGAAGGGTCGTGCATAAGTGATATATATGTGTGATAGGATTATAGAGATTATGAAGCGTCGTGTATAAGTGATGTATATGTGTGTTAGGATTATAGAGATTATGAAGGGTCGTGTATAAGTGATGTATATGTGTGTTATGATTATAGAGATTATGAAGGGTCGTGTATAAGTGATGTATATGTGTGTTAGGATTATAGAGATTATAAAGGGTCGTGTACATGTGATGTATATGTGTGTTAGGATTATAGAGATTATGAAGGGTCGTGTATAAGTGATGTATTTGTGTGTTAGGATTATAGAGATTATGAAGGATCGTGTGTAAGTGATGTATATGTGTGTTAGGATTATAGAGATTATGAAGGGTCGTGTATAAGTGATGTGTATGTGTGATAGGATTATAGAGATTATGAAGGGTCGTGTATAAGTGATGTATACATGTATGTGTGTTAGGATTATAGAGATTATGAAGGGTCGTGTATAAGTGATGTATATGTGTGTTAGGATTATAGAGATTATGAATGATCGTGTATAAGTGATGTATATGTGTGTTAGGATTATAGAGATTATGAAGGGTCGTGTATAAGTGATGTATATATGTGATAGGATTATAGAGATTATGAAGGGTCGTGTATAAGTGATGTATATGTGTGTTAGGATTATAGAGATTATGAAGGGTCGTGTATAAGTTATGTATATGTGTGTTATGATTATAGAGATTATGAAGGGTCGTGTATAAGTGATGTATATGTGTGTTAGGATTATAGAGATTATGAAGGGTCGTGTACATGTGATGTATATGTGTGTTAGGATTATAGAGATTATGATGGGTCGTGTATAAGTGATGTATTTGTGTGTTAGGATTATAGAGATTATGAAGGATTGTGTATAAGTGATGTATATGTGTGTTAGGATTATAGAGATTATGAAGGGTCGTGTATAAGTGATGTATATGTGTGATAGGATTATAGTGATTATGCAGGGTCGTGTATAAGTGATGTATACATGTATATGTGTTAGGATTATAGAGATTATGAAGGATCGTGTATAAGTGATATATATGTGTGTTAGGATTATAGAGATTATGAAGGGTCGTGTATAAGTGATCTATATGTGTGTTAGGATTATAGAGATTATGAAGGGTCGTATATAAGTGATGTATATGTGTGTTAGGATTATAGAGATTATGAAGGATCGTGTATAAGTGATGTATATGTGTGTTAGGATTATAGAGATTATGAAGGGTCGTGTATAAGTGATGTATATGTGTGTTAGGATTATAGAGATTATGAAGGATCGTGTATAAGTCATGTATATGTGTGTTAGGATTATAGAGATTATGAAGGGTCGTGTACAAGTGATGTATATGTGTATTAGGATTATAGAGATTATGAAGGGTCGTGTATAAGTTATATATATGTGTGTTAGGATTATAGAGATTATGAAGGATCGTATATAAGGTATGTATATGTGTGTTAGGATTATAGAGATTATGAAGTGTCGTGTATAAGTGATGTATATGTGTGTTAGGATTATAGAAATTATGAAGGGTCGTGTATAAGTGATGTATATGTGTGATAGGATTATAGAGATTATGAAGGGTCGTGTATAAGTGATGTATATGTGTGTTAGGATTATAGAGATTATGAAGGGTCGTGTATAAATGATGTATATGTGTGTTAGGATTATAGAGACTATGAAGGGTCGTGTATAAGTGATGTATATGTGTGTTAGGATTATAGAGATTATGAAGGGTCGTGTATAAGTGATGTATATGTGTGTTAGGATTATAGAGATTATGAAGGGTCGTGTATAAGTGATGTATATGTGTGTTAGGATTATAGAGATTATGAAGGGTCGTGTATAAGTGATGTATATGTGTGATAGGATTATAGAGATTATGAAGGGTCGTGTATAAATGATGTATATGTGTGTTAGGATTATAGAGATTATGAAGGATCGTGTATAAGTGATGTGTATGTGTGTTAGAATTATAGAGATTACGAAGGGTCATGTATAAGTGAAGTATATATGTGTTAGGATTATAGAGATTATGAAGGGTCGTGTATAAGTGATGTATATGTGTGTTAGGATTATAGAGATTATGAAGGGTCGTACAAAAGTGATGTATATGTGTGTTAGGATTATAGAGATTATGAAGGGTCGTGTATAAGTGATGTATATGTGTGTTAGGATTATAGAGATTATGAAGGGTCGTGCAAAAGTGATGTATATGTGTGTTAGGATTATAGAGATTATGAAGGGTCGTGTATAAGTGATGTATATGTGTGTTAGGATTATAGAGATTATGAAGGATCGTGTATAAGTGATGTGTATGTGTGTTAGGATTATAGAGATTATGAAGGATCGTGTATAAGTGATATATATGTGTGTTAGGATTATAGAGATTATGAAGGATCGTATATAAGGTATGTATATGTGTGTTAGGATTATAGAGATTATGAAGGGTCGTGTATAAGTGATGTATATGTGTGTTAGGATTATAGAGATTATGAAGGGTCGTGTATAAGTGATGTATATGTGTGTTATGATAATAGAGATTATGAAGGGTCGTGTATAAGTGATGTATATGTGTGTTAGGATTATAGAGATTATGAAGGGTCGTGTATAAGTGATGTATATGTGTGATAGGATTATAGAGATTATGAAGGGTCGTGTATAAGTGATGTATACATGTATGTGTGTTAGGATTATAGAGATTATGAAGGGTCGTGTATAAGTGATGTATATGTGTGTTAGGATTATAGAGATTATGAAGGATCGTGTATAAGTGATGTATATGTGTGTTATGATAATAGAGATTATGAAGGGTCGTGTATAAGTGATGTATATGTGTGTTAGAATTATAGAGATTATGAAGGGTCGTGTACATGTGATCTATATGTGTGTTAGGATTATAGAGATTATGAAGGGTCGTGTATAAGTGATGTATATGTGTGTTAGGATTATAGAGATTATGAAGGGTCGTGTATAAGTGATGTATACATGTATGTGTGTTAGGATTATAGAGATTATGAAGGGTCGTGTATAAGTGATGTATATGTGTGTTAGGATTATAGAGATTATGAAGGGTCGTGTATAAGTGATGTATATGTGTGATAGGATTATAGAGATTATGAAGGGTCGTGTATAAGTGATGTATACATGTATGTGTGTTAGGATTATAGAGATTATGAAGGGTCGTGTATAAGTGATGTATATGTGTGTTAGGATTATAGAGATAATGAAGGATCGTGTATAAGTGATGTATATGTGTGTTAGGATTATAGAGATTATGAAGGGTCGTGCATAAGTGATATATATGTGTGATAGGATTATAGAGATTATGAAGCGTCGTGTATAAGTGATGTATATGTGTGTTAGGATTATAGAGATTATGAAGGGTCGTGTATAAGTGATGTATATGTGTGTTATGATTATAGAGATTATGAAGGGTCGTGTATAAGTGATGTATATGTGTGTTAGGATTATAGAGATTATAAAGGGTCGTGTACATGTGATGTATATGTGTGTTAGGATTATAGAGATTATGAAGGGTCGTGTATAAGTGATGTATTTGTGTGTTAGGATTATAGAGATTATGAAGGATCGTGTGTAAGTGATGTATATGTGTATTAGGATTATAGAGATTATGAAGGGTCGTGTATAAGTGATGTGTATGTGTGATAGGATTATAGAGATTATGAAGGGTCGTGTATAAGTGATGTATACATGTATGTGTGTTAGGATTATAGAGATTATGAAGGGTCGTGTATAAGTGATGTATATGTGTGTTAGGATTATAGAGATTATGAATGATCGTGTATAAGTGATGTATATGTGTGTTAGGATTATAGAGATTATGAAGGGTCGTGTATAAGTGATGTATATATGTGATTTGATTATAGAGATTATGAAGGGTCGTGTATAAGTGATGTATATGTGTGTTAGGATTATAGAGATTATGAAGGGTCGTGTATAAGTTATGTATATGTGTGTTATGATTATAGAGATTATGAAGGGTCGTGTATAAGTGATGTATATGTGTGTTAGGATTATAGAGATTATGAAGGGTCGTGTACATGTGATGTATATGTGTGTTAGGATTATAGAGATTATGATGGGTCGTGTATAAGTGATGTATTTGTGTGTTAGGATTATAGAGATTATGAAGGATTGTGAATAAGTGATGTATATGTGTGTTAGGATTATAGAGATTATGAAGGGTCGTGTATAAGTGATGTATATGTGTGATAGGATTATAGAGATTATGAAGGGTCGTGTATAAGTGATGTATACATGTATGTGTGTTAGGATTATAGAGATTATGAAGGATCGTGTATAAGTGATATATATGTGTGTTAGGATTATAGAGATTATGAAGGGTCGTGTATAAGTGATCTATATGTGTGTTAGGATTATAGAGATTATGAAGGGTCGTATATAAGTGATGTATATGTGTGTTAGGATTATAGAGATTATGAAGGATCGTGTATAAGTGATGTATATGTGTGTTAGGATTATAGAGATTATGAAGGGTCGTGTATAAGTGATGTATATGTGTGTTAGGATTATAGAGATTATGAAGGATCGTGTATAAGTCATGTATATGTGTGTTAGGATTATAGAGATTATGAAGGGTCGTGTACAAGTGATGTATATGTGTATTAGGATTATAGAGATTATGAAGGGTCGTGTATAAGTGATATATATGTGTGTTAGGATTATAGAGATTATGAAGGATCGTATATAAGTTATGTATATGTGTGTTAGGATTATAGAGATTATGAAGGGTCGTGTATAAGTGATGTATATGTGTGTTAGGATTATAGAGATTATGAAGGGTCGTGTATAAGTGATGTATATGTGTGATAGGATTATAGAGATTATGAAGGGTCGTGTATAAGTGATGTATATGTGTGTCAGGATTATAGAGATTATGAAGGGTCGTGTATAAATGATGTATATGTGTGTTAGGATTATAGAGACTATGAAGGGTCGTGTATAAGTGATGTATATGTGTGTTAGGATTATAGAGATTATGAAGGATCGTGTATAAGTGATGTATATGTGTGTTAGGATTATAGAGATTATGAAGGGTCGTGTATAAGTGTTCTATATGTGTGTTGGGATTATAGAGATTATGAAGGGTCGTATATAAGTGATGTATATGTGTGTTAGGATTATAGAGATTATGAAGGATCGTGTATAAGTGATGTATATGTGTGTTAGGATTATAGAGATTATGAAGGGTCGTGTATAAGTGATGTATATGTGTGTTAGGATTATAGAGATTATGAAGGATCGTGTATAAGTCATGTATATGTGTGTTAGGATTATAGAGATTATGAAGGGTCGTGTACAAGTGATGTATATGTGTATTAGGATTATAGAGATTATGAAGGGTCGTGTATAAGTGATATATATGTGTGTTAGGATTATAGAGATTATGAAGGATCGTATATAAGGTATGTATATGTGTGTTAGGATTATAGAGATTATGAAGTGTCGTGTATAAGTGATGTATATGTGTGTTAGGATTATAGAGATTATGAAGGGTCGTGTATAATTGATGTATATGTGTGATAGGATTATAGAGATTATGAAGGGTCGTGTATAAGTGATGTATATGTGTGTTAGGATTATAGAGATTATGAAGGGTCGTGTATAAGTGATGTATATGTGTGTTATGATAATAGAGATTATGAAGGGTCGTGTATAAGTGATGTATATGTGTGTTAGAATTATAGAGATTATGAAGGGTCGTGTACATGTGATCTATATGTGTGTTAGGATTATAGAGATTATAAAGGGTCGTGTATAAGTGATGTATATGTGTGTTAGGATTATAGAGATTATGAAGGGTCGTGTATAAGTGATGTATACATGTATGTGTGTTAGGATTATAGAGATTATGAAGGGTCGTGTATAAGTGATGTATATGTGTGTTAGGATTATAGAGATTATGAAGGGTAGTGTATAAGTGATGTATATGTGTGATAGGATTATAGAGATTATGAAGGGTCGTGTATAAGTGATGTATACATGTATGTGTGTTAGGATTATAGAGATTATGAAGGGTCGTGTATAAGTGATGTATATGTGTGTTAGGATTATAGAGATAATTAAGGATCGTGCATAAGTGATGTATATGTGTGTTAGGATTATAGAGATTATGAAGGGTCGTGCATAAGTGATATATATGTGTGATAGGATTATAGAGATTATGAAGCGTCGTGTATAAGTGATGTATATGTGTGTTAGGATTATAGAGATTATGAAGGGTCGTGTATAAGTGATGTATATGTGTGTTATGATTATAGAGATTATGAAGGGTCGTGTATAAGTGATGTATATGTGTGTTAGGATTATAGAGATTATAAAGGGTCGTGTACATGTGATGTATATGTGTGTTAGGATTATAGAGATTATGAAGGGTCGTGTATAAGTGATGTATTTGTGTGTTAGGATTATAGAGATTATGAAGGATCGTGTGTAAGTGATGTATATGTGTGTTAGGATTATAGAGATTATGAAGGGTCGTGTATAAGTGATGTGTATGTGTGATAGGATTATAGAGATTATGAAGGGTCGTGTATAAGTGATGTATACATGTATGTGTGTTAGGATTATAGAGATTATGAAGGGTCGTGTATAAGTGATGTATATGTGTGTTAGGATTATAGAGATTATGAATGATCGTGTATAAGTGATGTATATGTGTGTTAGGATTATAGAGATTATGAAGGGTCGTGTATAAGTGATGTATATATGTGATAGGATTATAGAGATTATGAAGGGTCGTGTATAAGTGATGTATATGTGTGTTAGGATTATAGAGATTATGAAGGGTCGTGTATAAGTTATGTATATGTGTGTTATGATTATAGAGATTATGAAGGGTCGTGTATAAGTGATGTATATGTGTGTTAGGATTATAGAGATTATGAAGGGTCGTGTACATGTGATGTATATGTGTGTTAGGATTATAGAGATTATGATGGGTCGTGTATAAGTGATGTATTTGTGTGTTAGGATTATAGAGATTATGAAGGATTGTGTATAAGTGATGTATATGTGTGTTAGGATTATAGAGATTATGAAGGGTCGTGTATAAGTGATGTATATGTGTGATAGGATTATAGTGATTATGCAGGGTCGTGTATAAGTGATGTATACATGTATATGTGTTAGGATTATAGAGATTATGAAGGATCGTGTATAAGTGATATATATGTGTGTTAGGATTATAGAGATTATGAAGGGTCGTGTATAAGTGATCTATATGTGTGTTAGGATTATAGAGATTATGAAGGGTCGTATATAAGTGATGTATATGTGTGTTAGGATTATAGAGATTATGAAGGATCGTGTATAAGTGATGTATATGTGTGTTAGGATTATAGAGATTATGAAGGGTCGTGTATAAGTGATGTATATGTGTGTTAGGATTATAGAGATTATGAAGGATCGTGTATAAGTCATGTATATGTGTGTTAGGATTATAGAGATTATGAAGGGTCGTGTACAAGTGATGTATATGTGTATTAGGATTATAGAGATTATGAAGGGTCGTGTATAAGTTATATATATGTGTGTTAGGATTATAGAGATTATGAAGGATCGTATATAAGGTATGTATATGTGTGTTAGGATTATAGAGATTATGAAGTGTCGTGTATAAGTGATGTATATGTGTGTTAGGATTATAGAAATTATGAAGGGTCGTGTATAAGTGATGTATATGTGTGATAGGATTATAGAGATTATGAAGGGTCGTGTATAAGTGATGTATATGTGTGTTAGGATTATAGAGATTATGAAGGGTCGTGTATAAATGATGTATATGTGTGTTAGGATTATAGAGACTATGAAGGGTCGTGTATAAGTGATGTATATGTGTGTTAGGATTATAGAGATTATGAAGGGTCGTGTATAAGTGATGTATATGTGTGTTAGGATTATAGAGATTATGAAGGGTCGTGTATAAGTGATGTATATGTGTGTTAGGATTATAGAGATTATGAAGGGTCGTGTATAAGTGATGTATATGTGTGATAGGATTATAGAGATTATGAAGGGTCGTGTATAAATGATGTATATGTGTGTTAGGATTATAGAGATTATGAAGGATCGTGTATAAGTGATGTGTATGTGTGTTAGAATTATAGAGATTACGAAGGGTCATGTATAAGTGAAGTATATATGTGTTAGGATTATAGAGATTATGAAGGGTCGTGTATAAGTGATGTATATGTGTGTTAGGATTATAGAGATTATGAAGGGTCGTACAAAAGTGATGTATATGTGTGTTAGGATTATAGAGATTATGAAGGGTCGTGTATAAGTGATGTATATGTGTGTTAGGATTATAGAGATTATGAAGGGTCGTGCAAAAGTGATGTATATGTGTGTTAGGATTATAGAGATTATGAAGGGTCGTGCAAAAGTGATGTATATGTGTGTTAGGATTATAGAGATTATGAAGGGTCGTGTATAAGTGATGTATATGTGTGTTAGGATTATAGAGATTATGAAGGATCGTGTATAAGTGATATATATGTGTGTTAGGATTATAGAGATTATGAAGGATCGTATATAAGGTATGTATATGTGTGTTAGGATTATAGAGATTATGAAGTGTCGTGTATAAGCGATGTATATGTGTGTTAGGATTATAGAGATTATGAAGGGTCGTGTATAAGTGATGTATATGTGTGATAGGATTATAGAGATTATGAAGGGTCGTGTATAAGTGATGTATATGTGTGATAGGATTATAGAGATTATGAAGGGTCGTGTATAAATGATGTATATGTGTGTTAGGATTATAGAGATTATGAAGGGTCGTGTATAAGTGATGTATATGTGTGATAGGATTATAGAGATTATGAAGGGTCGTGTATAAGTGATGTATACATGTATGTGAATTAGGATTATAGAGATTATGAAGGATCGTGTATAAGTGATGTATATGTGTGTTAGGATTATAGAGATTATGAAGGGTCGTGTATAAGTGATGTATATGTGTGTTAGGATTATAGAGATTATGAAGGGTCGTGTATAAGTGATGTATATGTGTGATAGGATTATAGAGATTATGAAGGGTCGTGTATAAGTGATGTATACATGTATGTGTGTTAGGATTATAGAGATTATGAAGGATCGTGTATAAGTGATGTATATGTGTGTTAGGATTATAGAGATTATGAAGGGTCGTGTATAAGTGATGTATATGTGTGTTATGATTATAGAGATTATGAAGGATCGTGTATAAGTGATGTATATGTGTGTTAGGATTATAGAGATTATGAAGGGTCGTATATAAGTGATGTATATGTGTGTTAGGATTATAGAGATTATGAAGGATCGTGTATAAGTGATGTATATGTGTGTTAGGATTATAGAGATTATGAAGGGTCGTGTATAAGTGATGTATATGTATGTTAGGATTATAGAGATTATGAAGGATCGTGTATAAGTCATGTATATTTGTGTTAGGATTATAGAGATTATGAAGGGTCGTGTACAAGTGATGTATATGTGTGTTAGAATTATAGAGATTATGAAGGGTCGTGTATAAGTGATGTATATGTGTGTTAAGATTATAGAGATTATGAAGGGTCGTGTATAAGTGATGTATATGTGTGTTAGGATTATAGAGATTATGAAGGATCGTATATAAGGTATGTATATGTGTGTTAGGATTATAGAGATTATGAAGTGTCGTGTATAAGTGATGTATATGTGTGTTAGGATTATAGAGATTATGAAGGGTCGTGTATAAGTGATGTATATGTGTGTTAGGATTATAGAGATTATGAAGGTTCGTGTATAAGTGATGTATATGTGTGTTAGTATTATAGAGATTATGAAGTGTCGTGCATAAGTGATGTATATGTGTGTTAGGATTATAGAGATTATGAAGGATCGTGTATAAGTGATGTATATGTGTGTTAGCATTATAGAGATTATGAAGGGTCGTGTATAAGGGATGTATATGTGTGTTAGGATTATAGAGATTATGAAGGGTCGTGCATAATTGATGTATATGTGTGTTAGGATTATAGAGATTATGAAGGGTTGTGTATAAGTGATGTATATGTGTGATAGGATTATAGAGATTATGAAGGGTCGTGTATAAGTGATGTATATGTGTGTTAGGATTATAGAGATTATGAAGGGTCGTGTATAAGTGATGTATATGTGTGATAGGATTATAGAGACTATGAAGGGTCGTGTATAAATGATGTATATGTGTGTTAGGATTATAGAGATTATGAAGAGTCGTGTATAGGTGATGTATATGTGTGATAGGATTATAGAGATTATGAAGGGTCGTGTATAAGTGATGTATACAGGTATATGTGTTAGGATTATAGAGATTATGAAGGGTCGTGTATAAGTGATGTATATGTGTGTTAGGATTATAGAGATTATGAAGGGTCGTGTATAAGTGATGTATATGTGTGTTAGGATTATAGAGATTATGAAGGGTCTTGTATAAGTGATGTATATGTGTGATAGGATTATAGAGATTATGAAGGGTCGTGTATAAATGATGTATATGTGTGTTAGGATTATAGAGATTATGAAGGATCGTGTATAAGTGATGTATATGTGTGTTAGAAATATAGAGATTATGAAGGGTCATGTATAAGTGAAGTATATATGTGTTAGGATTATAGAGATTATGAAGGGTCGTGTATAAGTGATGTATATGTGTGTTAGGATTATAGAGATTATGAAGGGTCGTGCAAAAGTGATGTATATGTGTGTTAGGATTATAGAGATTATGAAGGGTCGTGCATAAGTGATGTATATGTGTGTTAGGATTATAGAAATTATGAAGGGTCGTGTATAAGTGATGTATATGTGTGTTAGGATTATAGAGATTATGAAGGGTCGTGTTTAAGTGATGTATATGTGTGATAGGATTATAGAGATTATGAAGGGTCGTGTATAAATGATGTATATGTATGTTAGGATTATAGAGATTATGAAGGATCGTGTATAAGTGATGTATATGTGTGTTAGAAATATAGAGATTATGAAGGGTCATGTATAAGTGAAGTATATATGTGTTAGGATTATAGAGATTATGAAGGGTCGTGTATAAGTGATGTATATGTGTGTTAGGATTATAGAGATTATGAAGGGTCGTGCAAAAGTGATGTATATGTGTGTTAGGATTATAGAGATTATGAAGGGTCGTGTTTAAGTGATGTATATGTGTGTTAGGATTATAGAGATTATGAAGGGTCGTGCATAAGTGATGTATATGTGTCTTAGGATTATAGAGATTATGAAGTGTCGTGTATAAGTGATGTATATGTGTGTTAGGATTATAGAAATTATGAAGGGTCGTGTATAAGTGATGTATATGTGTGTTAGGATTATAGAGATTATGAAGGGTCGTGTATAAGTGATGTATATGTGTGTTAGGATTATAGAGATTATGAAGGGTCGTGTATAAGTGATGTATATGTGTGATAGGATTATAGAGATTATGAAGGGTCGTGTATAAATGATGTATATGTGTGTTAGGATTATAGAGATTATGAAGGGTTGTGTATAAGTGATGTATATGTGTGTTAGGATTATAGAGATTATGAAGGGTCGTGTATAAGTGATGTATACAGGTATGTGTGTTAGGATTATAGAGATTATGAAGGATCGTGTATAAGTGATGTATATGTGTGTTAGGATTATAGAGATTATGAAGGGTCGTGTATAAGTGATGTATATGTGTGTTAGGATTATAGAGATTATGAAGGATCGTGCATAAGTGATGTATATGTGTGTTAGGATTAAAGAGATTATGAAGGGTCGTGTATAAGTGATGTATATGTGTGTTAGGATTATAGAGATTATGAAGGGTCGTATATAAGTGATGTATATGTGTGTTAGGATTATAGAGATTATGAAGGATCGTGTATAAGTGATGTATATGTGTGTTAAGATTATAGAGATTATGAAGGGTCGTGTATAAGTGATGTATGTGTGTGTTAGGATTATAGAGATTATGAAGGATCGTGTATAAGTGATGTATATGTGTGTTAGGATTATAGAGATTATGAAGGGTCGTGTATAAGTGTTCTATATGTGTGTTGGGATTATAGAGATTATGAAGGGTCGTATATAAGTGATGTATATGTGTGTTAGGATTATAGAGATTATGAAGGATCGTGTATAAGTGATGTATATGTGTGTTAGGATTATAGAGATTATGAAGGGTCGTGTATAAGTGATGTATATGTGTGTTAGGATTATAGAGATTATGAAGGATCGTGTATAAGTCATGTATATGTGTGTTAGGATTATAGAGATTATGAAGGGTCGTGTACAAGTGATGTATATGTGTATTAGGATTATAGAGATTATGAAGGGTCGTGTATAAGTGATATATATGTGTGTTAGGATTATAGAGATTATGAAGGATCGTATATAAGGTATGTATATGTGTGTTAGGATTATAGAGATTATGAAGTGTCGTGTATAAGTGATGTATATGTGTGTTAGGATTATAGAGATTATGAAGGGTCGTGTATAATTGATGTATATGTGTGATAGGATTATAGAGATTATGAAGGGTCGTGTATAAGTGATGTATATGTGTGTTAGGATTATAGAGATTATGAAGGGTCGTGTATAAGTGATGTATATGTGTGTTATGATAATAGAGATTATGAAGGGTCGTGTATAAGTGATGTATATGTGTGTTAGAATTATAGAGATTATGAAGGGTCGTGTACATGTGATCTATATGTGTGTTAGGATTATAGAGATTATAAAGGGTCGTGTATAAGTGATGTATATGTGTGTTAGGATTATAGAGATTATGAAGGGTCGTGTATAAGTGATGTATACATGTATGTGTGTTAGGATTATAGAGATTATGAAGGGTCGTGTATAAGTGATGTATATGTGTGTTAGGATTATAGAGATTATGAAGGGTAGTGTATAAGTGATGTATATGTGTGATAGGATTATAGAGATTATGAAGGGTCGTGTATAAGTGATGTATACATGTATGTGTGTTAGGATTATAGAGATTATGAAGGGTCGTGTATAAGTGATGTATATGTGTGTTAGGATTATAGAGATAATTAAGGATCGTGCATAAGTGATGTATATGTGTGTTAGGATTATAGAGATTATGAAGGGTCGTGCATAAGTGATATATATGTGTGATAGGATTATAGAGATTATGAAGCGTCGTGTATAAGTGATGTATATGTGTGTTAGGATTATAGAGATTATGAAGGGTCGTGTATAAGTGATGTATATGTGTGTTATGATTATAGAGATTATGAAGGGTCGTGTATAAGTGATGTATATGTGTGTTAGGATTATAGAGATTATAAAGGGTCGTGTACATGTGATGTATATGTGTGTTAGGATTATAGAGATTATGAAGGGTCGTGTATAAGTGATGTATTTGTGTGTTAGGATTATAGAGATTATGAAGGATCGTGTGTAAGTGATGTATATGTGTGTTAGGATTATAGAGATTATGAAGGGTCGTGTATAAGTGATGTGTATGTGTGATAGGATTATAGAGATTATGAAGGGTCGTGTATAAGTGATGTATACATGTATGTGTGTTAGGATTATAGAGATTATGAAGGGTCGTGTATAAGTGATGTATATGTGTGTTAGGATTATAGAGATTATGAATGATCGTGTATAAGTGATGTATATGTGTGTTAGGATTATAGAGATTATGAAGGGTCGTGTATAAGTGATGTATATATGTGATAGGATTATAGAGATTATGAAGGGTCGTGTATAAGTGATGTATATGTGTGTTAGGATTATAGAGATTATGAAGGGTCGTGTATAAGTTATGTATATGTGTGTTATGATTATAGAGATTATGAAGGGTCGTGTATAAGTGATGTATATGTGTGTTAGGATTATAGAGATTATGAAGGGTCGTGTACATGTGATGTATATGTGTGTTAGGATTATAGAGATTATGATGGGTCGTGTATAAGTGATGTATTTGTGTGTTAGGATTATAGAGATTATGAAGGATTGTGTATAAGTGATGTATATGTGTGTTAGGATTATAGAGATTATGAAGGGTCGTGTATAAGTGATGTATATGTGTGATAGGATTATAGTGATTATGCAGGGTCGTGTATAAGTGATGTATACATGTATATGTGTTAGGATTATAGAGATTATGAAGGATCGTGTATAAGTGATATATATGTGTGTTAGGATTATAGAGATTATGAAGGGTCGTGTATAAGTGATCTATATGTGTGTTAGGATTATAGAGATTATGAAGGGTCGTATATAAGTGATGTATATGTGTGTTAGGATTATAGAGATTATGAAGGATCGTGTATAAGTGATGTATATGTGTGTTAGGATTATAGAGATTATGAAGGGTCGTGTATAAGTGATGTATATGTGTGTTAGGATTATAGAGATTATGAAGGATCGTGTATAAGTCATGTATATGTGTGTTAGGATTATAGAGATTATGAAGGGTCGTGTACAAGTGATGTATATGTGTATTAGGATTATAGAGATTATGAAGGGTCGTGTATAAGTTATATATATGTGTGTTAGGATTATAGAGATTATGAAGGATCGTATATAAGGTATGTATATGTGTGTTAGGATTATAGAGATTATGAAGTGTCGTGTATAAGTGATGTATATGTGTGTTAGGATTATAGAAATTATGAAGGGTCGTGTATAAGTGATGTATATGTGTGATAGGATTATAGAGATTATGAAGGGTCGTGTATAAGTGATGTATATGTGTGTTAGGATTATAGAGATTATGAAGGGTCGTGTATAAATGATGTATATGTGTGTTAGGATTATAGAGACTATGAAGGGTCGTGTATAAGTGATGTATATGTGTGTTAGGATTATAGAGATTATGAAGGGTCGTGTATAAGTGATGTATATGTGTGTTAGGATTATAGAGATTATGAAGGGTCGTGTATAAGTGATGTATATGTGTGTTAGGATTATAGAGATTATGAAGGGTCGTGTATAAGTGATGTATATGTGTGATAGGATTATAGAGATTATGAAGGGTCGTGTATAAATGATGTATATGTGTGTTAGGATTATAGAGATTATGAAGGATCGTGTATAAGTGATGTGTATGTGTGTTAGAATTATAGAGATTACGAAGGGTCATGTATAAGTGAAGTATATATGTGTTAGGATTATAGAGATTATGAAGGGTCGTGTATAAGTGATGTATATGTGTGTTAGGATTATAGAGATTATGAAGGGTCGTACAAAAGTGATGTATATGTGTGTTAGGATTATAGAGATTATGAAGGGTCGTGTATAAGTGATGTATATGTGTGTTAGGATTATAGAGATTATGAAGGGTCGTGCAAAAGTGATGTATATGTGTGTTAGGATTATAGAGATTATGAAGGGTCGTGCAAAAGTGATGTATATGTGTGTTAGGATTATAGAGATTATGAAGGGTCGTGTATAAGTGATGTATATGTGTGTTAGGATTATAGAGATTATGAAGGATCGTGTATAAGTGATATATATGTGTGTTAGGATTATAGAGATTATGAAGGATCGTATATAAGGTATGTATATGTGTGTTAGGATTATAGAGATTATGAAGTGTCGTGTATAAGCGATGTATATGTGTGTTAGGATTATAGAGATTATGAAGGGTCGTGTATAAGTGATGTATATGTGTGATAGGATTATAGAGATTATGAAGGGTCGTGTATAAGTGATGTATATGTGTGATAGGATTATAGAGATTATGAAGGGTCGTGTATAAATGATGTATATGTGTGTTAGGATTATAGAGATTATGAAGGGTCGTGTATAAGTGATGTATATGTGTGATAGGATTATAGAGATTATGAAGGGTCGTGTATAAGTGATGTATACATGTATGTGAATTAGGATTATAGAGATTATGAAGGATCGTGTATAAGTGATGTATATGTGTGTTAGGATTATAGAGATTATGAAGGGTCGTGTATAAGTGATGTATATGTGTGTTAGGATTATAGAGATTATGAAGGGTCGTGTATAAGTGATGTATATGTGTGATAGGATTATAGAGATTATGAAGGGTCGTGTATAAGTGATGTATACATGTATGTGTGTTAGGATTATAGAGATTATGAAGGATCGTGTATAAGTGATGTATATGTGTGTTAGGATTATAGAGATTATGAAGGGTCGTGTATAAGTGATGTATATGTGTGTTATGATTATAGAGATTATGAAGGATCGTGTATAAGTGATGTATATGTGTGTTAGGATTATAGAGATTATGAAGGGTCGTATATAAGTGATGTATATGTGTGTTAGGATTATAGAGATTATGAAGGATCGTGTATAAGTGATGTATATGTGTGTTAGGATTATAGAGATTATGAAGGGTCGTGTATAAGTGATGTATATGTATGTTAGGATTATAGAGATTATGAAGGATCGTGTATAAGTCATGTATATTTGTGTTAGGATTATAGAGATTATGAAGGGTCGTGTACAAGTGATGTATATGTGTGTTAGAATTATAGAGATTATGAAGGGTCGTGTATAAGTGATGTATATGTGTGTTAAGATTATAGAGATTATGAAGGGTCGTGTATAAGTGATGTATATGTGTGTTAGGATTATAGAGATTATGAAGGATCGTATATAAGGTATGTATATGTGTGTTAGGATTATAGAGATTATGAAGTGTCGTGTATAAGTGATGTATATGTGTGTTAGGATTATAGAGATTATGAAGGGTCGTGTATAAGTGATGTATATGTGTGTTAGGATTATAGAGATTATGAAGGTTCGTGTATAAGTGATGTATATGTGTGTTAGTATTATAGAGATTATGAAGTGTCGTGCATAAGTGATGTATATGTGTGTTAGGATTATAGAGATTATGAAGGATCGTGTATAAGTGATGTATATGTGTGTTAGCATTATAGAGATTATGAAGGGTCGTGTATAAGGGATGTATATGTGTGTTAGGATTATAGAGATTATGAAGGGTCGTGCATAATTGATGTATATGTGTGTTAGGATTATAGAGATTATGAAGGGTTGTGTATAAGTGATGTATATGTGTGATAGGATTATAGAGATTATGAAGGGTCGTGTATAAGTGATGTATATGTGTGTTAGGATTATAGAGATTATGAAGGGTCGTGTATAAGTGATGTATATGTGTGATAGGATTATAGAGACTATGAAGGGTCGTGTATAAATGATGTATATGTGTGTTAGGATTATAGAGATTATGAAGAGTCGTGTATAGGTGATGTATATGTGTGATAGGATTATAGAGATTATGAAGGGTCGTGTATAAGTGATGTATACAGGTATATGTGTTAGGATTATAGAGATTATGAAGGGTCGTGTATAAGTGATGTATATGTGTGTTAGGATTATAGAGATTATGAAGGGTCGTGTATAAGTGATGTATATGTGTGTTAGGATTATAGAGATTATGAAGGGTCTTGTATAAGTGATGTATATGTGTGATAGGATTATAGAGATTATGAAGGGTCGTGTATAAATGATGTATATGTGTGTTAGGATTATAGAGATTATGAAGGATCGTGTATAAGTGATGTATATGTGTGTTAGAAATATAGAGATTATGAAGGGTCATGTATAAGTGAAGTATATATGTGTTAGGATTATAGAGATTATGAAGGGTCGTGTATAAGTGATGTATATGTGTGTTAGGATTATAGAGATTATGAAGGGTCGTGCAAAAGTGATGTATATGTGTGTTAGGATTATAGAGATTATGAAGGGTCGTGCATAAGTGATGTATATGTGTGTTAGGATTATAGAAATTATGAAGGGTCGTGTATAAGTGATGTATATGTGTGTTAGGATTATAGAGATTATGAAGGGTCGTGTTTAAGTGATGTATATGTGTGATAGGATTATAGAGATTATGAAGGGTCGTGTATAAATGATGTATATGTATGTTAGGATTATAGAGATTATGAAGGATCGTGTATAAGTGATGTATATGTGTGTTAGAAATATAGAGATTATGAAGGGTCATGTATAAGTGAAGTATATATGTGTTAGGATTATAGAGATTATGAAGGGTCGTGTATAAGTGATGTATATGTGTGTTAGGATTATAGAGATTATGAAGGGTCGTGCAAAAGTGATGTATATGTGTGTTAGGATTATAGAGATTATGAAGGGTCGTGTTTAAGTGATGTATATGTGTGTTAGGATTATAGAGATTATGAAGGGTCGTGCATAAGTGATGTATATGTGTCTTAGGATTATAGAGATTATGAAGTGTCGTGTATAAGTGATGTATATGTGTGTTAGGATTATAGAAATTATGAAGGGTCGTGTATAAGTGATGTATATGTGTGTTAGGATTATAGAGATTATGAAGGGTCGTGTATAAGTGATGTATATGTGTGTTAGGATTATAGAGATTATGAAGGGTCGTGTATAAGTGATGTATATGTGTGATAGGATTATAGAGATTATGAAGGGTCGTGTATAAATGATGTATATGTGTGTTAGGATTATAGAGATTATGAAGGGTTGTGTATAAGTGATGTATATGTGTGTTAGGATTATAGAGATTATGAAGGGTCGTGTATAAGTGATGTATACAGGTATGTGTGTTAGGATTATAGAGATTATGAAGGATCGTGTATAAGTGATGTATATGTGTGTTAGGATTATAGAGATTATGAAGGGTCGTGTATAAGTGATGTATATGTGTGTTAGGATTATAGAGATTATGAAGGATCGTGCATAAGTGATGTATATGTGTGTTAGGATTAAAGAGATTATGAAGGGTCGTGTATAAGTGATGTATATGTGTGTTAGGATTATAGAGATTATGAAGGGTCGTATATAAGTGATGTATATGTGTGTTAGGATTATAGAGATTATGAAGGATCGTGTATAAGTGATGTATATGTGTGTTAAGATTATAGAGATTATGAAGGGTCGTGTATAAGTGATGTATGTGTGTGTTAGGATTATAGAGATTATGAAGGATCGTGTATAAGTCATGTATATGTGTGTTAGGATTATAGAGATTATGAAGGGTCGTGTACAAGTGATGTATATGTGTGTTAGAATTATAGAGATTATGAAGGGTCGTGTATAAGTGATGTATATGTGTGTTAAGATTATAGAGATTATGAAGGGTCGTGTATAAGTGATGTATATGTGTGTTAGGATTATAGAGATTATGAAGGATCGTATATAAGGTATGTATATGTGTGTTAGGATTATAGAGATTATGAAGTGTCGTGTATAAGTGATGTATATGTGTGTTAGGATTATAGAGATTATGAAGGGTCGTGTATAAGTGATGTATATGTGTGTTAGGATTATAGAGATTATGAAGGTTCGTGTATAAGTGATGTATATGTGTGTTAGTATTATAGAGATTATGAAGTGTCGTGCATAAGTGATGTATATGTGTGTTAGGATTATAGAGATTATGAAGGATCGTGTATAAGTGATGTATATGTGTGTTAGCATTATAGAGATTATGAAGGGTCGTGTATAAGGGATGTATATGTGTGTTAGGATTATAGAGATTATGAAGGGTCGTGCATAATTGATGTATATGTGTGTTAGGATTATAGAGATTATGAAGGGTTGTGTATAAGTGATGTATATGTGTGATAGGATTATAGAGATTATGAAGGGTCGTGTATAAGTGATGTATATGTGTGTTAGGATTATAGAGATTATGAAGGGTCGTGTATAAGTGATGTATATGTGTGATAGGATTATAGAGACTATGAAGGGTCGTGTATAAATGATGTATATGTGTGTTAGGATTATAGGGATTATGAAGAGTCGTGTATAGGTGATGTATATGTGTGATAGGATTATAGAGATTATGAAGGGTCGTGTATAAGTGATGTATACAGGTATATGTGTTAGGATTATAGAGATTATGAAGGGTCGTGTATAAGTGATGTATATGTGTGTTAGGATTATAGAGATTATGAAGGGTCGTGTATAAGTGATGTATATGTGTGTTAGGATTATAGAGATTATGAAGGGTCTTGTATAAGTGATGTATATGTGTGATAGGATTATAGAGATTATGAAGGGTCGTGTATAAATGATGTATATGTGTGTTAGGATTATAGAGATTATGAAGGATCGTGTATAAGTGATGTATATGTGTGTTAGAAATATAGAGATTATGAAGGGTCATGTATAAGTGAAGTATATATGTGTTAGGATTATAGAGATTATGAAGGGTCGTGTATAAGTGATGTATATGTGTGTTAGGATTATAGAGATTATGAAGGGTCGTGCAAAAGTGATGTATATGTGTGTTAGGATTATAGAGATTATGAAGGGTCGTGCATAAGTGATGTATATGTGTGTTAGGATTATAGAAATTATGAAGGGTCGTGTATAAGTGATGTATATGTGTGTTAGGATTATAGAGATTATGAAGGGTCGTGTTTAAGTGATGTATATGTGTGATAGGATTATAGAGATTATGAAGGGTCGTGTATAAATGATGTATATGTATGTTAGGATTATAGAGATTATGAAGGATCGTGTATAAGTGATGTATATGTGTGTTAGAAATATAGAGATTATGAAGGGTCATGTATAAGTGAAGTATATATGTGTTAGGATTATAGAGATTATGAAGGGTCGTGTATAAGTGATGTATATGTGTGTTAGGATTATAGAGATTATGAAGGGTCGTGCAAAAGTGATGTATATGTGTGTTAGGATTATAGAGATTATGAAGGGTCGTGTTTAAGTGATGTATATGTGTGTTAGGATTATAGAGATTATGAAGGGTCGTGCATAAGTGATGTATATGTGTCTTAGGATTATAGAGATTATGAAGTGTCGTGTATAAGTGATGTATATGTGTGTTAGGATTATAGAAATTATGAAGGGTCGTGTATAAGTGATGTATATGTGTGTTAGGATTATAGAGATTATGAAGGGTCGTGTATAAGTGATGTATATGTGTGTTAGGATTATAGAGATTATGAAGGGTCGTGTATAAGTGATGTATATGTGTGATAGGATTATAGAGATTATGAAGGGTCGTGTATAAATGATGTATATGTGTGTTAGGATTATAGAGATTATGAAGGGTTGTGTATAAGTGATGTATATGTGTGTTAGGATTATAGAGATTATGAAGGGTCGTGTATAAGTGATGTATACAGGTATGTGTGTTAGGATTATAGAGATTATGAAGGATCGTGTATAAGTGATGTATATGTGTGTTAGGATTATAGAGATTATGAAGGGTCGTGTATAAGTGATGTATATGTGTGTTAGGATTATAGAGATTATGAAGGATCGTGCATAAGTGATGTATATGTGTGTTAGGATTAAAGAGATTATGAAGGGTCGTGTATAAGTGATGTATATGTGTGTTAGGATTATAGAGATTATGAAGGGTCGTATATAAGTGATGTATATGTGTGTTAGGATTATAGAGATTATGAAGGATCGTGTATAAGTGATGTATATGTGTGTTAAGATTATAGAGATTATGAAGGGTCGTGTATAAGTGATGTATGTGTGTGTTAGGATTATAGAGATTATGAAGGATCGTGTATAAGTCATGTATATGTGTGTTAGGATTATAGAGATTATGAAGGGTCGTGTACAAGTGATGTATATGTGTGTTAGGATTATAGAGATTATGAAGGGTCGTGTATAAGTGATGTATATGTGTGTCAGGATTATAGAGATTATGAAGGGTCGTGTATAAATGATGTATATGTGTGTTAGGATTATAGAGACTATGAAGGGTCGTGTATAAGTGATGTATATGTGTGTTAGGATTATAGAGATTATGAAGGATCGTGTATAAGTGATGTATATGTTTGTTAGGATTATAGAGATTATGAAGGGTCGTGTATAAGTGTTCTATATGTGTGTTGGGATTATAGAGATTATGAAGGGTCGTAAATAAGTGATGTATATGTGTGTTAGGATTATAGAGATTATGAAGGATCGTGTATAAGTGATGTATATGTGTGTTAGGATTATAGAGATTATGAAGGGTCGTGTATAAGTGATGTATATGTGTGTTAGGATTATAGAGATTATGAAGGATCGTGTATAAGTCATGTATATGTGTGTTAGGATTATAGAGATTATGAAGGGTGGTGTACAAGTGATGTATATGTGTATTAGGATTATAGAGATTATGAAGGGTCGTGTATAAGTGATATATATGTGTGTTAGGATTATAGAGATTATGAAGGATCGTATATAAGGTATATATATGTGTGTTAGGATTATAGAGATTATGAAGTGTCGTGTATAAGTGATGTATATGTGTGTTAGGATTATAGAGATTATGAAGGGTCGTGTATAATTGATGTATATGTGTGATAGGATTATAGAGATTATGAAGGGTCGTGTATTAGTGATGTATATGTGTGTTAGGATTATAGAGATTATGAAGGGTCGTGTATAAGTGATGTATATGTGTGTTATGATAATAGAGATTATGAAGGGTCGTGTATAAGTGATGTATATGTGTGTTAGAATTATAGAGATTATGAAGGGTCGTGTACATGTGATCTATATGTGTGTTAGGATTATAGAGATTATGAAGGGTCGTGTATAAGTGATGTATATGTGTGTTAGGATTATAGAGATTATGAAGGGTCGTGTATAAGTGATGTATACATGTATGTGTGTTAGGATTATAGAGATTATGAAGGGTCGTGTATAAGTGATGTATATGTGTGTTAGGATTATAGAGATTATGAAGGGTAGTGTATAAGTGATGTATATGTGTGATAGGATTATAGAGATTATGAAGGGTCGTGTATAAGTGATGTATACATGTATGTGTGTTAGGATTATAGAGATTATGAAGGGTCGTGTATAAGTGATGTATATGTGTGTTAGGATTATAGAGATAATTAAGGATCGTGTATAAGTGATGTATATGTGTGTTAGGATTATAGAGATTATGAAGGGTCGTGCATAAGTGATATATATGTGTGATAGGATTATAGAGATTATGAAGCGTCGTGTATAAGTGATGTATATGTGTGTTAGGATTATAGAGATTATGAAGGGTCGTGTATAAGTGATGTATATGTGTGTTATGATTATAGAGATTATGAAGGGTCGTGTATAAGTGATGTATATGTGTGTTAGGATTATAGAGATTATAAAGGGTCGTGTACATGTGATGTATATGTGTGTTAGGATTATAGAGATTATGAAGGGTCGTGTATAAGTGATGTATTTGTGTGTTAGGATTATAGAGATTATGAAGGATCGTGTGTAAGTGATGTATATGTGTGTTAGGATTATAGAGATTATGAAGGGTCGTGTATAAGTGATGTGTATGTGTGATAGGATTATAGAGATTATGAAGGGTCGTGTATAAGTGATGTATACATGTATGTGTGTTAGGATTATAGAGATTATGAAGGGTCGTGTATAAGTGATGTATATGTGTGTTAGGATTATAGAGATTATGAATGATCGTGTATAAGTGATGTATATGTGTGTTAGGATTATAGAGATTATGAAGGGTCGTGTATAAGTGATGTATATATGTGATAGGATTATAGAGATTATGAAGGGTCGTGTATAAGTGATGTATATGTGTGTTAGGATTATAGAGATTATGAAGGGTCGTGTATAAGTTATGTATATGTGTGTTATGATTATAGAGATTATGAAGGGTCGTGTATAAGTGATGTATATGTGTGTTAGGATTATAGAGATTATGAAGGGTCGTGTACATGTGATGTATATGTGTGTTAGGATTATAGAGATTATGATGGGTCGTGTATAAGTGATGTATTTGTGTGTTAGGATTATAGAGATTATGAAGGATTGTGTATAAGTGATGTATATGTGTGTTAGGATTATAGAGATTATGAAGGGTCGTGTATAAGTGATGTATATGTGTGATAGGATTATAGTGATTATGCAGGGTCGTGTATAAGTGATGTATACATGTATATGTGTTAGGATTATAGAGATTATGAAGGATCGTGTATAAATGATATATATGTGTGTTAGGATTATAGAGATTATGAAGGGTCGTGTATAAGTGATCTATATGTGTGTTAGGATTATAGAGATTATGAAGGGTCGTATATAAGTGATGTATATGTGTGTTAGGATTATAGAGATTATGAAGGATCGTGTATAAGTGATGTATATGTGTGTTAGGATTATAGAGATTATGAAGGGTCGTGTATAAGTGATGTATATGTGTGTTAGGATTATAGAGATTATGAAGGATCGTGTATAAGTCATGTATATGTGTGTTAGGATTATAGAGATTATGAAGGGTCGTGTACAAGTGATGTATATGTGTATTAGGATTATAGAGATTATGAAGGGTCGTGTATAAGTTATATATATGTGTGTTAGGATTATAGAGATTATGAAGGATCGTATATAAGGTATGTATATGTGTGTTAGGATTATAGAGATTATGAAGTGTCGTGTATAAGTCATGTATATGTGTGTTAGGATTATAGAAATTATGAAGGGTCGTGTATAAGTGATGTATATGTGTGATAGGATTATAGAGATTATGAAGGGTCGTGTATAAGTGATGTATATGTGTGTTAGGATTATAGAGATTATGAAGGGTCGTGTATAAATGATGTATATGTGTGTTAGGATTATAGAGACTATGAAGGGTCGTGTATAAGTGATGTATATGTGTGTTAGGATTATAGAGATTATGAAGGGTCGTGTATAAGTGATGTATATGTGTGTTAGGATTATAGAGATTATGAAGGGTCGTGTATAAGTGATGTATATGTGTGTTAGGATTATAGAGATTATGAAGGGTCGTGTATAAGTGATGTATATGTGTGATAGGATTATAGAGATTATGAAGGGTCGTGTATAAATGATGTATATGTGTGTTAGGATTATAGAGATTATGAAGGATCGTGTATAAGTGATGTGTATGTGTGTTAGAATTATAGAGATTACGAAGGGTCATGTATAAGTGAAGTATATATGTGTTAGGATTATAGAGATTATGAAGGGTCGTGTATAAGTGATGTATATGTGTGTTAGGATTATAGAGATTATGAAGGGTCGTGCAAAAGTGATGTATATGTGTGTTAGGATTATAGAGATTATGAAGGGTCGTGTATAAGTGATGTATATGTGTGTTAGGATTATAGAGATTATGAAGGGTCGTGCAAAAGTGATGTATATGTGTGTTAGGATTATAGAGATTATGAAGGGTCGTGTATAAGTGATGTATATGTGTGTTAGGATTATAGAGATTATGAAGGATCGTGTATAAGTGATGTGTATGTGTGTTAGGATTATAGAGATTATGAAGGATCGTGTATAAGTGATATATATGTGTGTTAGGATTATAGAGATTATGAAGGATCGTATATAAGGTATGTATATGTGTGTTAGGATTATAGAGATTATGAAGTGTCGTGTATAAGCGATGTATATGTGTGTTAGGATTATAGAGATTATGAAGGGTCGTGTATAAGTGATGTATATGTGTGATAGGATTATAGAGATTATGAAGGGTCGTGTATAAGTGATGTATATGTGTGATAGGATTATAGAGATTATGAAGGGTCGTGTATAAATGATGTATATGTGTGTTAGGATTATAGAGATTATGAAGGGTCGTGTATAAGTGATGTATATGTGTGATAGGATTATAGAGATTATGAAGGGTCGTGTATAAGTGATGTATACATGTATGTGAATTAGGATTATAGAGATTATGAAGGATCGTGTATAAGTGATGTATATGTGTGTTAGGATTATAGAGATTATGAAGGGTCGTGTATAAGTGATGTATATGTGTGTTAGGATTATAGAGATTATGAAGGGTCGTGTATAAGTGATGTATATGTGTGATAGGATTATAGAGATTATGAAGGGTCGTGTATAAGTGATGTATACATGTATGTGTGTTAGGATTATAGAGATTATGAAGGATCGTGTATAAGTGATGTATATGTGTGTTAGGATTATAGAGATTATGAAGGGTCGTGTATAAGTGATGTATATGTGTGTTATGATTATAGAGATTATGAAGGATCGTGTATAAGTGATGTATATGTGTGTTAGGATTATAGAGATTATGAAGGGTCGTATATAAGTGATGTATATGTGTGTTAGGATTATAGAGATTATGAAGGATCGTGTATAAGTGATGTATATGTGTGTTAGGATTATAGAGATTATGAAGGGTCGTGTATAAGTGATGTATATGTATGTTAGGATTATAGAGATTATGAAGGATCGTGTATAAGTCATGTATATTTGTGTTAGGATTATAGAGATTATGAAGGGTCGTGTACAAGTGATGTATATGTGTGTTAGAATTATAGAGATTATGAAGGGTCGTGTATAAGTGATGTATATGTGTGTTAAGATTATAGAGATTATGAAGGGTCGTGTATAAGTGATGTATATGTGTGTTAGGATTATAGAGATTATGAAGGATCGTATATAAGGTATGTATATGTGTGTTAGGATTATAGAGATTATGAAGTGTCGTGTATATGTGATGTATATGTGTGTTAGGATTATAGAGATTATGAAGGGTCGTGTATAAGTGATGTATATGTGTGTTAGGATTATAGAGATTATGAAGGTTCGTGTATAAGTGATGTATATGTGTGTTAGTATTATAGAGATTATGAAGTGTCGTGCATAAGTGATGTATATGTGTGTTAGGATTATAGAGATTATGAAGGATCGTGTATAAGTGATGTATATGTGTGTTAGCATTATAGAGATTATGAAGGGTCGTGTATAAGGGATGTATATGTGTGTTAGGATTATAGAGATTATGAAGGGTCGTGCATAATTGATGTATATGTGTGTTAGGATTATAGAGATTATGAAGGGTTGTGTATAAGTGATGTATATGTGTGATAGGATTATAGAGATTATGAAGGGTCGTGTATAAGTGATGTATATGTGTGTTAGGATTATAGAGATTATGAAGGGTCGTGTATAAGTGATGTATATGTGTGATAGGATTATAGAGACTATGAAGGGTCGTGTATAAATGATGTATATGTGTGTTAGGATTATAGAGATTATGAAGAGTCGTGTATAGGTGATGTATATGTGTGATAGGATTATAGAGATTATGAAGGGTCGTGTATAAGTGATGTATACAGGTATATGTGTTAGGATTATAGAGATTATGAAGGGTCGTGTATAAGTGATGTATATGTGTGTTAGGATTATAGAGATTATGAAGGGTCGTGTATAAGTGATGTATATGTGTGTTAGGATTATAGAGATTATGAAGGGTCTTGTATAAGTGATGTATATGTGTGATAGGATTATAGAGATTATGAAGGGTCGTGTATAAATGATGTATATGTGTGTTAGGATTATAGAGATTATGAAGGATCGTGTATAAGTGATGTATATGTGTGTTAGAAATATAGAGATTATGAAGGGTCATGTATAAGTGAAGTATATATGTGTTAGGATTATAGAGATTATGAAGGGTCGTGTATAAGTGATGTATATGTGTGTTAGGATTATAGAGATTATGAAGGGTCGTGCAAAAGTGATGTATATGTGTGTTAGGATTATAGAGATTATGAAGGGTCGTGTATAAGTGATGTATATGTGTGTTAGGATTATAGAGATTATGAAGGGTCGTGCATAAGTGATGTATATGTGTGTTAGGATTATAGAAATTATGAAGGGTCGTGTATAAGTGATGTATATGTGTGTTAGGATTATAGAGATTATGAAGGGTCGTGTTTAAGTGATGTATATGTGTGATAGGATTATAGAGATTATGAAGGGTCGTGTATAAATGATGTATATGTATGTTAGGATTATAGAGATTATGAAGGATCGTGTATAAGTGATGTATATGTGTGTTAGAAATATAGAGATTATGAAGGGTCATGTATAAGTGAAGTATATATGTGTTAGGATTATAGAGATTATGAAGGGTCGTGTATAAGTGATGTATATGTGTGTTAGGATTATAGAGATTATGAAGGGTCGTGCAAAAGTGATGTATATGTGTGTTAGGATTATAGAGATTATGAAGGGTCGTGTTTAAGTGATGTATATGTGTGTTAGGATTATAGAGATTATGAAGGGTCGTGCATAAGTGATGTATATGTGTCTTAGGATTATAGAGATTATGAAGTGTCGTGTATAAGTGATGTATATGTGTGTTAGGATTATAGAGATTATGAAGGGTCGTGTATAAGTGATGTATATGTGTGTTAGGATTATAGAGATTATGAAGGGTCGTGTATAAGTGATGTATATGTGTGTTAGGACTATAGAGATTATGAAGGGTCGTGTATAAGTGATGTATATGTGTGATAGGATTATAGAGATTATGAAGGGTCGTGTATAAATGATGTATATGTGTGTTAGGATTATAGAGATTATGAAGGGTTGTGTATAAGTGATGTATATGTGTGTTAGGATTATAGAGATTATGAAGGGTCGTGTATAAGTGATGTATACAGGTATGTGTGTTAGGATTATAGAGATTATGAAGGATCGTGTATAAGTGATGTATATGTGTGTTAGGATTATAGAGATTATGAAGGGTCGTGTATAAGTGATGTATATGTGTGTTAGGATTATAGAGATTATGAAGGATCGTGCATAAGTGATGTATATGTGTGTTAGGATTAAAGAGATTATGAAGGGTCGTGTATAAGTGATGTATATGTGTGTTAGGATTATAGAGATTATGAAGGGTCGTATATAAGTGATGTATATGTGTGTTAGGATTATAGAGATTATGAAGGATCGTGTATAAGTGATGTATATGTGTGTTAAGATTATAGAGATTATGAAGGGTCGTGTATAAGTGATGTATGTGTGTGTTAGGATTATAGAGATTATGAAGGATCGTGTATAAGTCATGTATATGTGTGTTAGGATTATAGAGATTATGAAGGGTCGTGTACAAGTGATGTATATGTGTGTTAGGATTATAGAGATTATGAAGGGTCGTGTATAAGTGATGTATATGTGTGTTAGGATTATAGAGATTATGAAGGGTCGTATATAAGTGATGTATATGTGTGTTAGGATTATAGAGATTATGAAGGGTCGTGTATAAGTGATGTATATGTGTGTTAGGATTATAGAGATTATGAAGGGTCGTGTATAAGTGATGTATATGTGTGTTAGGATTATAGAGATTATGAAGGGTTGTGTATAAGTGATGTATATGTGTTTTAGGATTATAGAGATTATGAAAGGTTGTGTATAAGTGATGTATATGTGTGTTAGGATTTTGGAACTGTTCAAGTAATTTTACATATTTTTTTTTCGTTTTGTTTGTTCTCCGACAGCATCTGTGTGTATTACAATAATGATGGTATTCAATTGACACATATATTTCAGCTAATCTTAATGCAGCCTTCATTTACACGGATGGGCTTAAAATGATAGATAAAATATCTAGTGTTGTCGTGGACGGAGGAGGGGACTGTCCAGAACTAGCTTCTGCTGGTATACTAAAAGGTAACAGATTAATATGACAATACAGGCAAACCTGCTGATGAGGTCACCTTTATTAACCTCTAACCTGCTGATGAGGTCACCTCTATTAAGCACTGGCATTGAAAATGTCATATGAATTGAACCTCTGTTAACAGGTCACGTGTTTATGATGTCATGATTTCTTTTTGTCTCAAATGTGACCTCTTAATAAACGTTTGACAGTCTATGTATGTCTATTAGTTCTGCTTCATGTTGTTTTCTAATATGAGACAGGCACAACCTATTTGAAGGACGAAGTCCTATAATTTTAAGAGGGAGGCGTGAGAAGGGAATGTATTTTTTTTTCAAGAACTTTTTAAAGTTTTTTTTTAATTATTTTGCTGGAGTTATCTCTCTTTGACTTGTGGCTGTTCCGTTCATTTACCTACGCGCCCTTCCGTCGAGAGTTTCGTAGAAAGAGATTTTTTAATCAGAATTTTATTTCAAGTTTATTTCGATTTTGCATAGAGTAAATAATTAAAGTATTGGGAATTTTTCATTGAAATGTATTTCTTTTGCATTTCTAAATATCAATTGATCTATTTTTTAAACTTCCGGTGAACAGATATTTGGCTATCAATATAGAAAGGAGGAAAAATAATCTGATCCCCCTTCATTGACGTTATAAACAATATAGTGATATTTTTTAACTTACAAATGTGCAATGTCCGACAAATTATGGATATCAATCCTAAGTGATTTCATGTTTTGTAAATAAACATATACATGTTCGTTCTAGGGAAAAAAAAACACTAAAATAACTATCTTTGACTTTATATATTGTCGTCTTCCGGTGACGTAGTTTCCAATGAACGCTTTTGAGATTTATACTTTTACTTGTGTAAGTTGCTACAATCTAAATGTCAGTAGCCTAATTTCAACACATTGTTATATATATAGGCAGAAAAGTAAACATGAGGATTAGTGGCTTTTGTTATGACATGCATTTCCATTATTAATGTCCACTCAAAAGAATAAGTTAGATTTATCCTACTAGAATCAAAATAGTTCATAAATGTAGGTGCCATAGTTTGTTAAACGTTTTATCATGGGTAACATTATTTTCGTTGATTTTTATTGCTCGTTGCCACTCGGGATAGACTGTTTATGAACATCATATTTCCCTGATAAAGCTATATACAAACTATGACATTCAGGAATTATATTTTGACATTTTTTTATTGGTGTAAGGTTATTGTCTATACTTGTTATGTATTTGTTAACTGACAGCCATGTATCACTGGCAACGAAACAGAGATGATTATGTATCACTGGCAACGAAACAGAGATTATCATGTATCACTGGCAATGAAACAGATTATCGTGTATCACTGGCAACGAAACAGACATTATCATGTATCACTGGCAACGAAACAGAGATTATCATGTATCACTGGCAACGAAACAGAGATTATCATGTATCACTGGCAACGAAACAGAGATTATCATGTATCATTGGCAACGAAACAGAGATTATCGTGTATCACTGGCAACGAAACAGAGATTATCATGTATCACTGGCAACAAAAAAGAGATTATCATGTATCACTGGCAACGAAACAGAGATTATCATGTATCACTGGCAACGAAACAGAGATTATCATGTATCACTGGCAACGAAACAGAGATTATCATGTATCACTGACAACGAAACAGAGATTATCATGTATCACTGGCAACGAAACAGAGATTATCATGTATCACTGACAACGAAACAGAGATTATCATGTATCACTGGCAACGAAACAGATTATCATGTATCACTGGCAACGAAACAGGGATTATCATGTATCACTGGCAACGAAGCAGATTATCATGTATCACTGGCAACGAAGCAGATTATCATGTATCACTGGCAACGAACCAGAGATTATCATGTATCACTGGCAACGAAACAGAGATTATCATGTATCACTGGCAACGAAACAGAGATTATCATGTATCACTGGCAACGAAATAGAGATGATTATGTATCACTGGCAACGACACAGAGATTATCATGTATCACTGGCAACGAAACAGAGATTATCGTGTATCACTGGCAACGAAACAGATTATCGTGTATCACTGGCAACGAAACAGACATTATCATGTATCACTGGCAACGAAACAGAGATTATCATGTATCACTGGCAACGAAACAGAGATTATCATGTATCACTGGCAACGAAACAGAGATTATCATGTATCACTGGCAACGAAACAGATTATCATGTATCATTGGCAACGAACCAGAGATTATCATGTATCACTGACAACGAAACAGAGATTATCATGTATCATTGGCAACGAAACAGAGATTATCATGTATCACTGGCAACGAAACAGAGATTATCAGTTTGAATGAAATGAAAAACAAAACATAGCATACTATCGGAACAGTCTCAAAACAAAACATAGCATACTATCGGAACAGTCACAAACAAAACATAGCATACTATCGGAACAGTCACAAAATACACAAGCCAAATCGTGGATTTAATAAAAGGCGAAATCGATACCCTTAACACACAAATACATGAACGCTCACATGACCTCTGAAATAAGAATAACACTTACATGTGACTTACTTGGAGGCTAAAATTGGTCAATTAAAAGGCATTAGATTAATCCCCACGTGTGTTTTTTATCAGTTTTATCAGGGCTAGAATTAGATGATAATGATGTATGTTGTGTACTAAACACTCTTGGACGTTTATTGCCCTGGCAAACACAAACGTACTAAACACTCTTGGACGTGTATTGCCCTGGCAAACACAAACGTACTAAACACTCTTGGACGTTTATTGCCCTGGCAAACACAAACGTCATTCACCGGTCGACATGTCGCTCAACTTCTTCATATTATACTTATTCTGACATAACCAGTCTGGGATCATGCGCTTTAATGTTGGGTGTCTAGCGGGAAATAGACAATTATGTTATTGTCATTGGTTTGACGCCTCTTGGAATCGAACCCACGTTCCGCTGCTCTCGAGTGAAACACGCTGATCATTACTACACAGAAGCTTTATTCTACGGTAGTGTACATGTATGAGATAATACACATATATGTACTGAAGACTTGATGGTGACCGACAAAGATTTATCGAACATTTGATACTAATTTATTTAATAAATTAGTATCAGATGTTAATAAATTATTAACAATAGGTATGTTTTGTTTTAGCTATTGAGTTATCAAGGAAAAACTCAACTGTAATGGTGTTTACTGACGCCGACGCCAAGGATGACGACAGACAAGGTGAAGTAACAGCAGCAGCCTTGGCTAAGTACATCAAAATTACAATATTTCGTACAGGAACATGTTCCGGAAGGAAACGGAGGGATACTCCAGGTATGAATTTTGAGCGACTGTTTATAGAGATCAATGCTAAGAAATTAAAGGTTTAAATAATCCATTTATCAACTAATGGCCATTGTGTATGACTACATAATACGTGCTGAATAAAATTTGAAAATGATGGGATTTTGAATCGTTTTATATCATACTTTTGCAACAGATGTAGAAAAACAGACACAAAACTAAGAAATACGACATCAGTTTGATTTTTGATTATTACAATAAACGTTAAGGAATGGATAATCTAGAGACACGGGCACCATTAGACACGTGACACGGGCACCATTAGACACGTGACACGGACACCATTAGACACGTGACACAAGATGATGCAAAAGAAAGCAACAACAAAAACACACACAAAACCGAAAACTAAAAAATGAGCAACAACTAAAACACCTGAACTCAGGTCCTTACGTTGAGTTAGCAGTTCCTGTTTCTAATAAGAAACCTACCTGGTTACTAATAATCAAGTCCGATAAAAGTCTTGTTGGAGATAGAGGAAAACAATCTACATAAAAATTAAATTCATTTTTTGTGCATTCATGATTTTTTTTTACATATCTAGTGACATTCATATGACATGACATTATTACAGTAGTTTTAAATTGTCATATGTATAGACAAACGCCTGATTTGGGTGTTTGTGGGTTTTTTTTTTTGTAAATTCTAATTGTAACATTACAATTCCATATTAACCATGACCGCACAAATAAATGAAATACTACAAACGTTTGCTGAGGTATATCATCAACTCATACCTACAAGTGACGCCACCATAAAGTTTTATTGGTATATATTCTCATTTCATCTTATCAAATGTCCAATTAACTGGTTAGTGTTATATTATCTTGTTCTTAACGGTATTCTTTAACAGACCGAGCTGTCCGTGAAACCTCATTCTTTGACAGTGTTGCCAAGGATACTGGTGGTACATTATATGAAACTGACAAAGATAACATTGGTGCCGTACTTTATGAAGTTGTACAGGTAAAATTAAAATTACAGATAGAAATAAAACAGTTGTCAGGTAAAATTAAAATTACAGATAGAAATAAAACAGTTGACAGGTAAAATTAAAATTACAGATAGAAATAAAACAGTTGTCAGGTAAAATTAAAATTACAGATAGAAATAAAATAGTTGACAGGTAAAATTAAAATTACAGATAGAAATAAAATAGTTGACAGGTAAAATTAAAATTACAGATAGAAATAAAATAGTTGTCAGATACAAATGAACAGTTGTACAGGTAAAAATAAAAATATAATAATAACAAAAATAAAAAATTCTAAGTGAGTGAGTGTATAAATGTTAGAGAACAAATGATAATCCAGAGAAAACGACAACCTGCACTTAGTGAGTGAATTGTGTAACGTTAAGTGAGCATCAGCTATATCATGGCGAGAACAAGCTATGTTGATGTGCACATTGTACTAGACCAGCACGCTTAGTTTGATTATTATAGTGCTAACTCACTGAAACAACAGTGCACGGGTAAACCTATAGCAACACTTAGCACAAGACACAGGACGGCGAAAAACAAAACAAAGAAAAACAAAACAAAGAAAAACAAAACAAAGAAAAACAAAACAAAGAAAAACAAACACAGAAAACGAAAACGATCTTACCTAGGTGAAGGGTGATACTAGGTGCTGGTGAAGGGTTAGGGTGATACTAGGTGCTGGTGAAGGGTTAGGGTGATACTAGGTGCTGGTGAAGGGTTAGGGTGATACTAGGTGCTGGTGAAGGGTTAGGGTGATACTAGGTGCTGGTGAAGGGTTAGGGTGATACTAGGTGCTGGTGAAGGGTTAGGGTGATACTAGGTGCTGGTGAAGGGTTAGGGTGATACTAGGTGCTGGTGAAGGGTTAGGGTGATACTAGGTGCTGGTGAAGGGTTAGGGTGATACTAGGTGCTGGTGAAGGGTTAGGGTGATACTAGGTGCTGGTGAAGGGTTAGGGTGATACTAGGTGCTGGTGAAGGGTTAGGGTGATACTAGGTGCTGGTGAAGGGTTAGGGTGATACTAGGTGCTGGTGAAGGGTTAGGGTGATACTAGGTGCTGGTGAAGGGTTAGGGTGATACTAGGTGCTGGTGAAGGGTTAGGGTGATACTAGGTGCTGGTGAAGGGTTAGGGTGATACTAGGTGCTGGTGAAGGGTTAGGGTGAACCTAGGTGCTGGTGAAGGGTTAGGGTGATACTAGGTGCTGGTGAAGGGTTAGGGTGATACTAGGTGCTGGTGAAGGGTTAGGGTGAACCTAGGTGCTGGTGAAGGGTTAGGGTGATACTAGGTGCTGGTGAAGGGTTAGGGTGATACTAGGTGCTGGTGAAGGGTTAGGGTGATACTAGGTGCTGGTGAAGGGTTAGGGTGAACCTAGGTGCTGGTGAAGGGTTAGGGTGATACTAGGTGCTGGTGAAGGGTTAGGGTGATACTAGGTGCTGGTGAAGGGTTAGGGTGAACCTAGGTGCTGGTGAAGGGTTAGGGTGAACCTAGGTGCTGGTGAAGGGTTAGGGTGATACTAGGTGCTGGTGAAGGGTTAGGGTGAACCTAGGTGCTGGTGAAGGGTTAGGGTGAACCTAGGTGCTGGTGAAGGGTTAGGGTGAACCTAGGTGCTGGTGAAGGGTTAGGGTGAACCTAGGTGCTGGTGAAGGGTTAGGGTGAACCTAGGTGCTGGTGAAGGGTTAGGGTGATACTAGGTGCTGGTGAAGGGTTAGGGTGATACTAGGTGCTGGTGAAGGGTTAGGGTGAACCTAGGTGCTGGTGAAGGGTTAGGGTGAACCTAGGTGCTGGTGAAGGGTTAGGGTGATACTAGGTGCTGGTGAAGGGTTAGGGTGAACCTAGGTGCTGGTGAAGGGTTAGGGTGAACCTAGGTGCTGGTGAAGGGTTAGGGTGAACCTAGGTGCTGGTGAAGGGTTAGGGTGAACCTAGGTGCTGGTGAAGGGTTAGGGTGATACTAGGTGCTGGTGAAGGGTTAGGGTGATACTAGGTGCTGGTGAAGGGTTAGGGTGATACTAGGTGCTGGTGAAGGGTTAGGGTGATACTAGGTGCTGGTGAAGGGTTAGGGTGAACCTAGGTGCTGGTGAAGGGTAAGGGTGATACTAGGTGCTGGTGAAGGGTTAGGGTGATACTAGGTGCTGGTGAAGGGTTAGGGTGAACCTAGGTGCTGGTGAAGGGTAAGGGTGATACTAGGTGCTGGTGAAGGGTTAGGGTGATACTAGGTGCTGGTGAAGGGTTAGGGTGAACCTAGGTGCTGGTGAAGGGTAAGGGTGATACTAGGTGCTGGTGAAGGGTTAGGGTGAACCTAGGTGCTGGTGAAGGGTTAGGGTGATACTAGGTGCTGGTGAAGGGTTAGGGTGATACTAGGTGCTGGTGAAGGGTTAGGGTGATACTAGGTGCTGGTGAAGGGTTAGGGTGATACTAGGTGCTGGTGAAGGGTTAGGGTGAACCTAGGTGCTGGTGAAGGGTTAGGGTGATACTAGGTGCTGGTGAAGGGTTAGGGTGATACTAGGTGCTGGTGAAGGGTTAGGGTGAACCTAGGTGCTGGTGAAGGGTTAGGGTGATACTAGGTGCTGGTGAAGGGTTAGGGTGATACTAGGTGCTGGTGAAGGGTTAGGGTGATACTAGGTGCTGGTGAAGGGTTAGGGTGATACTAGGTGCTGGTGAAGGGTTAGGGTGATACTAGGTGCTGGTGAAGGGTTAGGGTGATACTAGGTGCTGGTGAAGGGTTAGGGTGATACTAGGTGCTGGTGAAGGGTTAGGGTGATACTAGGTGCTGGTGAAGGGTTAGGGTGATACTAGGTGCTGGTGAAGGGTTAGGGTGATACTAGGTGCTGGTGAAGGGTTAGGGTGAACCTAGGTGCTGGTGAAGGGTTAGGGTGATACTAGGTGCTGGTGAAGGGTTAGGGTGATACTAGGTGCTGGTGAAGGGTTAGGGTGAACCTAGGTGCTGGTGAAGGGTTAGGGTGATACTAGGTGCTGGTGAAGGGTTAGGGTGATACTAGGTGCTGGTGAAGGGTTAGGGTGATACTAGGTGCTGGTGAAGGGTTAGGGTGAACCTAGGTGCTGGTGAAGGGTTAGGGTGATACTAGGTGCTGGTGAAGGGTTAGGGTGATACTAGGTGCTGGTGAAGGGTTAGGGTGAACCTAGGTGCTGGTGAAGGGTTAGGGTGAACCTAGGTGCTGGTGAAGGGTTAGGGTGATACTAGGTGCTGGTGAAGGGTTAGGGTGAACCTAGGTGCTGGTGAAGGGTTAGGGTGAACCTAGGTGCTGGTGAAGGGTTAGGGTGAACCTAGGTGCTGGTGAAGGGTTAGGGTGAACCTAGGTGCTGGTGAAGGGTTAGGGTGAACCTAGGTGCTGGTGAAGGGTTAGGGTGATACTAGGTGCTGGTGAAGGGTTAGGGTGATACTAGGTGCTGGTGAAGGGTTAGGGTGAACCTAGGTGCTGGTGAAGGGTTAGGGTGAACCTAGGTGCTGGTGAAGGGTTAGGGTGATACTAGGTGCTGGTGAAGGGTTAGGGTGAACCTAGGTGCTGGTGAAGGGTTAGGGTGAACCTAGGTGCTGGTGAAGGGTTAGGGTGAACCTAGGTGCTGGTGAAGGGTTAGGGTGAACCTAGGTGCTGGTGAAGGGTTAGGGTGATACTAGGTGCTGGTGAAGGGTTAGGGTGATACTAGGTGCTGGTGAAGGGTTAGGGTGATACTAGGTGCTGGTGAAGGGTTAGGGTGATACTAGGTGCTGGTGAAGGGTTAGGGTGAACCTAGGTGCTGGTGAAGGGTAAGGGTGATACTAGGTGCTGGTGAAGGGTTAGGGTGATACTAGGTGCTGGTGAAGGGTTAGGGTGAACCTAGGTGCTGGTGAAGGGTAAGGGTGATACTAGGTGCTGGTGAAGGGTTAGGGTGATACTAGGTGCTGGTGAAGGGTTAGGGTGAACCTAGGTGCTGGTGAAGGGTAAGGGTGATACTAGGTGCTGGTGAAGGGTTAGGGTGAACCTAGGTGCTGGTGAAGGGTTAGGGTGATACTAGGTGCTGGTGAAGGGTTAGGGTGATACTAGGTGCTGGTGAAGGGTTAGGGTGATACTAGGTGCTGGTGAAGGGTTAGGGTGATACTAGGTGCTGGTGAAGGGTTAGGGTGAACCTAGGTGCTGGTGAAGGGTTAGGGTGATACTAGGTGCTGGTGAAGGGTTAGGGTGATACTAGGTGCTGGTGAAGGGTTAGGGTGAACCTAGGTGCTGGTGAAGGGTTAGGGTGATACTAGGTGCTGGTGAAGGGTTAGGGTGATACTAGGTGCTGGTGAAGGGTTAGGGTGATACTAGGTGCTGGTGAAGGGTTAGGGTGATACTAGGTGCTGGTGAAGGGTTAGGGTGATACTAGGTGCTGGTGAAGGGTTAGGGTGATACTAGGTGCTGGTGAAGGGTTAGGGTGATACTAGGTGCTGGTGAAGGGTTAGGGTGATACTAGGTGCTGGTGAAGGGTTAGGGTGATACTAGGTGCTGGTGAAGGGTTAGGGTGATACTAGGTGCTGGTGAAGGGTTAGGGTGATACTAGGTGCTGGTGAAGGGTTAGGGTGATACTAGGTGCTGGTGAAGGGTTAGGGTGATACTAGGTGCTGGTGAAGGGTTAGGGTGATACTAGGTGCTGGTGAAGGGTTAGGGTGATACTAGGTGCTGGTGAAGGGTTAGGGTGATACTAGGTGCTGGTGAAGGGTGATACTAGGTGCTGGTGAAGGGTGATACTAGGTGCTGGTGAAGGGTGATACTAGGTGCTGGTGAAGGGTGATACTAGGTGCTGCTGAAGGGTGATACTAGGTGCTGGTGAAGGGTGATACTAGGTGCTGGTGAAGGGTGATACTAGGTGCTGGTGAAGGGTGATACTAGGTGCTGGTGAAGGGTGATACTAGGTGCTGGTGAAGGGTGATACTAGGTGCTGGTGAAGGGTTAGGGTGATACTAGGTGCTGGTGAAGGGTGATACTAGGTGCTGGTGAAGGGTGATACTAGGTGCTGGTGAAGGGTTAGGGTGATACTAGGTGCTGGTGAAGGGTGATACTAGGTGCTGGTGAAGGGTTAGGGTGATACTAGGTGCTGGTGAAGGGTGATACTAGGTGCTGGTGAAGGGTGATACTAGGTGCTGGTGAAGGGTTAGGGTGATACTAGGTGCTGGTGAAGGGTGATACTAGGTGCTGGTGAAGGGTTAGGGTGATACTAGGTGCTGGTGAAGGGTGATACTAGGTGCTGGTGAAGGGTGATACTAGGTGCTGGTGAAGGGTTAGGGTGATACTAGGTGCTGGTGAAGGGTGATACTAGGTGCTGGTGAAGGGTTAGGGTGATACTAGGTGCTGGTGAAGGGTGATACTAGGTGCTGGTGAAGGGTTAGGGTGATACTAGGTGCTGGTGAAGGGTGATACTAGGTGCTGGTGAAGGGTTAGGGTGATACTAGGTGCTGGTGAAGGGTGATACTAGGTGCTGGTGAAGGGTTAGGGTGATACTAGGTGCTGGTGAAGGGTGATACTAGGTGCTGGTGAAGGGTTAGGGTGATACTAGGTGCTGGTGAAGGGTGATACTAGGTGCTGGTGAAGGGTTAGGGTGATACTAGGTGCTGGTGAAGGGTGATACTAGGTGCTGGTGAAGGGTTAGGGTGATACTAGGTGCTGGTGAAGGGTTAGGGTGATACTAGGTGCTGGTGAAGGGTTAGGGTGATACTAGGTGCTGGTGAAGGGTTAGGGTGATACTAGGTGCTGGTGAAGGGTTAGGGTGATACTAGGTGCTGGTGAAGGGTTAGGGTGATACTAGGTGCTGGTGAAGGGTTAGGGTGATACTAGGTGCTGGTGAAGGGTTAGGGTGATACTAGGTGCTGGTGAAGGGTTAGGGTGATACTAGGTGCTGGTGAAGGGTTAGGGTGATACTAGGTGCTGGTGAAGGGTTAGGGTGATACTAGGTGCTGGTGAAGGGTTAGGGTGATACTAGGTGCTGGTGAAGGGTTAGGGTGATACTAGGTGCTGGTGAAGGGTTAGGGTGATACTAGGTGCTGGTGAAGGGTTAGGGTGATACTAGGTGCTGGTGAAGGGTTAGGGTGATACTAGGTGCTGGTGAAGGGTTAGGGTGATACTAGGTGCTGGTGAAGGGTTAGGGTGATACTAGGTGCTGGTGAAGGTTAGGGTGATACTAGGTGCTGGTGAAGGGTTAGGGTGATACTAGGTGCTGGTGAAGGGTTAGGGTGATACTAGGTGCTGGTGAAGGGTTAGGGTGATACTAGGTGCTGGTGAAGGGTTAGGGTGATACTAGGTGCTGGTGAAGGGTTAGGGTGATACTAGGTGCTGGTGAAGGGTTAGGGTGATACTAGGTGCTGGTGAAGGGTTAGGGTGATACTAGGTGCTGGTGAAGGGTTAGGGTGATACTAGGTGCTGGTGAAGGGTTAGGGTGATACTAGGTGCTGGTGAAGGGTTAGGGTGATACTAGGTGCTGGTGAAGGGTTAGGGTGATACTAGGTGCTGGTGAAGGGTTAGGGTGATACTAGGTGCTGGTGAAGGGTTAGGGTGATACTAGGTGCTGGTGAAGGGTTAGGGTGATACTAGGTGCTGGTGAAGGGTTAGGGTGATACTAGGTGCTGGTGAAGGGTTAGGGTGATACTAGGTGCTGGTGAAGGGTTAGGGTGATACTAGGTGCTGGTGAAGGGTTAGGGTGATACTAGGTGCTGGTGAAGGGTTAGGGTGATACTAGGTGCTGGTGAAGGGTTAGGGTGATACTAGGTGCTGGTGAAGGGTTAGGGTGATACTAGGTGCTGGTGAAGGGTTAGGGTGATACTAGGTGCTGGTGAAGGGTTAGGGTGATACTAGGTGCTGGTGAAGGGTTAGGGTGATACTAGGTGCTGGTGAAGGGTTAGGGTGATACTAGGTGCTGGTGAAGGGTTAGGGTGATACTAGGTGCTGGTGAAGGGTTAGGGTGATACTAGGTGCTGGTGAAGGGTTAGGGTGATACTAGGTGCTGGTGAAGGGTTAGGGTGATACTAGGTGCTGGTGAAGGGTTAGGGTGATACTAGGTGCTGGTGAAGGGTTAGGGTGATACTAGGTGCTGGTGAAGGGTTAGGGTGATACTAGGTGCTGGTGAAGGGTTAGGGTGATACTAGGTGCTGGTGAAGGGTTAGGGTGATACTAGGTGCTGGTGAAGGGTTAGGGTGATACTAGGTGCTGGTGAAGGGTGATACTAGGTGCTGGTGAAGGGTTAGGGTGATACTAGGTGCTGGTGAAGGGTTAGGGTGATACTAGGTGCTGGTGAAGGGTTAGGGTGATACTAGGTGCTGGTGAAGGGTGATACTAGGTGCTGGTGAAGGGTTAGGGTGATACTAGGTGCTGGTGAAGGGTTAGGGTGATACTAGGTGCTGGTGAAGGGTTAGGGTGATACTAGGTGCTGGTGAAGGGTTAGGGTGATACTAGGTGCTGGTGAAGGGTTAGGGTGATACTAGGTGCTGGTGAAGGGTTAGGGTGATACTAGGTGCTGGTGAAGGGTTAGGGTGATACTAGGTGCTGGTGAAGGGTTAGGGTGATACTAGGTGCTGGTGAAGGGTTAGGGTGATACTAGGTGCTGGTGAAGGGTTAGGGTGATACTAGGTGCTGGTGAAGGGTTAGGGTGATACTAGGTGCTGGTGAAGGGTTAGGGTGATACTAGGTGCTGGTGAAGGGTTAGGGTGATACTAGGTGCTGGTGAAGGGTTAGGGTGATACTAGGTGCTGGTGAAGGGTTAGGGTGATACTAGGTGCTGGTGAAGGGTTAGGGTGATACTAGGTGCTGGTGAAGGGTTAGGGTGATACTAGGTGCTGGTGAAGGGTTAGGGTGATACTAGGTGCTGGTGAAGGGTTAGGGTGATACTAGGTGCTGGTGAAGGGTTAGGGTGATACTAGGTGCTGGTGAAGGGTTAGGGTGATACTAGGTGCTGGTGAAGGGTTAGGGTGATACTAGGTGCTGGTGAAGGGTTAGGGTGATACTAGGTGCTGGTGAAGGGTTAGGGTGATACTAGGTGCTGGTGAAGGGTTAGGGTGATACTAGGTGCTGGTGAAGGGTTAGGGTGATACTAGGTGCTGGTGAAGGGTTAGGGTGATACTAGGTGCTGGTGAAGGGTTAGGGTGATACTAGGTGCTGGTGAAGGGTTAGGGTGATACTAGGTGCTGGTGAAGGGTTAGGGTGATACTAGGTGCTGGTGAAGGGTTAGGGTGATACTAGGTGCTGGTGAAGGGTTAGGGTGATACTAGGTGCTGGTGAAGGGTTAGGGTGATACTAGGTGCTGGTGAAGGGTTAGGGTGATACTAGGTGCTGGTGAAGGGTTAGGGTGATACTAGGTGCTGGTGAAGGGTTAGGGTGATACTAGGTGCTGGTGAAGGGTTAGGGTGATACTAGGTGCTGGTGAAGGGTTAGGGTGATACTAGGTGCTGGTGAAGGGTTAGGGTGATACTAGGTGCTGGTGAAGGGTTAGGGTGATACTAGGTGCTGGTGAAGGGTTAGGGTGATACTAGGTGCTGGTGAAGGGTTAGGGTGATACTAGGTGCTGGTGAAGGGTTAGGGTGATACTAGGTGCTGGTGAAGGGTTAGGGTGATACTAGGTGCTGGTGAAGGGTTAGGGTGATACTAGGTGCTGGTGAAGGGTTAGGGTGATACTAGGTGCTGGTGAAGGGTTAGGGTGATACTAGGTGCTGGTGAAGGGTTAGGGTGATACTAGGTGCTGGTGAAGGGTTAGGGTGATACTAGGTGCTGGTGAAGGGTTAGGGTGATACTAGGTGCTGGTGAAGGGTTAGGGTGATACTAGGTGCTGGTGAAGGGTTAGGGTGATACTAGGTGCTGGTGAAGGGTTAGGGTGATACTAGGTGCTGGTGAAGGGTTAGGGTGATACTAGGTGCTGGTGAAGGGTTAGGGTGATACTAGGTGCTGGTGAAGGGTTAGGGTGATACTAGGTGCTGGTGAAGGGTTAGGGTGATACTAGGTGCTGGTGAAGGGTTAGGGTGATACTAGGTGCTGGTGAAGGGTTAGGGTGATACTAGGTGCTGGTGAAGGGTTAGGGTGATACTAGGTGCTGGTGAAGGGTTAGGGTGATACTAGGTGCTGGTGAAGGGTTAGGGTGATACTAGGTGCTGGTGAAGGGTTAGGGTGATACTAGGTGCTGGTGAAGGGTTAGGGTGATACTAGGTGCTGGTGAAGGGTTAGGGTGATACTAGGTGCTGGTGAAGGGTTAGGGTGATACTAGGTGCTGGTGAAGGGTTAGGGTGATACTAGGTGCTGGTGAAGGGTTAGGGTGATACTAGGTGCTGGTGAAGGGTTAGGGTGATACTAGGTGCTGGTGAAGGGTTAGGGTGATACTAGGTGCTGGTGAAGGGTTAGGGTGATACTAGGTGCTGGTGAAGGGTTAGGGTGATACTAGGTGCTGGTGAAGGGTTAGGGTGATACTAGGTGCTGGTGAAGGGTTAGGGTGATACTAGGTGCTGGTGAAGGGTTAGGGTGATACTAGGTGCTGGTGAAGGGTTAGGGTGATACTAGGTGCTGGTGAAGGGTTAGGGTGATACTAGGTGCTGGTGAAGGGTTAGGGTGATACTAGGTGCTGGTGAAGGGTTAGGGTGATACTAGGTGCTGGTGAAGGGTTAGGGTGATACTAGGTGCTGGTGAAGGGTTAGGGTGATACTAGGTGCTGGTGAAGGGTTAGGGTGATACTAGGTGCTGGTGAAGGGTTAGGGTGATACTAGGTGCTGGTGAAGGGTTAGGGTGATACTAGGTGCTGGTGAAGGGTTAGGGTGATACTAGGTGCTGGTGAAGGGTTAGGGTGATACTAGGTGCTGGTGAAGGGTTAGGGTGATACTAGGTGCTGGTGAAGGGTTAGGGTGATACTAGGTGCTGGTGAAGGGTTAGGGTGATACTAGGTGCTGGTGAAGGGTTAGGGTGATACTAGGTGCTGGTGAAGGGTTAGGGTGATACTAGGTGCTGGTGAAGGGTTAGGGTGATACTAGGTGCTGGTGAAGGGTTAGGGTGATACTAGGTGCTGGTGAAGGGTTAGGGTGATACTAGGTGCTGGTGAAGGGTTAGGGTGATACTAGGTGCTGGTGAAGGGTTAGGGTGATACTAGGTGCTGGTGAAGGGTTAGGGTGATACTAGGTGCTGGTGAAGGGTTAGGGTGATACTAGGTGCTGGTGAAGGGTTAGGGTGATACTAGGTGCTGGTGAAGGGTTAGGGTGATACTAGGTGCTGGTGAAGGGTTAGGGTGATACTAGGTGCTGGTGAAGGGTTAGGGTGATACTAGGTGCTGGTGAAGGGTTAGGGTGATACTAGGTGCTGGTGAAGGGTTAGGGTGATACTAGGTGCTGGTGAAGGGTTAGGGTGATACTAGGTGCTGGTGAAGGGTTAGGGTGATACTAGGTGCTGGTGAAGGGTTAGGGTGATACTAGGTGCTGGTGAAGGGTTAGGGTGATACTAGGTGCTGGTGAAGGGTTAGGGTGATACTAGGTGCTGGTGAAGGGTTAGGGTGATACTAGGTGCTGGTGAAGGGTTAGGGTGATACTAGGTGCTGGTGAAGGGTTAGGGTGATACTAGGTGCTGGTGAAGGGTTAGGGTGATACTAGGTGCTGGTGAAGGGTTAGGGTGATACTAGGTGCTGGTGAAGGGTTAGGGTGATACTAGGTGCTGGTGAAGGGTTAGGGTGATACTAGGTGCTGGTGAAGGGTTAGGGTGATACTAGGTGCTGGTGAAGGGTTAGGGTGATACTAGGTGCTGGTGAAGGGTTAGGGTGATACTAGGTGCTGGTGAAGGGTTAGGGTGATACTAGGTGCTGGTGAAGGGTTAGGGTGATACTAGGTGCTGGTGAAGGGTTAGGGTGATACTAGGTGCTGGTGAAGGGTTAGGGTGATACTAGGTGCTGGTGAAGGGTTAGGGTGATACTAGGTGCTGGTGAAGGGTTAGGGTGATACTAGGTGCTGGTGAAGGGTTAGGGTGATACTAGGTGCTGGTGAAGGGTTAGGGTGATACTAGGTGCTGGTGAAGGGTTAGGGTGATACTAGGTGCTGGTGAAGGGTTAGGGTGATACTAGGTGCTGGTGAAGGGTTAGGGTGATACTAGGTGCTGGTGAAGGGTTAGGGTGATACTAGGTGCTGGTGAAGGGTTAGGGTGATACTAGGTGCTGGTGAAGGGTTAGGGTGATACTAGGTGCTGGTGAAGGGTTAGGGTGATACTAGGTGCTGGTGAAGGGTTAGGGTGATACTAGGTGCTGGTGAAGGGTTAGGGTGATACTAGGTGCTGGTGAAGGGTTAGGGTGATACTAGGTGCTGGTGAAGGGTTAGGGTGATACTAGGTGCTGGTGAAGGGTTAGGGTGATACTAGGTGCTGGTGAAGGGTTAGGGTGATACTAGGTGCTGGTGAAGGGTGATACTAGGTGCTGGTGAAGGGTTAGGGTGATACTAGGTGCTGGTGAAGGGTTAGGGTGATACTAGGTGCTGGTGAAGGGTTAGGGTGATACTAGGTGCTGGTGAAGGGTTAGGGTGATACTAGGTGCTGGTGAAGGGTTAGGGTGATACTAGGTGCTGGTGAAGGGTTAGGGTGATACTAGGTGCTGGTGAAGGGTTAGGGTGATACTAGGTGCTGGTGAAGGGTTAGGGTGATACTAGGTGCTGGTGAAGGGTTAGGGTGATACTAGGTGCTGGTGAAGGGTTAGGGTGATACTAGGTGCTGGTGAAGGGTTAGGGTGATACTAGGTGCTGGTGAAGGGTTAGGGTGATACTAGGTGCTGGTGAAGGGTTAGGGTGATACTAGGTGCTGGTGAAGGGTTAGGGTGATACTAGGTGCTGGTGAAGGGTTAGGGTGATACTAGGTGCTGGTGAAGGGTTAGGGTGATACTAGGTGCTGGTGAAGGGTTAGGGTG